>OX439136.1:23990170-24105170 GCA_949318235.1 Ecdyonurus torrentis | reverse complement strand
TTAAAGTGATCCTGGCCTAAAACATGAAGTAACGTAAAATTCTTGATCATGTACCATCATACATACACATGTTTTGGGCTGAACACAATGACGCGTAAAGTCAATTAACTTTCACGATTGTAATATCTTCACGTAAGAGTTATGTGAATATACTAAAGTCAATTATTAAAGTAGTTTTTTTTTTAAACTGCGTAAATATAATTATGATTATTTATTTCTATTCTAGGTAACGAACCACTTGTTCCGCAAGCCCGGTGCTCAGTTCGGCCGTGACCTGGCCGCTATGAACATCGCACGTGCACGAGAACACGGCGTGCCGAGCTACACCAAGTTCAGAGAGTTCTGTGGCTTACCTGTACCGTCTAATTGGGCGGAAATGTCTCTTCTCATGTCTAATAACGCTACCGTCACCGAGTATAGTAATATCTTTGAGTAAGTTGCCCTCAATATATACCATTTTGTACATTTGTTGTTTTATGTTGTCTATTTAGCTTTGAAGGAAAGTTTACTAATCGTGACCTTTGACCTTTCAGAAGTACAGAGGATGTTGACCTGTGGTCAGCTGGGGTGTCAGAGCGCGCTCTGCCAGGCAGTCTAGTGGGACCAACTTTCAACTGCATCCTTGCCAAGGCATTTAGACATCTGAGGAGAGCAGATAGGTTTTGGTTTGAAAATCCGGGAAATCCAGGCTCCTTCACTCCTGGTAAGTGATTGATCAACAACATCAAAGGCATGTAAGATCGATCGATCAATCAATCAATCGATCAATCAATCAATCGATCAATCAATCAATCAATCAATCAATCAATCAATCAATCAATCAATCAATCAATGTTTATTTACTTCACAGCTCAGCTCAGCTCACTACGAAAAGTTCGCTTTGCACGGATTCTATGCGACAATTCGGACTCTCTGACTTCAGTCCAAGCTTATCCTCTTCTCTTACCTGATCCCACATTGTAAGTACCTTTGTCAGTCCAAGTTACACAACTGTGAAGCTTTAAAAGAGTCACAAGTTCAATGCTTCTTACCGGTGGTGACGTAGCACCGATCAAAAGTACGTTAGAAAAAGGCGTGGGACTCCTAATTTAACATTACGTTTAGGGCAATAAGCAATAATATATTTTTATTATATACTGCATCCATAAATCCATCTTATTTATTATTTTTTTTATCTATTTTTATTTATTTATTTTTATTTTAGGAAAAATATCCTGCACCAATTACAATTCACCGATTTCAGTTTTTTCTTTTTTCACGTCACCGGTAACAAGCATTGAAAATAATTATAAGACTATATTATACAAAAAAAAGTATATAATATGTAACTTTAATATTATACGATGAATTTAAATAAATACAAAGAAAAATGTTTTTAAAATAATTATATAGAGTTAAAACGCAGTTACCTTTTATATTTTTTCTTTCTAATAATAACTTCTTTTTTTTTTTGACAGGAATCCTCGATTTCCCTGCTCAAGTCAAGTGATCCCATCTCTGGACCTGAGTCCTTGGAGAGACCTCAATAGATCTGGTTGAGAGAGAGAAAGAGATGTGAATGTCTCATAGTCAAGTTTGTGTATATTTGCATTTTTTTAATTGTATTGTAAAAAAAAAAAAAAAAAAAAAAAAAACTCACAATCTCGAAAATACTCATAGGAAAAGAACAATTAAGTTATGTAATTTATACTGCATTTATGTTATTATAGCATAAATGATGCTAAATTAAAACTACACAAATAATTATGATTTACATAAGAGTATTTATGATGTATAACATAATTATGAAGATTAGCTTACCTTAGGCTGTACAAATTGAATAAATTGTGCTGAAGAAGTTTGCATATATTACGTATTTATGTCATATTTATATTATAATCTCGTATAGCATAGATATTACTAGCTTTTAATTGCATAAATTATTTTGGTCTCTATTAAAATATTTTTTATATTGGGCAGCATAATTATTTAATATAGCAGAAATTATGTATATAGTTAAAAAAAAAATAATATGCTAGTATAATTATTACATTTCTTTGATCAGTATATGACTTGTGAGAATCCCTACCCCTCTCCCCTAAAGTATTTTTCACATGACACGTAAATTTGACTCGCGTCGATGGATAAACAAAGCTGGAATAATGCAAATAAATGAAGGCTTTCACATTATTTTGGAAAATTACATGTGAACAGCTCGATTTGTTTGTACGTTGCAATATGTTCCAAATTTGTCAACGCGCGTCAGATATACCCGTCGTCATGTGAATAATATTTAAATGTTATTATTATTTTTATCATAATTATACTTGTAAAGTTGTAAATGCTGTATATAAATTAGTGTTAAATTAAATATCCTATAGGATAGTATACTATTTCTTAGCTGTGATTAAATAATGGCTGCTACTGGTGGAAAGAAACTCATTTTTTATTAAAGGAATAGACCAGAGAAAAACATATAAGTTTTTATATCACAAAACACTTGATGGGACTTACATAAATAACTTTGGTGTGTCTCAAAAACCAAACTGTAGCTCCGTATATAGCAGTGATCAGAAATTTCAATTTATATACAATCCGCACAACATTTTCATACTAATTTTTGGATGTTTCTGACGTCATAAACATGAATAGTCACTTAAAGTGCATACTTTACAGAATTTTTACGTTCTCTCGTGGGGCGCTACATTAAGATTCTGGTAAAAATTGTCAACAGTTTTGAAGATCCCATTTCGTGTTTATTCATTAAAAAGCACATGTTGTTTTATGTGGTCTATGGCTTTAATAAGGACTTACACATTTGTGTTTTGTATTTTTCTCATTTAATTCTAGCTTTTTTTTAAAAACTATTTAATAATTTAAAAACTTCTTTGGCAATATGCTAAAGGATAATAGAAACTATATGAAAAATGTGACTATTTCAACGTTATTCAAATAAATGTAATTATATAATTGCCACTTTAATTGGCGAGCAACATTTCGCCAGTAACAGCCATTGGACTAAATATTAATTAAAGTAAATAATAAGTTAAATATTCATAAAACCTAATTATAGAAATGTAAATCTTGTATTGTTATTAAATATGTTTAGAATTATATGACTCGTTCTATATTTCTCAACAAATTATCTTAAGTGTTTAAAAACAAAATGTTTTACTAAATCTGTAGTATTATTTTGAAAATTATCAATGCATTTTTTTAAAAATTGCATTTAAATAAGAGGAAAGAAAACATAACTTATAATGAAGATTTTATTTGTTATAATTTAAAATTGTAACTGACTGCGTAAAACACGCAAAAGTATGTCTGGTATTTCTCATTTAAATTTCTCCGAAATCGGAGGAGTAGTTTTCTCAAAAATCGCTAAAAACGTGTATTTCCGTAATGTTAATGTTCCCCGCGTCTCCCCGCGCGCTAAACCAATAACCTCCATTAAAGCCGTATATTATTATGTTATTAATTAATTGTATTTAAGGAGATTTTCAATGGAGCTTATTGTTGGTTTAGCGCGCGGGGAAAGCGAAGAATTCCCTAATTTAACATTACGCTTGTAAGAAAAACTTAAGTTTTTTTTTTTTTTTTTTTTTTACTCTACCGATTCTGGAGAAATTTAAAATGAGTAATACTAGCTATACTTTTACATGTTTTAAGCCATATACACCCTGGCCAAAATATAATCAGAGATTTTTACAACCGGATACAACCCTTTTTCTCAAAAAAATTCCCCAGATAAACACCAAAATTTAACAGGTGATCAATGTAATATTGAAATTAATACATGTTAAATTTTATTTCTATGACTTGATTAGAAACCAAGAAAAGGGGTTGCATCCGATTATAATAACCTCTCATCTTCTTATTTTGGTACGTAATGGTATATTTATATTGTCTTTTTTACGGAAAACAATTTTTTGAATATTTCCAGGATATAGTTGATTAGATTAGCCGTAATTTAATTTCAAATTATCTTTTGAACCGTGGCTACCATATAAATCTGTCCTCTTGTTTTGGTGCCCCCTTGCAATATGTAGAAGCAAACTGCCGAATAACTGATAAACTGATAAAACTGGTGTGCATTTAAAAATAAACAAAAATTATTTAACCCCTGAAAAGTAGGCAACTTATTGATCACATGTGATAGGCAGTTTGTATACTTCTAAGCTTCGCAGGCGAACTGCATTTTTTTTTCTTTCCATTAAAAATAAATAAATAAATATACTATCGTCAATTTTTATTCATATTCTACGTGAAAGTATTTGTTAAAATCAAATCAGTTTTTTTTTTCCTTTAAGGTACTACTTTAGGGTAGGAGTGAAATTTTTTTATTATGACTTTGAATTAAGTTCGGGCTGGTGTACCCAAAAATGAAATCAAAAAAATTCTATCTTAAAAACTCTCGTCACAACAGAGCGTCAAAGTACCGCAAATGCCCCACCCCCTAATGCTAATGAATCTATATTTGGACCCCAATTTTGACCCACTTCAAATTTTTTTCAGCGGTTAAAAAAAATACTAGCTTGTTCTTTGTGTTGATTTTTAATGAAAAATGATTTTTCAGATTTTTCTAGAACGCATCTGCCGAGAAAAAAATTATCGCAAATTGACCCATGTTAATTTGAATATGCAATCTTCATTGATTTTTTTCTCTATAAATGTCTCGTAAAAATCGTTTAAAAAGTCAAATTCATTAAAACTTGATCTATAGAACACACTAGTATTTTTTGTTTAGAAGTTGATCAAGAAAAATTTTGTACACGGGGAGCTTGAAGTGTTGTATGTTTTACGTGTTAAAGGGGGCGTATCCCAACGACTTTTAACGCTAATTTGCGGAAGATTTGACTTAAGCCGAAACTTTTTGGTGTATAGATAATTGTTCCTTGGTTCATTATTAACCTAAAAAGTGATATTAAATTAAATTTTACGACAACATCGTTACCCTAAAGTAGTACCTTAAACAAACAATTTCAATTTTTGGTAATTATTTTTTTGTACATTTTGATATTGCGAGAGTAAAATGTTGTATTTTTTTTTACGTCCAATCAGAAATACAATCCTATTTTGATCTATTATTATTATTTTTTCATGAATAGAATTTTATTATATAAAAGAAAATTATGGTATTTTAAAATTTCATAGACAATAAAATCATTTGAAATTTAAAATGCTTTTTAATTTTATTTATTTATCTTTTTTTAACATTTTAGACATCTATCGGTAATATCGGTAACTATTAAATAAAAATTTTCATACATTTGGCCACCTATTGACAAAATTTATAACTTTTTGTAAAAAATTCAAACTAAAATAGCTTTCTATGTTACCATAAAGCTGCGCAAAAACAGAATTTAACACAAAAACAGATACTGCGCATTTATTTAACAAGTCTTTTTTAAATAAACGGTTGTGAAAGTGATCACGTGACTAAAATATGTCAGTAGGAGCAATGTGACGTGTAAAAGTCTCACGTTTTTGTCCACATTTCGGTGTAAAAATCAAGGATAATTGAAGATATTTATAACTTACTCCAATTATAATAAATGTAAGTACGTATTTAACTATAATTAAATCTTAATTACGTTTTTAGTCTTAGAAATAATTAAAATTTAGGTGGGCGTGGTGGGGTACGTGTCCTAACCACGTCGCTGCCGCAGGGCTAATCACTGTTTTAATGTCAATAAATAATCAATTTCATTAGGTCTAATGATAACAGATTAATTAAATATAAAATATGTAAATAGAGATAACATTAAAATGACCTTATTGTAAGTCTAAAGTACGTTATTTTGATATTTAAATGTAAAAAGGGGAGTGGTCGAGATAAAAGGTTCCTGGCGCCTACTAGGCGCGAGTTTTTTATACGTGGATTTTTTTTTGTCTTGATTTTTAATGAAGCACACATTTTTTTTCAAGGTAAAATTGAGTTGTGGTGGTTAGCACTACTTCAATAGCTAATAAGAAAACCCGATGAGAATGATATTTAAATTTATATTATGATATTTGATTTTTATTATTGATGTTACCAAATATGGTTACGAAACCCAATAATGAAAGATACAGAGAGAGAGAGAGAAAGCCGCGGCGATTATTTGTTACGAAATTATTGTATTCGTATTTTTTTATTTTGATTGAACTTTGTACTTATTTATATCTGTCATTACGATGAGATTTAATATTTTTTATGTATTTAGAGGTTAGTTTTAAATGATAAATATGAGATTTCAAGTTCAAAACTATACTTTATTTTTTTAATTTTATTTTCAACGCGAGAGAGCAGGAAATTGTCAATTCATGCATGTTTTGACACTGTTGTTTTTAACTTTATAAATTTATTATTATCTTACAAACAAGTGTGTTTTTCTGAAAGCTGGCATTTTGTTGTTTTTCTGTTTTGTTTTTTTATTCTTATTTTTTTATTATTTCTTTATTTTTCTTTTATTTATTTTCTTCTTCTTATTTTTTTTTATTACTTTTGTTGATATCAAATATGGAGCTTATTATCGGTATAGAGCGTGGGGAAACCTAAGGGTCCCCTAATTTAACATTACGCTTATGAGGGAAAACAAAAAAAAAAAAAAAAAATTATTTTTGAAAAACACTTCCAGTTACGATGAAATTTATATGAGAAATATTGTACTGTAGACATACTTTTACATCTTTTAAGACATATTTTTTTAAAAGAATTTTTTAAGCCGATAATCTCCATTGAGCTCATATCTTTGATTAATTATAATACTGTAATTACTGTAATAAATTGATGTCATTTAACAGTCACATATGATTAAAATTTGAAGGCCCGTGACCATCGAATAAGGGTAGGAAAGTAAATGTTTGGATAAGATGATACCTCTTAAAAATGCGGTGGGCTTAATATTAAAAAAAAAAAAAAGTTGTAAATTTTCAGACTGAAAGTAGTAAACGTGATTTGGTGATGGTGTGAATATTTGTATGGTTTCTCTCTCTAGATAAGTACGATAAATATTTGGGTATGTTAAGTACATAAGCTAGGTCATGGTCATATATATTAGCACCAGTGGTGTCCAATAATGATTCTAACTGGCATTAACGTAGGACCAATCGGAGCCGCAAGACGTGGTACATCTAATTTAACATTACGCTTATCAGGAAACAAGTTTTTTTCCCCGTTAATTTTTATTACAGTACTGGTAATTACTATTATCATTAAAGTTATAGTTTTAGATGAAATTAACTTTATCGTTATACAAAAAATTATGTAATGACTACAAAACTAGTGCATGTTTATCTGTTTTGTTATTGATTGATTGCTTGATAGCTAATTGTGTATTGCTTGCTTGCTTGCAGGAGGTAGAGATGTCGGTAAAGTTGAGTGCCCAAGACAGGCAGGACTTGGAGAAATACACCAAGTTCCTAGCCATCAAGGCCACACAAATCATCGTTCAGTCCAGACTGGGAGAGAAAGTCTCCACCAAATGTAAACCTCATTCCTCAGGCACAGACTGGGTAAGTCACCTAAGTATGAAGTGAGACTGAATACAAGACTTGCATAAGTACTGCTTTAGTGAGAAAATAAACAAACTCACAACAATATAATGAGGGGAAGAAGAAAAAAAAAAAAAGAAAGAAAAAAAAAAAAAAAAAAAAAAAACTGTCCATGGCTAGAGAGAGGTGCTGAAAATTTTGCAATGCTCATGCTGTCTTAATCAATATGCAAACCAAAATTCCCCCTTTTTTATGAAGCTTGCTTTCTGTAGAGCAATACGAGCCACTTACATTCGCTTATAAATTTCTTTTTGGTCTGGGTTAGAATATTTTCTCTACTTTGGCATCCCTGCTAGTGTAAGCTCATACTATCTCACATTACCCAATTTGTCCTAATCTATCTGTATGTGTTTTTCTATCAAATCTTTTAATTATGTATCAAAATAACAACAATACTAACAAAGTTCTAACAGACTTCCTACTTTGTCTTACTGTCTTCATTTAACATGCTTTCTTATGGGGCAATGAAGCAGTTATAACTTGAGTTAGAATTATTTCTAGAAGCTGACATTTTTACTGTAGCTTCCTGAGCTTTGTTTTCCTTGGTTTTTAATCAATTTGATAGCAACTCATTTTTTTTCTGCCCAATTGCCATAAAATTTAGGAAAAAAACAAAAGCTTTGAGGCTCAGTAAGCTATAGTTAAAATTTCAGCTCTTAGAAACAATTGTAACTTAAGTTATTGCTGCTTGACTGTCTCATAAGAAAGCATGTTAAATGTAGACAGGAACACAACGTCGCCTGCTAGCATTTTGTTAGTATTGTTGAGCTGTCAGTTTGTTTATTTTATCCCTAAACCTACTTTTGCAAGAGGATTTAAAACTGGACTGTTTCTCAACAACTTATGAAAAAAATAAATAAATAGGCCTAATAATAAAAAAATAATAAATAAATAAATAATAATAATATAGTAGGCCTATAGGTACAAAAAAAAAAAAAAAAAAAAAATAGTGTAAAAATTAAGCTTTACTTTTTGCTTTTTTTTGTTTCTATGAGCTTTAGTTATGTAATAAATAATTTTTGCAAAATTTAACCAAAGTCAGCCCACTTGACGTAGCTTTGTTATTGATTTGTTATTTGCCTGACGCACAGTTCAACCTGGCAATACCAGACCTGCCTGAGGTTACGTCACAAGCCAGGAACGTGATGGGAGGTCAACTACCCTCGACAAGACTGCCTCTGTGTGTTGAGATTTCTCTCAAGACCTCAGAGGGTGACTGTATGGTGCTGGAGACCTGGCTTCTCTCCTTCTTAGAGCCTGCAGACCACACGGTGAGTTGACAAAGAGGTTGACCTACTTAGTGCGAAAATAGTGAAAAGAGGAACTGTGTTATCACAATAATTCTTTGTACATTATTTTTATAAAGCAAAACAAATATTATAATTTTCAATTAAAATTTAATCAATTAAAAAAATTATTTTTGTTCCGAAAAAAACAAAACAATAATAATGGTATTTTTAATTTTAAAAAAGCTTCTAATTTGATGCAAATCTCACTTCCATTCCCCAATGTTTCCTAATCTATCTATATGTTTTACTATCAAATCTTTTTATTTGTGGATTTATTTACAATACGTCCTTATGTTACAGACAAGGGTGACACACACAGTGTACAACAGGATGGGCCTACTGCTAAAGTCCCTGATCGCAGTGACGAGAGTTACGCCAGCGTACAAGCTGTCTCGTAGACAGGGAGCTGACTCTTACGTCATCTGCTACAGAATCTACTCTGGAGAGCCTCAGTTACACCTGCTAGGTGAGTCTCAACCTTAGTCAAGAGATAACAACACAATTAGAGAACTTAGTAGGACACTCCCACAGGGGTACTACTGGTTCCTAAAGAAAATTTTAGTCGGCTGGAAGAAAATCGCAGTCGGCAAATTGCAATGTTGTCCGATGCTTAAGAAAATTAGGGCTGTCAGTATCGTCAATCTGGCAGCATTTTTCCTTCCTCTCAGCCACCCTGAGCTACCCTTTAGTCAATCACCCCTCATATGCCGCCTGCTCTCCACCAATCGGCTGCTCGGGTGGATTCTGAATTTTTTACTAACCTTACAGTTCCCACAATTTTGCCGCCTCATTACTATCTCCCATTCACCAATGTTTCCTAATCTATCTATAGGCCTATGTTTTTCTATAATTTTTTTTTATTATCAATCAACGCATAGTTGATTTTAACTTAAAATTTATTATTCATGAGTTTTTTTTTTTTTTTTTTTTTAAGTAGTGATTAAAAGAGTTAACGCAGACCCAACTATAGGACACATATCTCTTAACTTTGTCAAAACTAGCACTACATACAATGATACAATGTTTGTTTTGTGGTTACAGGTGAAGGTCAAACCCAGGTAAGGGTAGGTCAGTTGAGCACCCCCCTAGGTACCCTACAACTGTCTGTAGCATACAGAACCAAGATGACCATCTCTCCACAACATACAAGTCAAGCTAGGGACATCATGGTCAAGTCTGACCACTTCCACCCTGACCTCAGTCCTAGGCACGGCAACAAGTTCCTACCCACGTAAGTCTTATTAAACTATCATTAGACTGGACTAGGCAAATGCAAACATAATATACAGTAAACTATTGATTTTGTAAAATTGCAAAGGGACCCAGAATATGGCAATTTCACAAATTTGAATATCTTAAAGTTGAGAGCTTTAATATTGCCATGCTTATATGGAAGTCTGCTGCTGATCCAAAATCACAAAATTAAGAAATTCACAAAATTGAATGTCACAAAATCGAGAGAATACTGTAAAAGTTATTTTCATAAAATAATAATAACAAAACATGTATAATAAAAAGTCAAAAAGTCCTGGCAATTGCTATTTAAAATTAACACTCACTTTAACTCTCAAAATTAGAAAACTTTGCTTTGCATTAGTTTTTCAATTCACAGTGCTCTATTTTTTCTTGTACTATTTCTGTCCTTCTATTTTGGTATTTTAAGACAATTACTTCAAGATTTTATAAAATGCCATGTCTTATACTTGACAGAGACGACACGAACACGTCGCTAAGTGACACAATCAAGGCAGGAGCCTTTGCAGATCCAGGTCACAAGCCTGCGGTGCCCTTGTTGTTAGCGGAGGAGAGAGAGGTGCCCTTCAGCTCTCTGCTGACACCTACCTGTCGGACATCACCGCCTTGCACCCCAGGACCCTCAGAGCAGGACAATAACAACAGGTGAGAGGAATACATCAATCAATTACAGTAGTTACCAGTTCATCAATCAGTCAGTCAATCAATCAATGTGTTACAGTAGTATTATTGATAAATTTGAAAGAAAAGGGTAGGCAAAATTAGTGCATTCCCATAGCTTCGTGAAAATCTTGCTATCACAGATTAAAAAAAAAAAAAAAAAAAACTTATGGCACTAAATTACAAGAAAAATGGAGTGTGTTTTGCCTTCGTCAGTCCTTATAGACTCGGAGAGAAACTATGAATGATGGCACTGAGTCTGTAAGAACTGAAGAAGGCAAAACACACTATTTCTCTTGAAGTTTAGTTTCTAAAGATATTTAGAATGTTAGTTTCTTATGTCTGTGCTAGCAAGATTTTCATCATTTATTTGTTATTTATTTATTTATTTATTTTCCTCATGTTATATATTTTATGTAATTATTCACTTTTAATTGATACAATTAATAAGGCTGACATTATATGATCATATTTGTTCAGCGAATGCAGCAGCACAAGTCATATATCATGCACATATAGTGGGGTTAGAGCACAAATTGTGTATCTACAAAAGCAACAAGGTTCAAAACATTATACAAAAAGATAAAAAATTCAACTTTGCTTCTTTTGTACATATTTGATATGTGCTGTAACCTTAGGATATATCCTGTACGTGATTATCAACAAGTATAATGTTTATTTGTTTGTTGTGACAGAAACAGTGCAGTCAACGAGGCAACAAATCAACAACAACAAGACCACACCAATGCCAATAACAACGTGGCACAACAACGACCACCAACCTCACCCAGTAACTCTCGGAGGTCCAGCTGCTCGGGAATGTCCTCCGCAGATGACTTTATCATGGTAGATCTGGTAATTTAAATTACACTAACTTCACCTTCATCCACAATCAACGTAAATCATGTAATTTACGCCACATAGTGCTGAGACAATAGTGTGTAATGTCCTTGCATGCAGTTTTGTATGTTGTTTTTATAGACAAGAAATATAAAACTAATTACTGTCCAATCTTTGTACGTTGTGATGCATCATGTCATAATGTTTGCTGCTAAAGTATTTATTATTACTGCAAGATATTAATCAATTTAAGGGAAAACCAAAAAAATCAATAATAAAGAAAATTATAGAATTTTGGCCACATTTTGGCCACGCTGACCTTACTAACCACAGTAGAAGTTCTATGGAGAGGTTGAGGTCTCACGTGGCACAGTGTTTTGTTATAATTTTATAGTATTTTGTAACAAATACTGTGCAACGCGAGACCTCGACCTCTCTATAGAACTTCTACTGTGGTAAGGCCCTTGCTGGTAATTCTATCATTTTCTTTATTATTGATCCTTTGAGAAATCAAGAAAAATAAAAAAAATCACAGTTAGGTATGATAAATTTGACAGAAAAAAAGGAGAATAATAACCTGTTAAAAATCTTGTCACAGATAAAAAAAAAAAAATGATAGCTTTGGTAACTAAACTCCAGAGAGATGGAGTGTGTTTTGCCTTCATCAGTCTTTGTAGACTTGGAAACTATGTATAAAACTATGATTTAGAGATATTTTATTGTAGGTAAAGCAGGTAACATTGAGTTACAGTTGACTATATAATACAGCTAGAGCAGTGAGCATGTTTTATCTCTATAGTATAAAATATCAATCTGTTTCTCAAAAATAACTCATATCACATCACAAACTAATTGCCCAGTGATAGAAAAAGAGGAAACTTTCAGTGCAATTGACGTAAACACAGCATAAATTACGTGATTTATTTGCTCCTGTTAGACAGAAATTACGTGTTGATTTCAATATTCATCTCATCTCATTGGTGTGTGACTTGATGTTAATAAAAGCATGCTAGTATTTCAAACTGAGCTCTGTGTTTTAAAATATAATTGACTGGTAAACCTATACCAGGGGGTCTGTTCCGTAAGGCTTCTTGAGAAAAGGGGCGTGGCTCAGGAGTTTTCTATAATAAACAAGTGAGTTACGCCCGCTTTGTCGGTACTGAGTTTCTTGTGACGACTTACAAAACAGACCCCCTGGTGACATACATAAACTATTTGTATCTGATGTTAGTATCAACTGCCTAGGCAATGTTGACTAGTTCTTATTGAATGGTAAAATTGTCACAATTGTGTGTAGTGTACCATCAATAAAAGTGAAAGAAAAACAAAAGTAGTTTTATAATAATGAATAAGTTTTTTTTTCTTTTTTAGGCTAGTGTTTCTTTTAAAATAATTTATGAAATGGGATTACTTGTTACCAGGTGATGTGTTTATAAATATAAACAATCTTAATTGTGGTATTGTGTTGACAGAAAACTCCCTTCGCTGGTGGCAATACTAACAGTGACCTCGGTGCTTTCTATCGCGAGTGTCAGGCCGCTCCACCTCTACGGACGTTCTCCGAGCAGCCCAGCCTTGCAGAGCAAGTGTCCGCCATCCCCTCGCAGCTAGAACTGTTTGAGCAACATCAAGCAGAGTATGACGCTCTGTTAAATTCTCTCATCTCACAGCCTTCTCTAAACTAAACTTCACTTGTTACCTACTGTGTGTACGTACATACAAATGTCGGGCCTGACATTATAGCCATAACATGCCCACTTTATTAAGTACTTAATACAGTTCTCAGAAGCTACGAATGTTTCAAGGTCATTTGAAAATCAATTCCTAGTACGACCTTTTGGGCGTTTGTTAAAAAAATTAAAAACGGCCACCCACATTCATAGAAACTCAGTACTGTAGTTAATATCTCAAAAAGTATTAGTCATATCACAATTAAAATTTCAGGGTAAGTTCAAAATGTCTTTCTTTCATTGCATATCAAATTTCATAATGATCTATGTATTAGAAATTAAGTAAAAAATAACATGGGTAGCATAGGAGATTCAAAAACTCCTATCTATTCCTAAATTATTTTACTCTAATAATTATGCTAACTCAATTAATTCATAATAATTTAATTTATTATACATTGCATAATAATTGTGCTGCACAGCATAATAGTTATGTTTTTCAGCATAATTCAGTAATGCAATTAACAAAAGTAGCAATATTTATGCTAGAATGCAGCATAAATTACATAACTTATTTTATACATGTGCAATTTGAAGGAAAGACTGCATGTAATTTTAAAATTAAAGTGCCATTTTTTTTTTTTTTTTTTTTTTTTTTAATAAGTTAAAATTTGTGTAAAAATGGCCTGACATTTTCCTGTACTTGTAAATTACCAAAGTAGATGCAAAAAAAAAAAAAAAAAAAAAAAAAAACTGTGCGTAACCCATACCTAATAGTAATTTATTAAAAAGAAAAGAAAACTATATTATACAACAAAAGTTCCCTAAAATATCAAAAATTAAGTTATAAGATGTGTAAGGTAAAGTGGAGAAAGTGCAAGCAACGTAACGTAACGAGGACTTGCGTGAGATTGGTGCTAACGTCAGAGTGAATTATGTTTTCTATGTATGTTCCTGCGAGTAAAGTAAGTAAGTAAGTGAAAATGTGGATTAATTTTGTAAGACTGATTTTACTTGTGTTTGTTTGTATGTGTCTAGCTGTATCATTATTTATTGATTTTCATTTTATCTTGCCAGCTTTGTATACCAAACTCAGCTCACTCCCTTTTTTTAATTGATAAAATAAAACTCCAAATTGTCATATTATACATATGTATGGAAATGACAACAAAAATAATAAAATTTGGATGTAAAAACAGGAAAATAATTTGGGAAATTATATATATATTTTTATTTACAGTTCAGTTTTTTCCCTGATTTTTTATTTGCATTTTTGTTGTCAAAAAAAAAAAAAAAAAAAAAAATGAAATTTTTAATAATTTTTATTTATTTTTTTTTTCTATTTTTTAAATTATTTTTTATTTCAGCACCAAAAAGCCAAAATATTAAAAAAATATTTCAATTATCTCTACTTTTATGTATATTTACATAACGTCATCAAAGTTTTGGCAGTCCTGGTAGTGACCCCCACCCATGGATATATATACGCCCCCACCCCATTTTATTGAAAAACCAAAAAATAAAGATCAAAATAATAAAAATTACGTAATTAATTTTTGAAAGTTTAAGTAAAAAGCTGAGTTTGGATATAAAAAAGGTGATGCTATAGCACACGGACAAAAATAAATAAGTAATAATTATGCTAGTTCAATGCAAAAACATTTTATGCTATATTGTATAGTAATTATACTACATAACATACTAGTTAAGATATTCAGTATAATTACTTATGTTGTTACAAAATAGCAACATTTGTGCTCTACATTATAGCAATGCAGCATTAATTACGTACCGTAATTTATTTTTTTCCGTGTAAATTGCCATAATATTTTATTCAGTTACCACGTGGCTCTATCTATTTGTATGTAAGAATAGTTGACTCAATACTCTAGCATCTAAATATCATATTAAGTAAAACTTAGGTTAAAAATTGCAAACAAAAAAGACTAAAAATTACGCATTAATTACGGCAGACAAAAATAATTACGTAATTATGCTAGAATATTTTCAGCAATTCACTGTATAACATAATTTATGCTATACTCCATAGTAACTGTGTTACAAGGCATAAATAATTATGCTGTAGCCTGTAGCATAATTTATGCTATTTCAATTTATGAGTTAATGCAGCATAAATGATGTAAGTGCATTGATGAAAATGCACATGATATCTAAATGATATCAGTAATTTTTACAACATAATTTATGCTGTATTACATAATTATTATGTTGTACAGCATAATTATACATATTATAAAACATGTTATAGCAGCGTAAATTACGTAATTCATTTTCTGCTCCGTAAATAATTATTAAGCTTTTTTTATATAGAGAAAATAAAATTGCTTTGCTCAAATTTAAGACTTTTTTAATTTTAATTGGAATTATTATATTGGCACAAAAAATTATATAAATTTATATATAAGTTTGTAGGTATATTAAATTTTATTTTTAAATATTTTTATTGTGTTTTTAAGAACAGTGATTACATATTTACTTAACTTAACATAATGCTAAAAAGTTATGTTCAGTTAAAATAGAAGCTACAAAGTTTATTCTGTTGTACAGCAAAGTTACTCGTCACTAATAACAAACTAAGCTCCACTGCAGGTTTGCTATATTTTACATCATAGTAAAGCAGTAGACGGGACCACTTATTGCAATGAACGAACTATTTAAAATAATTTGAAGTATTCTTAATGTATTTCTTATGGAAAAATTTATTTTCACTGAAAGGTACAGAACACTTTAAACAAAAAACATGTCTAGTATCCTAACATACCTAAATATTAAAGTTGATTTGGCCTGATTCATTGATTTCTAATTTATTTTACATTCACAAAATGTCAGTTGCATGTTTATGACATCACAGCTCGCCTGTTCCCGCACTCGTGGAATAGTAAGCTTTAACGTCATAAACATTCAGCTGACATTTTGTGAATGTAAAATAAATTAGAAATCAATGACTTAAGTCAAATTAACGTTGATATTTAGGTTTGTTAGGATATTATACAAGTTTTTTGTTCAAAGTGTTCTGTTCCTTTAAATGTTGCAACAATTAAAAACTTTATTGAAAGTGATCCATTAAGTTGAAATTGCTAATATTTCACTGTTCTAGAAAAAATAAATTATATATAAAATAATTGGACTAATCAAAAAAACTTCAAGCAAATAAATCTTGTTAATCAAATTAATTGGTAATTGGTGTTTAACGACCAAATAATGTTTTTTTAGAATATTTTTGGTGTTTGTTAATTATTTGGTTTATAAAGAGATTTTATATTTTGTATGTATTCAAATATTTAGATTATTAATTTTTGTCACTCAAGTTTTAGGTAAAATTGTCGGGGAGGTTGTATGTGGAAAAATTATTTATTACATTGTTAGTATTGTTATTACAGTATATTGTTAACCACAGCCCACTGTTACTGTGCTGAATAGTTTAGCTCTACTTCTAGCTGCAAAAAATTGCCAATAAAGCTCTAAGATTAGGGGAAGTAAAAAGAAAATGATAGTATTAAAAAAAAATTGAAACTTTTCTGTGCTCAATTTTTTATTAACTTTTTCAATTTTTTCAATTTTTTCAGTTTTTTTTTATTTTTTATTTTTTTATTTTTTTTATTTTTATAAGTTATTATTAAGTGGGAAGGCTGGTCAAAATTTCAAAAATTATTTGCTCCTTAACTAAAGCTCATAGAAATGTAAAAGAAAAACTAAAAGATAGTTCAAAAATTAAGCTTTATTTTAATTTTTGTTTCACATATCTATGAGCTGTAGTTAGCGATTAATGTCTCTTTGAAAATTGTATATTTGGAAAATTACAACAACTTCTGTCAACAACAACAACAACAAAAAAAAACGATTAAAATGAATTTAATAATAATAAAAATATATATTAATTTCCATGAGAAATTTTAATAATTTAAAACTATTACTTTTGTACATCAGTGGGCAGTGGTGCCAAAGCTCCTACATATTTTACCTGGAAACTAGCGTGGTCTTCTGTACGACATTATTAATTAATTGTAAATAAAGTTGATCCTCCATTTTTCACCACAAAATCATGTCAACATTTGGGTACTTGGCCATCATCATTGGGAGGTGGTGAACCATCAAATAAATCATATGTGTATCTGCAATTGTTATACAAAATGTCACTGCTCTTTTGGGGGTCAAAGTTTTTTATATCAATTTTTACTGTTTTTGAGAATAAATATTATTATAAATTAAGGAGGGGGAAAAAAAAAACTTTGCCATTTTGTAAAATAAATTACAAGTAAAGAATGTACACGGAAATATATTTAGAATTTTTTATAATAAATTGGTTAGATATATATTAAGTTTTTTAAAATCTAAAGAACTAACACTTTACCACTGAAGAAATAACGTTTATACTAACATTTTACTGTTTAAATTTTTTTCAACTAAGCTACTGGTTTGTACTAAAGAGTTACATCTATGTAACTGAATAATTTCTTAAATTTGCGTTTTCCGTGTACAGTATAATATACAGTACTGGTCTTAGCATAGTGAAGATATATATATATATATGTCCTATATAGTTTGGTGTTGTTTAATATAGATTCTGAACAACATATTGGATAACTTTGTCTCTCTAAGTCTGTAAGGACTGACAAAGGTACACACACATTCGCTTGTGCCAAAAGCTCTCTAATACGTTGTTCATTCTATTCTAGCAACACCAAACTATACCCAGTAAACAACAGCTTTTTATATGTAGATTGCCAGATTGTCTGATTCAAGAATGTCAGCTCACGTGACATCACTGGTACTGACGTTGAATCGTACAAGTACTCGCAATCTACCATGTGAAAAAAAAACTGTGGTTAACTGAGGAAGGGTGTATCCGCATGACATCATATTTAATGCATTTCATTGCCATAATACTGCATCACTGAACAACATTGCTCAGCATAAAACAAATTTTTGTCTATTTTCTTTGGAAAATCTGTTATTTTTTTTGTTATTATTATATTTCTCATACTTGAGATAATAATTCAAACTATTAACAACATCAATACTTTCAAAAATACTGCTTAGTATTTTGAAACTTACAAAATAATTGTTATTTTCCTATGCTGCCCATGTTATTGATTTATCAAACATAGCATCAACTTTAACATGAATGCATACACTATATCTTCACTATGCTAACACAAGTACTGTATGTTACTACACTACTTGTTATTTATTATATTTAAAGGCGTAGAACACCTTGAACAAAAAAGTTGCGTAATATCCTAACAAACCTGAAAATCAACGTTGATTTGGCCGGAGTCATTGATTTCTAATTTATTTTCCATTCACAAAATGCCGCTGCCGGTCACTGACATCACAGCTCGCCTGGTCGA
Source organism: Ecdyonurus torrentis (assembly GCA_949318235.1). Taxonomy (NCBI): domain Eukaryota; kingdom Metazoa; phylum Arthropoda; class Insecta; order Ephemeroptera; family Heptageniidae; genus Ecdyonurus; species Ecdyonurus torrentis. The sequence goes on along the minus strand of OX439136.1, from coordinate 24,086,570 downwards.
CGCGCAAGTAAACTGGGGGAGCTGTGACGTAGTGACAGGCAGCGTCATTTTGTGAATGGAAAATAAATTAGAAATCAATGACTCCAGCCAAATCAACGTTGATTTTCAGGTTTGTTAGGATATTACACAACTTTTTTATTCAAGTTGTTCTACGCCTTTAAACAAGTCGTTAATTTATATTAAATTTCAAAATCATTTAATTTTACCTTGGCTATTACAATGCTGATACTTATACGGTATAGAACAAAGTATTTGATATTTTTAAGTTACAACATTTAAATGTTATTTATTATTTTCTTGTCCTGTCCTATGTTTTAACTGTATACCAATTTATCATCCAAATTATTATTTAATTAAAACTAAATTGATCATAATTATTTAAAAGAAAATGTGTTATTTATTTATACATACATACATATCATGATGCTATAGTCCCTTTTGGGATAAACCAACAACATAGATGATTTTTATAGCCTGACCCAGTGATAGACCTCCACAACTTTCTATCCTGATTCATATCTTGTTTCTTACACTTTCTTTTGCATTTCATACTATGTACATTCTTATTTTTCAAACATCTGCCAACCACTTCAGACCATGATGTTTTAGGCCTGCCTCTATCTCTCCTTCCATCCATTTATTTAATTAACCTTATTTTTTTTTTAATCTGCTGCTGTGACCTCTTACAAATCAATCAATTGATCAATTAATCAATCAATAAAATTCACACACCTTCAGTATTATATGATATGTGATACAGAAACCCCATCCGTTCAATTTTTCAATAATTATATTAAAAAAAAAAAAAAAAAGAAAGAAAGAAAAACAACAAAAAACAGAAAAAAAAAAAAAAATTAGGGTGAATATTAAAAAAAGTAAAGGATATAATTACAGCTCTGGTTTTACCACAGTAGAAGTTCTACGGAGAAGTCAAAGTCTTACGTGGCACACAGTTATGGCTATATGATGTTTGTATAACTGAGAGCTTTCGTCATTGTAATTCATTTTTTAATAATTTCAATACATTGCAATGTTAATTTAAATAATTATAAAAAAAATTAAAGTAATAATAATAAGGATTTTTTAAAATTAACTATGTATTATTTTTTAATGAAGCAACAGGTAAAAAGTTAGAATTTTAAAGCATGGCATAATATTATGGTCAGCATAAAATGGTTTGATGAGTTGCAGTCTTTAATCTCTCCTAAAAATTAAGTTATTAAAGAGATCAATGCCCGAAATTCAAATTCGATTTTTGTCTAATATCTCGCTTAATTTTGAAAATTTTTAAGTTTTTCTGTTTGCAGATTTATTTTTGCAACGTTTAGCAGCTAACCTAATGACTAAATTGCTAAAAATATGTTGCAAATTTTATATTGTCTTTTAATCAAGTTTTCTCCCTTACTAAGGGTTTGACAGAGGTTTGAAGTCCAGTTCTGTGAACAGCAAGTCACGGGCTTTCTAACGATATGCAAATTATAAATATCTGAGACAAAAGTGTTCAAGGTCAAAAAGTGAAGGAAGGTATAGCCTTGCTTCTTTTCGTGACCTTGAACGTCAAGGACGTGGATCTTAATAATTTGCATATTGCTGGACAGCCCTTGACTTCCTGATCATAGATCTGGAGTCAGTTTTCCAAAATACCCCTAAATAAGGGAGTTATTAATAAAAGTTCAAAGTAACCAAAATTTAAAAAAATTAATTTGTTACTATTTTTCAATGAATTGAACCTTGCTGAGTACGAAACTGGAAGATTTTTTTAATTTGGACCAGTATTTCTTGAGTTATAGCCCTTTTAATTTTCTCAAATTTGAGTATCCTGCAAGCATAGGCAACTTTTCTTGCTTATGTGTTAAACAAGTTGCCTAAATTACAGGGGGCAAAAATTATCATTTTAATATGTCGATTCAATGTTTAACAAGTCTCAGTTTGTCATAATAATATTTTTAATAAATCTAGCAGCAAATAAATCCAACTTCCAGAAACCTAACTTCATTTCTTACCATAATTGTTAGAATTAAATTCTAATACACCCAATTTATATTATTATATTATTTATTCATTTATTATTAATTATTGTTCCCCCTTACATTTCTGACTTATTTCACCTAAATAAAGTACAAATAAAATGATATCCTAAATATTGGTAACGAGAAAAATAAATAAAAAAAACAATACAAATATCCGTGGGCTAAGTATTTTATTTGTCACATATTTTAATACATATAATACATGCATGATTAAATATGGTTTATAATACTATATAAACCTGGATATTCAACACCTAGAAAATTAAAATACATTTTTTAAAACTACAATTGGGATAGTAGACTAGAACAGAAAGACAAAAACTCCCCTTTCAAAACTTTATACATTTTTTTTTTTACAAGACAATCGAGTGACCTTTTTTTTTTTTTTTTAAGTTTTGTCTTTCTTTATTGTTGCTAGTATCAATTTCTTAAGTAAAATAAACCATCAATATTAGGTATGATAAATGTGATAGGAGGAAACCAGCACTGGTCTTACCATAGTGAAGAGAGTTTGGTGACAAATTGTGTAATCTCTTTGCTAGCAAGATCATAAATATGATTCTCTACACTTTGGTAAGACCAGCACTGGTTTTTAATATTCTTTGAAATTTAATCAATTTTAATACTATTATTGAAAGCAGAAAGAAAAATGTTTTTTACTTTAAAAATTTATGCTCCTGAAAATATCTGACCAATTTTGTTTCAAGTTCAGATTTTTTTGGGCATTTTTTTTTTTTTTTTTAGTTAGGTGTAAAAGTGGGCTAGAGAATTTGTTAACCTCACTCTTGCATTTTTTTTTTTTTTTTTTTCAAATTTAGAATAAAGACAAATATTGATTTATAACATAATGATTATTTCTAATAAATTAATTTTTTGTTGTTGTTGTTGTAAAGGTGTAGAATAAAATAAAACATTAGGTACATTTATAAACATTTATAGCTGCATTTTGACGTAATGGCAATGTCCATTCATTTGATGTCAAACAATAATACTTTTGCTGCAAATGACCTGAAATGGAAAGATCCAAAATGTGTGGTTGATCTACTTTTTTTTCCCTCAAGGTCAAGTTGATAATGGGTAATATATAAAAAAAGAAAAAAGAAAAAAAAAAAAAAAAAAAAAAAGAGGAAAGGGAAGGAAAATTAATGACAATAAACCAATATTGTTTTTTGGACGAAATAAATGAAAAACATAAATCTAGTAAAAACAATTCTTACTATAAGTTAATCAATTTTCAGTCAACCTGGGTAAAATTGAAATCCAATCACAGACTTGCTTTCAAAGTGCTCTGCGAGGGAAAAACGAAAGCTTGCACATGAATAGTTTCAATTTCACCCAGGTTGAACGTAGTTAAATGTTATTCACAATGTCTGTATACACATAAATCTCAACATAAGGTGGGGCTCCACTTTTTCACTCACAAATTATTGTAATATCTTAATGATTTTTATATTCTAAGATATACAGACTATGTATGTACTTTACATATAGGATTTACAAACACTTCTACAATAATTAGTGGGTGAAAAATGGGGTTACAGTCACCCCACCTTATTTGTGTTCTATTAGGTCTTGCAAGATACTGTACTACAAGATACGGACTTGCTTTGCCCAAAATTGGAGTAAAAAAAAAAAAAAAAAAAAGTGACACAGCCAATCAGCACCTAAGTTGAAGGTCACATGATCAAAATTGACCAATCACAACTGAGTCTGTAGGTGTACCTATCTTATATGTGCAGTATCTTGTGTCTGGCTAACATAAAAATACTGTAAACAAAATTATTTGATTTCTAATACAAATTTGTTAGTTAACAAGGTAAAACAAAAAAAGATGCAGAATCAATAAATCACTTCAAGGTGGTTACATGATGCTTTGATCTTTACTTGTGACGTCATCAAGATGGGAGGTGTCTTCTTGCCTCTCAGCCCAGCGAGAGGTAGAACCACCTGTGACGTCACCCACCTTGCCTGCCTGTCTCTGGCCTTCTGCACTGCCAGGGATGTTGCCTTCCTGAGTGCAGCCTCATCTGAAAACAATGAACATCTATTAGTGTCTAGTAGGGAAAAATTGTCTATTGCTTTGTTCACAATACGTTTTTTCTAATAGGAGTATCGGTTTAAAAAAATTCTTAAAAATTGTGTCTTAATACACGTAAAAGTATTTGTAGTATTTTTCATTTTAATATCTCCCAAATTGGCGCAGTAGCTTTCTCAAAAATCAGAAGAAAAAATAGAGGGGGGGGGGGGTCTCATAAGGGTAATTTTAAATTAGGGGACCCTTAGCGTTCCCTTTGCGCTAAACAAATAAGCCCCATTGTTAAGTGAGCCCTATAAGAATACATTTTTGATCAAATAATTAACAATTCCAAATAGAAGGGAGATAGTATGAGCTTACAGTAACAGGGATGCCATGGTAGAGAAAATGTCCTAACCCAGGCTGAAAAGCAATTTACAAGCTTATCGCTGGCTCCGCGGAAAACTGAACTATGTATAGTCTCTGCGCGCCTAAAATTTGGAACATCTGCACTCTCCGCCTCTCCCAAATTTGAAGCATCAGATGCTTCAAATTTGGGAGAGGCGGAGAGCACAGATGTTCAAAATTTGAGGCGCGTGGAGACTATAAATGGTTTAGTTTTCCGCGGAGCCATCGATATGTAAGTGGCTCATATTGCTCCCCAGTAAACCACAGTTTTTCACAAGTAGTTTGCAAGTACTTTTCCGCTGTAAGAGTGTCACTCCCAGCTCATGTGACGTCACTGGTACTGACATTCTTGCATCGGAAAAGTACTTGCAATGTACATGTGAAAAAACTGTCGTTTACTGGGTCTGTAGAAAGCAAGCTCTTTAATAAAAAGATTTTGTAGAAAACTCGTAGATAAATTAGAAAGAAAAAAAAATGGGGATACATTATAAACATAACAAAACACAAGTCTTACTGCAGTAACTTAAAAGGGTAGTCAATAATGGCTTTTTTAATAGTGTTATTAAGCTATACCAAAAAAGTAATTCTGAACCCTGAAACTAGCTCTCATGCTAGTTTGGTGCAAGCGTGAATAACTCTTATTTTTTATCTATCTACTATGAATATGTATCTGTAGACCAGGGCTTAAAAAAACTCAAGATAGCTCAGGAGCTCCCATAAGCGCAATGTTAAATTTTCAATGCTTTACTAGAGTTCAGCTCCTGGTAGCTCCAGCTTACTTTATGCCCTGCTGTAGATGTAAAAACATATTTTATATTTACGTAAATATTACATCAAGTACCTAGCACAATAATAAGAGTACGGTAACTTCCGTAATTATGATCTCTCAACAATGAATAAAATTACAGATATTTCTTATGGGGCTAGAATACTGTACAGTCAACCAGGGTGAAATTGAAACTTCAATCATATGCAAGCTTTCACTTTTCCCTATCTCGCTAGACACAGAGCACTTTGAAAGCAGCTCTGTGATTGGCTTTCAATTTCATCCTGCACTTTCAATTTCAATTCGGTTGACTGTACTTGGAATTTCTTGTGTACTTTAATCTTACTAGGTTTCCAACATACCAGCAATGTAGGTACAATATGAGTACATGAGTTTAGTTAGGTTAAAAATTAAGTCTCGAAGCGGTTTTAGATATTTTTTTACTGCACCAAGTGCAATACTGTAATTAAGTGCATAAAAATAAGATAGATGTTTTTACTGCTGCACTTCTCCACCTTTTCCTTGACGTCTACATATCATGTTGTGATGATTAAAAAGACAGGAAGCAAGTCATCTAAGGCAATGAGTAAACATCATGCAAAAAAGAAAGAACAATGGGTGGACGAGCACATTTTGGTGTGCTTTGATAGAAGTCAAGTAAAAGGTGGAGAAGTACAGCAATTGACACCTCTCTTATTGTTATGCATCAACTTATATTGTTGCAGTGAAAATACATACAGTAAAATCCTTTATGCGATTCCCAATTTTAATAAAACTTACTGTACATATGCATACTGCATGAAAGCCGTACTAAACCCAAAGACGCTACATACCGCTTCCTAAAGAATTCATATTCATGATTTTTTTTACAGGTATTTGGTACATACCCCTGCTCTTACCTGACAATGTATTTGCTACCCCTTTTCTTTACAAAGCGGCATCGTCTTTGATGTACATAATTGGGTTTAGTAATGGCTTTCAGTGTATGTACATATGCATACATATGTATGTATGTATGTATGTACATACACATTTAATATGCTGTCATATTTTCAGTGTTTGACTTAATTCTAGTACCTGTCAACTAACTCCGCTGCTCCCGCTGGACGTTCCTCGTCCTGCTTGACGACTGCTGGTGCTACTGCTGCCGGAACACCTGCGACCTCCGTCTTACTGGCCTCATCAAAATTAACCTTCAACTCAGGGACGAAATCCTCTTCCTCAGCCACAGACTCTTTGGCGGCAGCAGCAGCGGCGGCAGCGGCAGCAGAACTGTTAGCAACACTTGACGCAAGTCGCTTCAACTGAGTTAGTCCATCAGGACCAAGTTGATTAAGAATTCCTGGCAGTAGATCTGAAATCTGCTTATTTTCAGCATGACCGGTGATGGCGAATGTGTTAGCAGCTAGCGAGGCCTGTGCTTTAGGATTATTAAAATGAATGACAGAACCATCATCTTTTATCATGTTTACTTCTTCAATACCAGGTATTGAATTTACTGACAGTTTCTTCAAGCAGTTTTGAAGTTTCTTGTCATCTGTGGCTGCTGTAGCATGGACTACCTTCTTCTTGCGGCGTGGTGTGCCCTTACCTCCAATGCGGACCTGGGCTTGCATCTTACGTAGCTTTTCTTCATTCATCGCGCTTGTTTTTGCACTGAAAATTAGCTTGACACTCTAATTAAATACAGGGAATGTTTCCCTGCTTGTTAATAATGTGAATTTATGTAGTTTTTCAGATATTTTTAACACGGACACTTGTACGGATAATCTTTTCTAGAATATTTCAGATATTCCACACACAAGATGGAAACTAAACAATTGAATATCGATAAACTGAATATGGTTAATAGATGGCAGCACAAATGTTTTTGAACTTTTTTTAGTTGGCTTTTTTAAAAAAATTCTTTGCCATCGCAAATAAATTACAGGGCTGAGGGATTTGGTTTATTCACACAGTGTTCCCCAAAGAAAATAGCAAAACATGAAGTTTATCCTATGCTGAGCAATGCTGTTTATTGATTTAGTATGACGTCTTACCGCACTCTATGCAAATCAAACAAAAAACAACAATAAATATCCTGCAAGCGTAGGCAACTTTTGTTGCATATGTGTGAAACAAATTGCCTATCTTGCAAGGGGGTAAATTTATTTTTAAATTATGTCAGTTTAATTAATAGATTAAAAATGTAAAGTGTAAAAAGTTTATTGTATGGAGATGTGAATGATTATTTTATAATAATCAAGTTGTGGTATAAATTGTGTCATATAGTTTAGTTGTGTTATGCGTTAGAATTTATAACAATTTATCATTTGATCTAAAATCTTTGCAATATATTGTGTTAAATTTCTCTCGACAACTGAAATGCTATCTACTTGATAAATGTTTCTATTTTGAATTTTTCATTTGAATATAAAATATGTTAATTATTAGTATTACTAATATCCGATATATCAGTAAAAATTTGGAGAAAGCAAAACGCTAAAATTGAAGAAACATATATGCAAGCCCTTTTACATCCTTGCGCTTTGTTGCCATGTTTGTGGTGCCTAATGAATTGTCCAGCATAGGGGAAACATCATTTCTCCTAATTTTTCATAAAAGAGTTTATTTCATAACTGAACGAATTTTTCTCATATTCTTCGAGCTTATTGGGAGCTAGAAATAAGGCTTTAATTGAGGTTTGAAGCTTCTTTTGCTATTAAAAAAAATTAAAAATTGTGTTTTTCCTATGCTGGCCTATGTATTCCTGACCAACAAAATGGCAGCTCTTAAATATGAGTGCAACCGGTCTATTAACAAACACATCAATGCACAATCAAAAATATTCCTCATAATTTTTAAACTGTTAAAATAATAATAATAATAAATAAATAATAATAAATAAATAATAAATTAAATAATAATATTCATTTTCTTATACCGGTCGATGTCATTGATTGATACAACATAGCGTTGACTTAAATATGAAATATGAACGCATAATATACACCCTGCTATGCTGACCTTAATTCACAATCTAAATTACAATATTTGGCCATAGATAACCAAATATTGCATGACGATGTAAATGCGGAAGTAGGTTTATAGAGATATTAATCTTGTATTAATTTTGTAGATTGAATATTATGTCCATATAAATACATTCTCGCGATATGTGGCATATCATATGTGTACTTGTTAGTATTTTATTTAAATACTACTTAGTTGCAACTGCAGGAAATGTAAATATATAGATTTATTACATGTTCAGATTACAATTAAATTAATTTTTTATACGATCATTATATAGGAAACAAATTTTTACGAGTCATCAATTATGAAAGCAATGGTTCGATCTGAAATCAATAATTGTAAACTTGCGATCTGTGATGATCGAAAGGTATGTATATATATCGATTCCCAATAATTTAACTTTGTTTTAATTTTGTCTTGCCATGTACTTTTTTTTCTTTCCACTTTCTTTTCAAAAATAATAATAATTATAAAAATATAAAAACTAAGAAATAAAATAATAATAAAAAATCATTTTTAATGCATTAAAAATGCATAAAAAATCATTAAAAAATGTACACAAATAAAACAAAATAAATAAAAATAATAAAAAGTGTATTTAAGGAGGGGTTCATTTTGTAGCACGGCAAGAAATGCAATTGGCTGATTCCTCAAATCATCAGTTTATGTTAAAAAATAAAAATAATTATTAATAATAAAAAGAGACAGGATCAGGGCAATGTTAATATATACGTGTCGTATGTAACTATCATGAATGTCATGACGCATAGTTTTCATGTATATATTATGAAAGTAAATATTGTAGAACTTGATGTAATATATAAATTTCCGTTACTGAATGCGGCGTGTGTGGGGCTTCATTCATTAAATTATAATAATAATAAAAATATTGCGGATGAAGCAGCTTAAAATTTTGGAGGGGTGATTTTCTCTCTCTCTCTCTCTCTCTCTCTCTCTCTCTCTCTCTCTCTCTCTCTCTATATATATATATATATATATATATATATATATATATATATATATATATATATATATATATATATATATATATATATGGGGTTCGGACCCATAAAAAACTGTCGGGTCCGCGGACCCGGGTCCGAAACCGTCAAAAATCTTCATCGGGTCCTGGCAAATATGAGTTGAGAAAAATGGTTAATATTCGATTTTTAATTATTTTATTAAATAAAATATATTTTTTGCTTTAAAAATTTATCTAGATATTAATCTAATTATCGTTTGTTTATAATTATTATTTTTTTTTTTGTAATATTTTTTACAAATAATTATATTATTGTACCGAAACGAGTTGTAAAATTTCAATTTTTGTCCCAACGCATTAAAAACTAGTTTGCAGGTTCCTAACGCGTCATGAGATTTCAATTTTGATCCCATCACGTTGAAAATTGTCAACTTGATCTCAACGCGTTGCGATTAAAATTACCATGCTCTCAACACGAATTTTGCATAATGAATTGTCTTAAACGTTGTCCCAACGCGTTCGGATCATTTTACGCTTCCTTAAATTCCTTCCTTAATTGACTCCTGGAAGCTAACATATATGTATGCTGCAATGTAATCATTATTTTCCCCGCATTATTAAATTTGGAGGGAAAGATTTTTTTTTGTTTATTAAAATGAAAGTTGCATAATAAAACTAATAAGATATTACACGAAAATTATGTAACACCAAAAATTTTATTTAAAAAAAAATTGATAACTTTTGACGATCTTATGGAAACGTTCCTTAAAGTGCTATAAAAGGTCCTCATAAACTGCAATATGAAAAGAAATTGTCCCAACCCCAACCCTATATATATTAAGATAAAAAACATTTAGACACATTCTAATATATTATATTATTTGAAAACATGCTAGTTTCTGCAGGCAAATTACAAAACTAGTAAGTAAGACACATTATAATTAATAACATATATTTTATTCATAACAAGTAAAAAATAAAAATATACTTCATTGAAACATTGCTATATTAATTGTAGAGTACAAAATATGTCACTATGTAATTTAAAGTATAATTTATATTTAACATATTTACAAGCGCATATATTTGCAATAGTTACTATAGTTATATATGTATTATGTATATATATGTATGTATATATGTATGTATATATATATTTATTAGTATTATTACTATATTGCATTGTAAATGTAGTATTATGATAACAATATATTTTATACAACATATTTTATGTTGTTATATGTTTAAATCTAGCTGGATTGGTAAGCTAGAATACTTTTTATGTATTTATATCTGTTCATGTAAGTTCCATTTAGCTGCCGTTTAATTATTATAATTACGATTGGTGATCTCCCATAAATTTGTGATACTACGTCTCTTCCCACCTGCATATTATGATTGACTATAGTTATATATGATATAATGTCATTAATATCCATTGTATTTATATTTGTTGTTTGTTTGTTAATATAAAAGTTTTATGTATTAAATTAATATTATAAACCTTACTTTTTAAATATCTCTCTCTCTCTCTCTCTCTCCTATGCAAAAAAATACAAATTCAAGATGTTCGTGTTTTTTTTTTATTAAATTGAACATTACAAGAGAGAAAGAGAGAGAGAGAGAGAGAGAGAGAGAGAGAGAGAGAGAGAATTTAATTTAAAAATTAAAAATTATACAGGTTCAAGATGTTTTCTCATTACTGATTGCAACAACAAAAATTATGCAATTTCAAAAACCAAGGTTAGTAAATAAACAAACTATATTAATATATTTTCACTTTTGATATATACATAAATGTTAATAGTATACATTTTTCATACATCCATATAACTACGCGCATGTTACTTTGCAATGCTATATAACAATATCATTTGATTCATTAAATTCGTTCGTTCGTTCGTTCGTTCGTTCGTTCGTTCGTTCGTTCGTTCGTTCGTTCGTTCGTTCGTTCGTTCGTTCGTTCGTTCGTTCGTTCGTTCGTTCGTTCGTTCGTTCGTTCGTTCGTTCGTTCGTTCGTTCGTTCGTTCGTTCGTTCGTTCGATCGTTCGTTCGTTCGTTCGTTCGTTCGTTCGTTCGTTCGTTCGTTCGTTCGTTCGTTCGTTCGTTCGTTCGTTCGTTCGTTCGTTCGTTCGTTCGTTCGTTCGTTCGTTCGTTCGTTCGTTCGTTCGTTCGTTCGTTCGTTCGTTCGTTCGTTCGTTCGTTCGTTAATTCGTTCGTTCGTTCGTTCGTTCGTTCGTTCGTTCGTTAATTCGTTCGTTCGTTCGTTCGTTCGTTCGTTCGTTCGTTCGTTCGTTCGTTCGTTCGTTCGTTCGTTCGTTCGTTCGTTCGTTCGTTCGTTCGTTCGTTCGTTCGTTCGTTCATTAACAATAAGAATGGGAGTCGAAATTAAGACAATTGTAAGTAAAAAGTGCGTTTCTATAAATTTACGCTTCCTGCGTAACACAGGGTCTAAAAGAAAGTTTCCTACGTTCACAAACTGCGTTGCGTTAATCATACGAAGAAATTAGAAAAGACAATGTCAGTCACATGGCGCGTTATACACAGCATTGCGTAACGCCATAACGTGTAATCTGATAGGTTCCCCAATATTTCCGAACTTTTGATTGACGCAACGCTACCTGCCAACATAGGTAACCCTTGTTACGCAGGAGCCTAAATTTGTGGAAACATGTTTTTCTCGCCGTATTTGCAACATTCACGTACAGTACATACCTGCACAGGTTAATTATGGAAACATTTGGAGCTACTGTTGTCAGCTTGGCATGGTGCCTGCGACATTTAGCGATCTGCACGAGATTCAGGCTTTCTACAAGAGCTACAAGCAAATCAAAGGTAAATTATATCGCGCGGCGTTTACGAAAATAATAAATTACGTAATTTATGCTGCATTTCTGTCATTATAGCATAACTGATGCTAAAGAATAACAACACAAATAATTGTATTGCTGCACAACATAATATTAATGCTTTTTAGCATATAGTTATTATGAAGAATTGCATAATTAAATGCATGAAGTAATTAAAATATATTTTTATAAAAACACCCTTTATTATCATATAATTAAATAATTATATATAAAGGGTGTGTGCGCATAACGTCATTCTAAATGCTTTTCGATGCTCTTCTTGAGCAATAAATAACATTGCTCAGCATAGGACAAACGTAGGTTTTGTTCATTTTCTTTGGAAAATTAGTAATTTGTTTTTTTGATTATTATTACTTTTCTTGCAAACATGAAAACCTAATTCAACCTGTGAACAATATCATTGCTTTTAAAAATATTGCTAAGCACTTTTAAGCTGGAACAATAAGTTATTTTACCTAACTGCCCCATGTTATTTAGCGCTCACCTATGGCGTTGACTTAAACAGAAATTAAAATACCCTACAGTGTACCGTATTATATGTACTATAATCTATAATATAGCTATTGTACAGTTCGAGCCACCTAAGAATGCAACCACTGAGAGAGCGCTTAATAATGCTCTATTTATTTTACATTAACTCACCTTCAAGCAACCTTGAGCGCTTTGAATTTTTGGTTTCATTTTGATTAATTACTAACATCTTAGGTCTCGCAGACAGTTTTTTATTTTTTATTTTAATTTTTTTTATTACTTAAAAAAAATGTCATAAATTTTAAAATATGAATTCAACTACTGATTGATATAAGCATGCTATACGATATACACACGCTGATATCCTCTATATCGATTACGTTTTTTAAAATATTTCCAATAACACTATAAATTTAGTAGAAGCAGCCTCAGAGCAGCTGCCTGTAAGAATGTACACGGCAATGATGGACGTAAATCTGACCCGACAATTCTACTCCTGTTACACCGGAAATCCAGTCAAACCCAGTATGTGGACAGAAGGTATGATTTAGTTCTTTTCAAATAAATTATTATTCACATAACACGTTAATTTAACAACAAATTGAAACAATGTAAATAAATGGAACTGTTAACAAGTCACCTTTTTTAATGTCCTTGCGCAACTTTTCAACATTTATATGAAAAATTCTTAATGAAATCTCAGTATTTAGAAATTCACATATCTAGCAATTCAAGACGATGTCTTCTTTTCGAATATGTATAGAAGTAAAGAAAAAAAATTACACCCTAGTTTTTAATAGTATTCCTCTTTCACCGAATTCATATTGTTGGTTAACGCTTCCGACTTGCATGCACATGCAAGTGGTCGAAAGTTCAATCCCACCCAATGACTAAGCCTTTACGAAAACCTGAAGGGTGGCATAGACCTTCCTAAGAGATTTGGGAGGCAAAGTCAATCTAGCCAACCATTCCCCATTTTTATAATAATTAACTTAATCTTGATTGTATTATAGGTGAGCCAGATAATATGAACCAAAGGCAGGCATGTGTGGTTTTGAGTGTTGATAACCCAAATGTGGGTCTACAAGACTGGTCCTGCACAGCCAAAGATTTGCCAATAGTGTGTGAGGTATATAACTGTCCCAATAAACCACAGCTTTTTACATGTATATTGCAAAAGTACTATACTTGACCGATGTCAATCCCAGCTAACGTCATGTCACTGGTACTGCTCGATCGTCACTGGTTCGATAGCAGTGTAATATATATATATATATATATATATATATATATATATATATATATATATATATATATATATATATATATATATATATATATATATATATATATATATATATATATATAGAGAGAGAGAGAGAGAGAGAGAGAGAGAGAGAGAAATCTGGTTCTGTATACTTCAGTATACGCACAAATCCAGATTTTCTCTCTCTCTCTCTCTCTCTCTCTCTCTCTCTCTCTCTCTATATATATATATATATATATATATATATATATATATATATATATATATATATATATATATATATATATATATTATATATGATAGAAAATGAAACCCCACAGAGTGCAGAGGTAAATAGCAGTCATCCATTTTGGAAGTCCAGCACTTTTTGGTACAAGAAAGAAACACATGATTTGGTTCAAAACTTCACTTTGGCCAAAGACTGCAAATGTAAATACGAGGTAAATAATGTAAATATAAATCAAGCTTATCGTTTTTTTTTTTTTTTTTTTTTTTTTTTTTTTTTGCAAGCAAGATCAATTTATAAGAAATAATCTTAGCAATCCATATCAACAAAGTTATAAGTCAATTATTGCTTTTTTAACCCTCAAACGCTCGGACAGGGTCTGTCACATTTTTCAGTTAACTTTTTTTAAATTTTGTAATTGCTCAAAAATTATGAAATTTTGTTACTTCCTTAAAAATGTTGACTTACATATATTGACAAAAAAAGATGAGCGCGCAGATATGATTGCATTAATTGTAATTCTTATTTAAAGTTTTGATTTTGCGTGGACAGCCGTACAGTGCCTAGAACATCTCCATACCTGCTCTATATAAAAAATATAAAAGGTCACCCCTCGTTTAGTTGATTACTTTGGAGTGCAAATTTTTTTACCCTGAGAGGTTACAAAAATAAAGAGGGGACCTTATTTTTTGCAAAGAAAAATAAGGTTATAGGTATATGATATAAATGGAGGATTTTAAAAGCTTTATTGCTTTCTTGCATTAATTATTATTATATTTTAACATAATATGCGGCCCTTTTGATGCTTCTTGCATTTCCTTATACCACAAATGAAATACTACTAATGAAATACTACTAATGAAAATAAATATAAAAATAAAAAAGGTGTAAAAAATACGCCTGTGGTGTGAGGAAGAAAAAAAAGGAAAGAAAATACAATACTAACAAATCATAAAACAAAAATTGGTAAAATTCCAGTATAAATTGTGTTATCTATAATCAGTTATGCTTACAAATATTATGTGTACCTCTGAACAAATTTATAAGATCTGTAGGAAAATTATGAAATTGAGTGTGTATTTTAATATGAATTAATATTATCATAATATTATCATTTCAGGCTCCAGAAAAATTGATTCTAAATCCAGGTATATAAACAATTAAAATTATTTAACTAAAATTAAATTTAAACAGTGTTAAATACTTGATGCTATATATACAGCTCCTCCCACTAAAACAGCATCGCTCATCTATGCTATAGAATGTACTAGATCAATTTATTTATTTATTTATACTTACTAGATTTTTATACTTAAAGGAATAGAACGGAGAAAAACATAAGCATTTATTTCACAAAACACTTGTTTGGATTTACATAAATAACATTAGTTTGACTCAAAACCCAACAGTAGCCCCGTAGCAGTGATCAGAAAATTCGATTTATGCAATCCGCACAACATTTTCACACTAATTTTTGAATGTTTCTGACGTCATAAACATGAATTTTCACGCAAATTGCATACTTTACAGTATTTTCACGCCCTCTCGTGGGGCTACATTAACATTCTGGTAAAAATTGTCATCAGTTTTAAAGATCCCATTTCGTGTTCATTCATTAAAAAGCACATGTTGTTTTATGTGGTCTATGGCTTTAATGAAATCAGAATCAATATGATATGAATTTTAATTGAATTAATTATTATTTAATTTACTTTTTCGTGGTTTATGGGACCGCATACAGTGTCCAAAAAAAAATTAAACGGTACATTTATTTATTTTTTGTCCATTATAGCTAAGAGTGGAACATACGAACATACAGTGTTCCGGAAATCGATTGCCTTAGTGGCACGGTGAAACATACACAGTAGCAATATAAAATTGTACACAAAAAAAATTATGCTGGATTATTTAAACCAACATTTTATCATCATTACAACATAATGTATGCTGTACTTAGATATAATATAATAGCTATCTTACATGACGATAAGTTGTATATCATAATTATTCATCTGTTCCTATGACATAAATTACGGGTCCATAATTGTAGGCTAGAAAATAACAGAGATATAGTGGTTTTTTCCCAAAATCTGCTTTTATTTTTTTTTAAGTATAATTTACGTAATTTATGCTGCATATCTTTATAGCATTAATAATGCTTAATGAATAAATTTGTTTTATAAAATATGATATTTATGCTATGTAACATTAATAACATTATTAATGTGTCCAGTGGCGGCCCGTCAAATTGGGCGCCCGGGGGATAAACTCGCGGTGCGCCCTTACCCGTAGAAATAGCATAATCAGGCAAATTGGGCGAAGCCCCCTATAGCGCCGCAGGCGCGATTTTTTGGGGGCCACGCCCCTTTTTGGCATAAAATGCAAAATTAGTATACCTAAAAGAATTTGCTATTACAATTCAAGTACCTCAAATTTAATATTTTTTACACCGCATTTGAGTATATAAAATCGAAGAAAAATGTTGATATTTTTTTCTTCAATAAAAGAACATTATTCTAAATTGCTTTTTAAATATTTATTTACGACATATATATTAAAGGTATAGCATGTACTTTAAGGTAGGATTGTATTTTTATTTTCTGTATTAAGTATAGAGTGTGCATGCTGTACCCAAAATTTAAATTAAAAAAAAAAAAAAAAAAACTGCATGTTGTCACAACAGAGTGTGAAAAAGTCGCAAAATGCACCACCCCCAATGCTAATGAATCTATATTTGAACATTTAAACCCCGATTTTGACCCTTGCTTTGATTTATTTATTATTTTTTTTTTTAAGGTGTTTTAAAAATACTTTCCAGGTTGAAAAGTTTGGTTCTAAAAATTGATTTTACGGATTTATCCACAACAAATTTTCGAGTTTTTTTATTATTATTATTTTTTTTTTTTTTTACAATTGATCCATGTAAATTTAAAAATGCGATTTGCAATAATTTTGCTCTCCGTAAAATAATAATAATAATCTCGTAAAAATCGTTTTTATACTAAAAGTCAATAAAAGTTGATCTGTATAATAGAACACTCTACAGTATTTTTATTCAGAAGTTGTTCAAGTAAAATTTTTCGCATGATGAAGAGCTTGACGTTTTATTTGCAGATATATCTTTTACTTAATTCCCTTAATTTGCGGAAGATTTTATTTGAGCCGAATTTAAGTTACTTTACTAACTCCACAAATAATTATTTGTGGCGGATAGAAAACTGTTCCTTGGTCTTAAAAAAAAAATTTAAAAAAAAAATTAAAAATTATATAAAAAATTGAGTTTTTAAATCATTTTCATTTTACATAAAATGCTGACATTAAGTGCATTACTATTTTACAGATTGTGCATTATCAAGCTTCAATTTCATATGTTTTTTTGATTTTTAGGCTATTTTATTGTAGTTTTTATAATAATTTATTAGCCACTAATTTCTCTCGCCGTGCGCCCTTTTTGCTCCGGCGCCCTTTTTACCCCGGCGCCCGGGGGAAATGTCCCCTCATCCCCCTCTATTGGGCCGCCACTGAATGTGTCATCATAGCATAATTAATTCTTAATATAAATCTTTATATGCTGTACAAAAGATAATATTTATGCTACTGTAACAGAGTTATTATGCAGTATATTCTAAATTATGTCGTGTTGAAAAGTTGTGCTAAAAATGAGCTAGCATAATTATTAAGTATTTATTTGTGTACTATATGCACACACACACATATGTGTACACACACACACACACACACACACACACACACACACACACACACACACACACACACACACATATATATATATATATATATATATATATATATATATATATATATATATATATATATATATATATATATATATAATATGTACCTGTCGAAGTGAACGAACAAAACATTACAAATTCCAAGTTCCCCCATTTAGTTCGCATGTTAAAACGCGTAGAAGTGCCAAACGCAGATCGTTAATTTAGAGTAGTTGAATTAGTAAAAAGTGTAGTTCGTTCACTCCGACGAGTAAACATCGACGTATATAATATATATATATGATATACAGGGTGTTTATTTAAATTTTTACTTTTTCAAAAGCGTTTTTTAATACGAAGTTTATTGACAAATTAGCTTTATTATACATGAAATTAAAGCTTAAGTTTTGACATTTTATTTTCTGTTTTTAAAAATGTGATTAGTCGATTTTTCTTTCAATCTAAAATTATTAAATTTTAGGGGGTGGGGCTGGATTTAGGGGGTGCCCAGGCTGGCGGCACGGCGACGGCAATGCACTGTGCCCCTGGCTTTTTAAGCGATGCAACCTGCAGTACATGTGCGTAAATTACGCACATAAGTACGAAATTTCGTATATATGTACGACATTACGCAACAGAGTGCCAAATTACGCACAAAATGTGCGTAATTTCGTGGGTTATTGAAATAGGGTAAAAAATTGTCACACAAAATTTGGCGTAAATTTCGACCAAATGTGCGTAATATTACGCCAAAACAGAGTCGTAATTACGCACAATTTTTGTGCGCCTGTCGAGTCAGGGTAGATGCAAAACAATACAAAGAGTGATTTTTTCGAAAAACAGACGTTAGCAAACAGCGTTTTCTAAAAAATTTGAAAATGTCTTTTTAATTTTTTTTTTCTCTGTTAAAAGTGATAATAAGCAAATGACATTAAGGTTTCTCCATGTGGGAATTATTTGTAGCCCGACAGTTGTCAAGTCGAAACTGCAGTTCGAGCCACACGCGGTGCTCCATCTTAGCCGTGATGGACTCGATAGCATCAGTAATCCTGATGGCGTCACTTTAACTCTGGGATATCTTGCACTGGAGTCTTTAACACTTTGTCTTTGACTACCCACAAAAAAAAATCAGGTGGGGTGAGGTCTGGTGATCGCTCGATGCCCAAGCTGTGGGTCCATATCAGCCAATCCAGCCTTTTTTTTACATCAAAATCTGGCGCAATCGAGAGTTTTTTCCTTCAAAACTGAACTCTTATGCCACTAACTCTTTTAAAATAAAAACCACTTGACATAACTCTTTTTTGCAAACATTTTTAAAAATGTCAAAATTTGTGCTTTAATTTGGTATATTACAAGTTGCAATTGTAAAAAAATTTCACAGTGAAATCAGCCTCTAAAATAGTAAAAATTTAAAAAAACACCCTGTATATATGATATATTATATATATATATATATTTAAAATAGATTTTTCTGATGGATATCTCATATCCAACTGCAGTGAAGATCAATATTTTCTCACCAATAAAAGAGTAAGTGTGAAAACATTAAACAAGTCTCTTCATTTTGACAGAATCGACGTCAGCTATAGGGTGGTTTTATTAATGTTTATCTCGACGCCATAAGTGAGCTCTAAATAACATGGGCCAGTATAGAAAAATGACTCATTTTGCCAGTTTAAAATTACTTTGCAATATTTTTGAGAGAATTGAAGTTAACAATTTGAATTAGTTTTTCAAGTATAAATAAGAAAAATAATAATATTAAAAAAAAAGCTAATTTTCCAAAGAAAATAGCCAAAAACTACATTTGTCCTATGCTGAGTCATGTTGTTCATTGCTCAAACGAAGAGCATCAAAAAGCATTCAGATTGACGTCATTTGCACATACCCATAGATATAATTAGTGAGAGAGCGCTGATTGGCTAGCAATTAAGCTATGCAACATAATAATAATAATAAACATGATCTACGATCTCCAATGCTATGATTATATAAGAACCATTTGCATGAAATGAAAAGAATCTGTATGTATACTTTATATGTTTTAAAAAAATATATATAATAATATTATATAATATGTAAAATAGTTATTTTAAACGAGATTATATATTTAATGACTTATATTCATAAGTTTAATTATTTAGGAACTCAAAAGTTTACTTATATGTAGTAATTTATAAATAACAAAGTTTTTTACTATTATTAATTATTTAATTCACCTGCGCACATGATTTCTTCTTTTTAGTCGCAGTCTAAAGTAAAAATTATGTTTTATAAGTTAATTAACGTTATAGTTATCGCTGTATGTTATCTTCAATTTTTGTTACCTATATATAACGTTACTTTTTACAATGTTGTTAATCTATATAATTATTATTATAGAAATAACCTGTTAACGTAAAACTTAACTTAACGTTAACGACTTACGTTAGGTGACTACAAGACTATACAATATATCCCCTGTTATGGTTCGTAACGGTTCCGGAACCATTTTGGAACCATAACAAAATTCGTAAAATTGACCATTTTTTCATTTCAGACAAATTTAAGCATAGTTTCACTAATTGGTACGAATTTGAGAATCTTTAAACCATTCTGAAACGTTTGGTAATGGTTGCCTGATGATAACTGCATGTGCAACAGTGGTTAGTTACATATTATGCAGGGGTGGATCTAGCGCAAAATTTTAGAGGAAACGATTTCATATACTGCAATGTTAAAGTCGGGGGGGGGGGGGTAGCAGGTGGTGGGCCGTAATATCTTTAATGTATTTTGACCATTTTGGAAGGGGGATAACCCCAACTGCCTTTCTCCCCCCTGGATCCGCCCCTGCATATATGTACCTGAATAATTTGTCAAATTTATGTTTTCCGTGCAGATTAGCTTCCTTAAGATATTCGAAGAATGCTGCCATCGAGGCATGGTGCCTGCTTACTCATTTAAATCAATGCAACTAATCAAATGCATCGAGAATTCTTACTACGAGCAAAATGGTAAATATCACTTTGATTCTTTCTTACAAGTCAGTGACCATCTTATAGCTCACACACTAATAACAATTAATAAAAATATAGGATTTAAAGTAACTATATTTTATTAGAATGAAATTATTATGCTTAAAGAAATATGCGATTGTCTGATAATATCTTACAAACTGAACGGTCGCAAAATATAAAATAATCACGATGTATAAAGATGAACTTTTATTTAAAAGTTTAGTTATGCCAAAACTAATTAATGCAAACACAAATTATTAACTATTTTATATTAAAAATATCAATAAAAGGAAAAAAAAAAAAAAAAAAGAAAAAAAAACTTTTTTAAACGTACAACATTTTATATGAAATGAGATGTATGTTTTGGATTTTGGATAACATAAATATATATAACTTTGTAAGAATTATCGTGACAATCAAGTTTTTCGTTTAAAGGAGGGACAGGCATCACCTACTCTATGTATGGGTATTAAAAAAATCACCTAGCCTTTATTGATCCTTAGAGGCAAAAAAAAAAAAATATTGTCCAACGTTCTATAAATAGCAATGCTGATTTGGCCGGAGTCATTATTTAAAATTTATTTTCTATTCACGAAATGGCAGATGCGGATTTATGACGTCACACCACACTGATCCATGCGCACGAAACAAGTGAGCTGTGACGTCATAAACCTGCATCTTCCTTTTCGTAAATGAAAATAATTTACAAATTAAAATGACTCCGGTCAAATATTTGAAAGGATATTAGAAAAGGTCTTTTTTTAAGGTGTTCCATATACGCCTTTAAAAAGATCAGATAACCTTATATAATATATTTTATTTTATTGATTCTGGTATGAATTACTATGTAATCGAAAGTGTAATATTTATTAGTCAACATCACACAAATTATCTCCGAAATTTAATAATGTTCATATCACCCTAAAAATTATATTCCTTGATATTATATTGATTATAGGTACAAGTCATAAATCCTTAATTCGCTTCCACACGTCTTTTTTGGACTCTCGACTGAACCACAAATTCACATCTTGCTTTACTGGAGAAGAGGTTCAATCCAATATTTGGGCAATCAATGAGCCCAACAACATAGGCAACGACCAGGCCTGTGCTGGATTATGTCTAGATAGTAATTACCTTGGTATATTTGACTTTTCCTGTCAAAATGCTTCTTATAGAGTTATCTGTCAGGTAAGTTAGACCAAGAAAAAAAGAAGTGAGGGGGGGGGGGGGGGGAATTAGGACAAGTATGAATTTTTCAGGGTTGGTAGAGACCACTGCCCCAAGCTTTGTACCAAAAATTATCGAAAATTGCCCTTGATCTTTTCCGGAAAAAAAGTAAAATCTACTGAATTGAAACTAATGAAGATACATTATAAATTTAAACGGGTTCTTGTTCCTCGGATCAACTACATTCGAAAGACACATTTTCAAATGTTAACAGTAATGATGGTGGAATTGTCCAATTTTGTCACTTAACCACTTCCGCTATTTTCTCCACATTTTCACATTTTGTACAAAAACTTGAAATTTAAGACTATAAAGATTAACACAGCTTATTGTAAAGAATGTAACAAACAAAATAAGATACGATTTATTAAAATATCTCAATTTGTAACGGAGTTATGCCTGGAAAAGCAGGAGAATATATTATGATCCATAATTTTTACGTTGTAGAACAACAATAAACACTGATTATTTTCGTAACGTTAAGTTTAAATATAAATTATCTGATAGCTACACTTGAAAAAAAAAACTAAAAAGTTGTTATTCAAATAATGATAATAAACGAATATGCGTCATTTTAAATTTGGGAATCAAATTTTACGTATTTTTACCGTACCAATTCTAGTTGATGCATAACAATAAGAGAACTATTCATTAAAGAGATAGAGGCCAGAAGAACACATAAGCATTTTTATAACAAAACACTTGATGGGACTTACATAAATTACTTTATTTTGTCTCAAAACCCAAACTGTAGCTCCGTAGCAGTGATCGATTTTTGCTAACCGCACAACATTTTCATTCTAATTTTTGCATATTGTTACTGACGTCATAAACATTAATAGTCACAAAAATTGCACACTTAACAGTATTTTAACGTTCTTTCGTATGCTACATTAAAATTCTGGTGAAAATTGTTATTAATTTTGAAGATCCCATTTCGCGTTTATTCATTTAAAAGCACATGTTGTCTTATATATCTTATATTTTGTTAATATATTTTTTTCCAATCAACCCTGCTAATTACTTTTTGGTTATCCTAATACTATAGTCACGGTTTAAGTTTTCTTCACAAGTACCTCAACAAGGATCAAATCATGGTTGATTCTTAATTTGAATTTTCTAATGTAAAAAATCAGTTAAATTGTGTATGTACACCAATTTTCTTAAGTGGAAGTAATTAGTATTTTCACTTGTCAGAAAATCCAATTGTGAACACGGCTATATAGTTATAAACAATATTAATATAATTTATAAAAATATACAAAAATGGCTTAGATTTTTGAAGAATTTTTTTATGTTGATTAAAAAAACAACAAATATAAAAAATAATAATACCATCTGTTTATGAATTAGAATTATAGCTTTGAAGAAAAAACAGTGGGTGATTTTTCATTGTGCTATAATTTTCATAATGTACGTAAATTTTTCTCAGTAAAGTTTAATACTTTACACGCATTTATCGTGTATTATTCGTGTATTAATTTACACACATCTCTCTCTCTCTCTTAAAAAAGCTAAAGGCAGCCTGCAGAGAAAGAAACATTTTATATACCATGTTGGTTTAAATTAATTAAAACGCCTTACAATAAAATGTTGTTTCCCTATACTAAAATTTCTTTTCTCTGTTGGCAAAAATTGGCAAGTGGTAAATTTATAAGAACAAAGGTATAGTAAAGACAATAAGCCACGCCAAGTGTTTGTTTTTCTCATGCAGACCAGAAGACAATTTACCACACCAAGTCCTAATACAACTCTACACAGTTCAAACACTACAGAAGCCAGATCACAACAAAACATCACAACCCAGATACAGGTCAATAAACAATCATTCAACAATTAACAACTTTCTTGCCATTTTTAAGGTTTTAATTTTTTTTTTTTTTTTTTTTTTAGAAAAATAAATAATATTGGTGCATATAAAACTTCTTAAAAATTGCTCCTTCATATTTAAAATAAATTTTTGAAATATAAATTTTATTTGAAGTATAGACGGTGGTTATTACGCCAAAAAACGATACACGTTTCTTTTGTTTTTTAATTGTTGAAATCGTTCAAATGAGTTTGCAGCAACTGAAGAATTTCTTTTAACGGCCGACGTTTAAAAAATATCTTGTAAAAAATATCGGACAGAACAATGAAATATAATTGAAAAACAAAACTTAATTAAAAATCACGCAATAAAACAAAACCGAAAGTTGATTTTTAAGTACCGATCTGGCCAAAAGTTCCCAAACGGGGCAGCGGCGGCTGCTGCGTTTTCTTATAATATAACGTTAACAATATTAATTGCGATTTGCCTTTGCAAATCTTTCGGGAACTTTTGGACATATTATATAAAAATAAACATTGATTACTGGAGAAAATATTGCATATTATGTTAGTGTAATATATCATAAGTAGTGATATAATTTTTATTATTTTTTTTTTTGTTATAGATAATCTTATAGAAAAATATTTACAAAGAATATTTTAATTCAGTTTTTATGTTTTGTTATTATTAGTTTGATCGTGATTTTTTAAACATATTATATTGAGCAGGCAATCTCATATTAAACACGGAAAACATAAATTTAAGAAATTAATCAGTTACATAATATCATAGATAATATATATACATATGATAATATATATTTGAAATCTTCAGCACAAAACAATATAAATATACTATTATATACTATACGTTATAGTAATTAGTATAAATGTAATTTCTTTAGCGCGGTAAATAGTTAGCTCTTTATATCTTATATATATATATATATATATATATATATATATATATATATATATATATATATATATATATATATATATATATATATATATATATATATATATATATATAGGCCTATATATAACTTCTTTTTTTTTTCAGTCATTCAAAAACGTAACTTCAAGTAATCAAACCGTGTTACAAAAACAATCATTCAAAACTGTACTTGTTAATACAGTCAATAAGACTTCAAATATGAATACGAAAACCACTTTCAAACCAACAACGACGTTATATAAGAACATTGTAATGACGTCACGTAGTTCCTGGATAACCACCATTGCTATGCAAAGAAAAACCTTTTTTGTCATTACTAAAGCACAAACCACCACAAAGTTCATGCTTCAGAATATTTCACATAAGTTTACGTTTGCTAATATCAATAACCACAATAAGGCGACAAGAAAATATACACCTTAAGGTAGAAGTATATTATTTATTATTATTATTATGTATTAAAAGAATAGAACAAAGAAAAACATAAGCACTTATGTCACAAAACATTTAATGTGACATATAAATAACATTATAAAAAATATAATAGTTTGTCTCCAAACCCAATTGAAGCTCCGTAGCAGTGATCAGAAATTTCGATTCATGCAACCCTCACAACATTTTCGCATACTAATTTTTGCATGTTTATGTCGTTACAAACATGAATAGTTAAGGAAATTGCAATAGTTTACAGTATTTTCACGTTCTCTCGTGGGGCTATATTAACATTCTGGTAAAAATTGTCAACAGTTTTGAAGATCCCATTTCGTGTTAATATTCATTATAAAAAAGCACATCTTGTTTTATGTGGTCTATAACTTTAAGTTCAGGCTGCTCTACCTAAAAATGAAATTAAAACCATTCTATCTTGAAAATAAATTATGTCCCAGTAAACTGAAATTTCCTTAATTATCGTCACAACAGAGTATCAAAGTGTCGGAAATAAGATCACGTTATACCTATGCCAATGAATATAAATTGAAACTTCAATTTTGACCCGCACTTAAAATTTTTTTCAATAGTTTAAAAAATAATAGCTTCTTTTTCAGGTTAACTTTTAATGAAAAAAGATTTTTCCGAGAAAGATGCTGAGAAAAAAAGTTGCAAATTGACCCATGTTAATTTGAATATGTAACCTTCAATAATTTTTTTCTCCATAAAAATTTCATTAAAATTATTTTATATTTCTAATTTATTTAAAAGTTGATCTGCAGATAATGCTGGTATTTTTTGTTGAGAAGTTTAATTTAATCCATTCAATTTTGTACACGGTTAGATTTAAGTTTATATTCTCTAAATGAAGATTATTAAGAGAAATTATTATTATATTTAATACTTTATACGTATTATGCACAGACAAAAATAAATTCGTATAATATTTATGCTACATCAATTCAGTACATTTTGTTTAATACACCATAATTTATGCTATACTTCATAAAATATATTACATTGCATAAATATGTTGATGTTTCAATTTAGCAACATTTATGCTATGATGACATAAATGCAGGATAAATTACGTAATTTATTCTTTCCATGTGTTGATTTCATTTATTATTTATTAATTTTTTTTCTTTTAATTTTTCGTATATATATTTATTTATTTAATAAACCTCCAAAATATTCATCTTTTTTTTTTTACTTGTCACATTTTGTAATATAAATATATGTTATTAAATTTTCATTTTCCAAATAATTTATATACGAAATAATTCTTCAATGCCAGGACAATTTTTTTTTTTTAGAATTTGTTGGACACCGCGGGATCACCTGCGCTCTCTCTACAACACGTTGCTCTACACTCTACACCAAGTACATGCAGGACATACTGTATGCGCATGATGCCAAGTGACAAAGGCGACTCTGAATGATTATCACTCCTATTTTATAAACTGGCGCATTCGTGGCAAATCAGCATTATTTTTCTTTTTATTTTAATTTTTTATTTGTGTGTGTGTATATAATATATCATATCCCTGTACCATGAATTATAATAATAAATATTACATCTAAATCATATTACTTTATTGAATAATTATTACAGCATAAAATTGTACATGATTTACGTGCAGTTGTGATGTCGAATTGAACGTTTCTTTAATTGTCATTACTTATTAGTTATTAGGAGATGCAATAAGATTTTTTTTTTTTTTTTTTATTTTTTTTATGAAATTTTAAATTTGTTACAGTTTGACTTCAGATCAATTAAGGTGTCTTTGAGGTTTGCAGTCTATATTTTAGAGATCTATCGATCAGGTGCCAAGATCAGTAATATTATAGGTTTTATGCTATATAGTGTGAAGGGTTGTTAATTTGAAGTCGTTTTAATCGTCTCTGCTATGCTAGGGGTAGTGACTCGGATAAAGAAGTTTTTGTTACGGTCTTCGAAAGGAAAACACTGAAAAAGACAGTTAATCTCGTTTTAAGACTTCAGATGTCTTATTACAAGACTTCTCTGTTTGCAAAGTGTCAGAATTAATCAGCTGTACAGCCTTAACGCGTTGTCTGAGCCGGTTCTCGTGAGATCACCGAAGTTCAGCAACGTCGAGCGTGGTCAATATTTGGATGGGTGAACGACTGTAAAAAGTGCTGAAGCGTATAGCTGTACTCACATGATGGCATGACCATGTGCTCCCTTAATTAGGTGCTGACATCATATGCGGCCGTTAAAACGGAAACAAGATTTCACGTTAACGAGCACTGCACTGGTCCGGCCTTACACAGATTTAGTATTTGGAGTCCAAAATAGTGTATATAAGGGTGCGGGGCCTACGTTATGATATAAAAAGTTAGTATGAATTTTTTTTTTAAAAAATAGCATTCAATTGAAAAATACATTAATATGTATACAAAACCTGCTTGTGTGTGTGTGTGTGTGTGTGTGTTTTACAAACACAACAACAACTTAACTTTGCATTTGCATTTTTTTAAAAATATTATTGAATAACGATGAAAACTAATTAATTGATTTATTATTAACATTTAAATTAATAAAGATAATAATAAATTGAGTACCCCCAGCTGACAAAATACGTCATATTTTCATGCAGCCACTGTTATTTAGTGCTCACAAATGGCGTCGATTTTTCTATAGCATAGGCAACTATGTAAGGCATATATGTTAAACATGCTGCCTAATTTGCAAGGGGACAAATTTATTTTTATATAAAGTATAATTTATATAATTCTGTATAATATCAGTTTAATTAATACAATGATAATGTAACTTGTAACATAAGTTTAGTATAATATGGAGATGAATTTTACTATAAAAAATATTGCTGAAATATATATGAACGATTATTTTCAAATAATCAATTTGTAATATTAAACTATATAAATTAAAAGATTATGTAAATTATTATTCCGATATTTTTAACAAATATATAAAATGTAACACATGTAGGCAGCTTTAATAACAATTTTCAAATGGTTAATATTACTTGTATGATATTAATCATTTTTTATTTTACAGGAATATTATATAATAAATATATGTACACTTTGTATGTACGATCTTTTGTATTTATATACTGAAAACTATAAATAAATATCTTATTATTATTTTATTATTTTTTTGAGAAAGCAAAAAGCTTAAAATTGAAAGAAACATACAAAAGTGAGGAATATTTTTGATCTCGGAAAATAATTTCCTTCCAAATTATATTTGTAAACTATACGTATACTTACGGACTGTCCTATTAAAAAAAAAAAGAAAAAAATTTTGTGTATATGTTAGCACCTATATTTGGTCATTTTTGGTTTTTGGTGCCTAACACGTTGAAATGCTTTGTGTGTTGAATGCTTAATATAATATTTGAATTGAACTCTTTTTTACTAACGGAAGTATTTTTAATTAAATTTATTAAAAATCGTGATATGACATGATTGTCGGTCCAGTTTCCATCAAAGTTCATGTTATTGTTAAAATAAACTTCTTTTTATTTATTTATTATTATTTTTTAATTCCTTTCGCAAGGGCATACTGTATATATATTATATTGAAAATGTTAAATAAATCATATATTTATGTTTATTATATAAAAAAATTGAAAATTAAAGTAAAACAATATTATTATTTATTATGGTTTAATCAGCACTCAGAAAAAAACAAAACATAATTCATGCTATTAATGTCATTATAATATCAATACTATACTAAAGAATAACGACACAAATAATTATGCTGTATGACATAATATTAATTATGCTAACATAGTCATAGTAATTTATTGCCTTTACAGCATAAATTACGCTCAATTGAACTTAAATTATACTAAAAATGAGCGACAAGCATAATTATATTTATTTTTGTCCATGTATAATTTTGAAGAAATAAATTAATCCCATACTTATAAAAATCTTGTAACAAGACAAGATTTTGCAAGAAAATATTAACTTTGTATTTGGGCAAGAATAATAATAAGATATGAATTATGAATATTAATTGAACACACGTGTGGTAATGACAAGTGCAATTTTTTTATATTTCTTAAAAATAATAATTAAAACTGGTTTTGTTAAAGATAAAAGTCTATAAATATATTTATAGAATTTTATCTTTTGTAGTTTTTACTTCGTTTACCCATCTTTCTACTGCTCACTCTTGACGTTGCTGCACTTTGGTGATTGTCTTGAAGTGCCTGAAACATTGGAATACATTATTAGTACACATGCACTAATTTGATTTACAAATAAATGTCTTATATCCTACTAAATATCAACGTTGATTTAGCGGGAGCTTTTGATTTCTATTTTTTTTTCATTTACATTATATATTATGGCAGATGCGGGTTTATGACGTTAGCTCACTAGTCTACGCGAGCAGAAACAGGCAAACTGTGACGTCATAAACCCGCATTTGCCATTTTGGGAATGGGAAATAAATTGAAAATCAATGACTTCTTCCAAATCAACGTTGCTATTTACTATTTCGGTATGTTAGGATATTAGACATGTTTCAATGCCTTTAGTGTTACAGAATAGCATTTAAAAAAAAAAAAAGAAAAAAAAGGGGGGAAAAAAAGCTATAACAATTTTAGGTTATTCTATTTAAGTGGAATAGTTCAGTACGATAATACATAGGGTGACTCCATACATGACGTACTGAATGCGCTTTGACGTCACTAGATCAATGATAAAAAAAAATTGCAACATATAGGGCAAACTTCTTTTATATGAATATTTTCTTTGAGAAATCGGTCAATATTTTTGTTATTATTAATTTTTAACATACGTGAGATATCTATTTTATTTATCCTTTTAACAAACACATCAATGCACTCTAAAAATATATTCCTTAAATTTTTAAACTGTCAAAATAAGTCATTTCTTATACCGGTCCATTTCATTGATTGATACAACTTAACGTTGACTTAAATATGAAATATGAACGCATAATATACACCCTACGCTGACCTTAATTCACAATCTAAATTACAATAATTACGAATATTGCATGACGATGTAAATGCGGAAGTAGGTTTATAGAGATATTAATCTTGTATTAATTTTGTAGATTGAATATTATGTCCATATAAATACATTCTCGCGATATGTGGCATATCATATGTGTACTTGTTAGCATTTTATTTAAATACTACTTAGTTGCAACTACAGGAAATGTAAATATATAGATTTATTACATCTTCAGGTTACAATTAAATTAATTTTTTTTTACGATCATTATATAGGAAAGAAATTTTTACGATTCATCAATTGTGAAAGCAATAGCTCGATCTGGAATCAAAAATTGTAAATTTGCGATTTGTAATGATCGAAAGGTATGTATCGATTGCCCGATAATGTAATTTTATTTTAATTTGGTCTTGCTATGTATTTTTTTTTTGTTCTACTTTCTTTCTCAAAAATAATTATATTTATGAAAATATCAAGACTGAAAAATAAAATAATAATAACAATGTACACAGATTAACCAAAATAAATAATAATAATGCAAAATGTATTCAAGGATAGGGGTCAGTTTTGTAGCCCGGCAAGATCTACAATGGGGTGATTACTCAAATCATTAGTTTATACAAAAAAAAAAATAATAATATAGTATAGTAATAATAGTATCAGCCGCTTTCCATTATGCGTTGAAGGATATGTATCGGCTGAGAAGTGTTGAAATTGTCCCTGTTGTGGTTTCTGTGAATGGTCTGGTTAGCAAAGTTTGGTTAAAAGCAAGAGAAAAGTTAAACCTCGAGGACAGGCATTTACGTGTCATGCAGAAAACTGCAGTTCTTAGCACAGCTAACATCGTGCGCAAAGTGCTTAGTTTGTGACCCTTCTATATACCACCTGCAGTTTCTGACATAATTGATACTGGATTATTCTCATTTTCACCTTGAATTAAGTAGGATTCCGGTGTTGGTGTTACAGAAGAAGAAGAAAAAGAACTCATAATAATAATAAAAAAAAGGAGACGGACCAGGGCAATGTTAATATATATGTAATTATATTATGTATGTGATCATGGATAAGATATAGTTTTCATGTTTACATTATGAATAGTAAGTAAATATTGTTGAACTTGATGTAATGGATTTCCGATACTGAATGCTTTGTGCGTGGGGCTTCATTCGTTAATAAAAAAATTTGCAGACCCAGCCTAAAATTTTGGAGAGGAAAATTCCCTATATATGCTGCAATGTTATCATCATTTTCCCCGCATTAATAACTCGGGGGAAAAAGAAAACATTTTTATTTTGTTATTTATTTATATGAAAGTGGCATTTAAAAGCTATTCAGATATTACATGCAAATTTTGTAAAGCCGTCAATTTTATTTTATTATTATTATTATTATTTTATAAATAAAACTGTACATTTTTGACGATCTTATGGAAACGTCCCCAAAAATGCTAAGAGGTCCCCATATACTGCATACTGTAAAAAAATTGTCCCAACAAATACCCTAAGATAAAAACAAAAACAATACACATGCTAATATATTATTTTTTTTCTGTCACATTTCAGGTTCTGTTGCAGTCAAATTACAAAAATGGTAGGTAAGACAAATTCTGATAACATATATTTTATAATAACAATTGAAAAATAAATTAAACTGTATTGAACAATTGCATTATTGTAGAGCACAAATGTTGCTATTTTGTAGTAATTTGAGTAAATATATTGAACACCTTGACTATAGCATGTTATTCAAGTAGTATCATGGCACCACTTTTTACTATACAATACAGCATATTTTATGTGTTTTATTCTTAAATTATGCTGCATTAAGCTAGCATGATCAATAAGTATTTTATGTATATTTATACAGTATTTGTCCATGTAATTTCCGTGTAGCTGCCATTTATTATATTATTGGATAGAACACTTAAAAGAGTTTCTAATATAATGTCAATTTTTTTATGGCTTACAAATTCAGTAGTTAAAGAAAAAAATACTAATAATTAAAGGGGGAAAAAGTCTGTGTTGTTTTCACAAAAGGTAAAATATAACAAATTTGTGAGATTATGTCTTTTCCCACCTGCATGGGATTGACTATATATAGTGATGTCATTAATATACCCATTGCATTTAAATTTGTTGTTTAGTTGTTAACATTAACGTTGTATATATATTATATTAATATGATCAATCTTAATTTTTAAATCTCTCTCTCTCTCTCTCTCTCTCTCTCTCTCTCTCTCTCTCTCTCTCTCTCTCTCTCTCTCCAATGCAATTTTTTCAAGTTCTATAAACGTAAGTTTAGAGAGAGAGAGAGAGAGAGAGAGAGTTTCATTAAAAAATTAAAATATTACAGATTCAAGATGTTTTCTCATTACTGATAGCAACAACAAAAATTATGCAATTTCAAAAACCAAGGTTAGAAAATAAAATAAATAAATTATAAAGATATTTAAATAATAATTATTATTATTATATATATAATGTATTTTCACAATATATAATAATATATACAATTATATCCACGTAGCCACGCACATGTTAGTTTTGAATCCTATATAAAAATATTATTTAATATTTAATTCATTAAATTCGTTCGTTCGTTCGTTCGTTCGTTCGTTCGTTCGTTCGTTCGTTCGTTCGTTCGTTCGTTCGTTCGTTCGTTCGTTCGTTCGTTCGTTCGTTCGTTCGTTCGTTCGTTCGTTCGTTCGTTCGTTCGTTCGTTCGTTCGTTCGTTCGTTCGTTCGTTCGTTCGTTCGTTCGTTCGTTCGTTCGTTCGTTCGTTCGTTCGTTCGTTCGTTCGTTCGTTCGTTCGTTCGTTCGTTCGTTCGTTCGTTCGTTCGTTCGTTCGTTCGTTCGTTCGTTCGTTCGTTCGTTCGTTCGTTCGTTCGTTCGTTCGTTCGTTCGTTCGTTCGTTCGTTCGTTCGTTCGTTCGTTCGTTCGTTCGTTCGTTCGTTCGTTCGTTCGTTCGTTCGTTCGTTCGTTCGTTCGTTCGTTCGTTCGTTCGTTCGTTCAATGCTAGCCAATATAATATATGGCTTACACCCGATGCAAATATGCAATTATGCAGCAAAAAGTGTATACACTCACACACACAGTATAAAGAATTTAAGAGTACGAGTTCTTTATTAAACCATAAATAGGCAGTTCATAGAATAATTCATTGATTTTATCCGATAAGGCTATGCCTTGGTTCGATTATGTACTAATTTGTATCGTATGAATATATATATATATATATATATATATATATATATATATATATATATATATATATATATATATATATATATATATATATATATATATATATATATATATATATATATATATATATATATATATATATATATATATATATATATATTCTATATATATATAGAAAAAAGGCCTATCTCGTTTTTTGTCAGTGGAAGCAAAAGGCGTATCTCGTATTTTGTCAGTGGAAGCAAAAGGCCTATCTCGAGCGCTATCGCCATAACGTTCGGGAACGAGATAGGCCTTTTGCTTCCACTGACAAAAAACGAGATAGGCCTTTTTTTCGCAATAAGATTGTAATTATATATATATATATATATATATATATATATATATATATATATATATATATATATATATATATATATATAATAGCATATGCATGTACTGTACTTACAATAAAATAAAAATTAATACAAACTATATTTATAAATAATAATAAATCTTTAAATAGTTTTAATGATTCATTGCTATTGAGTTACCGATACAAAACTGTAACAAAATTAAATGTATACATATATAAATATAAAAATTATTTATATTTTTATGATATAATTTAACCATATTAACAATAAGAAAATTGTGACACGAAATTAAGACAGTTTTAAGGAAAGAAAAGTGCGTTTCCATAAGTTTAGGTTTCCTGCGTAACACAGGATCTGAAACAGTTACCTACGTTCGCAAGCTGCGTGGACAAAAATAAATACGTAATAATTATGCTACTTCATATTTAGTTCAATTTGTGCAATACATGCGTAATATATGCTATACTGCATAATAACTATGTTACAAGGTATATCATATTGTTCTGTTTATGTTTTCATTTAGCATAATTTATGTTACGTCGACATAATGCAGCATAAATTACGTTATTTATTATTTCCGTGTGCGTTGCGTGAATCATACGAGGAAATTATAGGCAAGACAATCACATGGCGCGTTATACACAGCGCTGGCTTAGCACCATAACGTGCAGTCTGATAGGTTCACCTATATTTCCGAACTTTTGATTGTCGCAACGCAGCTTGCGCACATAGGCCTAAATTTGTAGGAACGCGCTTTTCTCGTCGTATTTGCAACGATCACGACATATCTGCACAGGTTAATTTTGAAGACAGTTGGAAGTTCTGCTGTCAGCTTGGCATGGTACCTGCGACATTTAGCAATATGCACGAGATTCAGGCTTTCTACAATAGCTACAAGAAAATCAAAGGTAAAGGATATTGCCGGCTTCTATACAATAAAAATGATAAATTAAATTTGTATTGTTAATATTATCTTGCAGCTATTTGGAGAAGGGACCGCAACCGTCTCCCATTTTTGCGGTTCTTAAAGCCATAGATTACATATAAAACAACATGTGCTTTTTAATGAATAAACACGAAATGGGATCTTCAAAACTGATGACAATTACTAGAATGTTAATGTAACCCCACGGGAGAGCGTGAAAAACTGTAAAGTATGCAATTTGCGTAAAAATTCATGGTTATGACGTCAGAAACATGCAAAAATTAGTATGAAAATGTTGTACGGGTTGCATAAATTGAATTGTCTGATCACTGCTACTGAGCTACTGTTGGGCTTTTAGACAAACTAATGTTATTTATGTAAATCCCATCAAGTGTTTTGTGATATAAATGCTCATGTTTTTCTCTGGTCTATTCCTTTAAGGACCGCATAGAAAGAATAACTTACGTAATTTATGCTAAATTTATGTTATTATAGCATAAATAATGGTAAATTAGACCAAGGTAAATAATTATGCTGTACAACATAATATTTATGTAATGTAACATAGTTATAATGCAGTATAGCATAAATTATGCTGTATTGAACAAATTGTGCTAAAAATAAGCTAGCATAATTTCATAATTATAATGTGGTTATTTTTGTCCAGTATGAGCGTCCTGAACAGGTGGTTCTTAAGAACCGATTTTATAGTGATTTTAAACCGGTTCATGGTAGTGGTTCCGGTTCCAATTGTTACCGCGACCATTCTTGAACAACACGCAAAATATTAATTATCCTAATTCTGAACTCTTCTCGTAATATTTACGCAGCGCCACACCTCCACACCCCTTCGCAATATATATATTTTTTGTCATGTATATAATTAAGAAAAAAATACTACCATAATTTTATACCCCTATTTTAAGTGATTTAATATGCATGATATATAGAAATATATAATATATATATATGATAAGAAATTTTTTTGGTGAAATAGATTATTGTCTTACCTTCTGTGAAGACACTGGGCTTTACACTCGCTGCTATCACTATTTTAAATAACAATGAAAAAATAATAGTCACTTCGTACATAATTATAAAAACACTCAATTCACAGTCTTTTTTAAAAATTACATAGCTATGTTATTTACACACAATGTTTAACGTTTTCGGAGACTATACTGTATATCAAAAATGATACATACTGTCTGTCTCCTTCCTCAGAAGTTCTTAGACAATAATCTATTTCACCGAGAAAATTTCTTATCATCATGCAACCTCGCTAGAAATTCAACATTCGAAACATATATATATATATATATATATATATATATATATATATATATATATATATATATATATATATATGCATGACAAAAGATTACCACCATGCACTCCTTTGACAATATCACTCAAATTTTAATTTAGAATATTATGTTATTTCTGCCCTTCGTCACAAGTTTCTCAAAATAGTGTAAACGTTTCTCAAATGCTATAATAACAGCTACAAAAAATTACAGTATTTTTCCACATCGTCTACACAGACAAAAATGACTATGTAATAATTATGCTAGCTCATTTTAAGCAGAATTTGTTCAATACAGCATAATTTATGCTATACTGCATAATAACTAAGGTACATAGTATAAATATAAATATTATGTTGTACGGCATAATATTTTATGGTGTTCCAATTTAGCATTATTTATGCTATATATAATGACATAAATACAGCATAAATTATTCTTTCCGTGTATAATGGATATGTAGCGCACTAGCCATTTGCTGCGTGATGATGCAGTAATTAAAAAATATACTATAGGGTGGTTTCATTCATGCTAAAGTCGACGTCATAAGTGAGTACTAAATAACATTGGCTGGTATAGGAAAATGGTACATTTTGCCGGTATAAAAATACTTCGCGATTTTTTTGAGAGCATTGATGCTGTTAACAGGTTGAATTAGTACCTCAAGTATGCCAGAAAAATAATAATAAGCAAAAAAAATATCTTATTTCCAAAGAAAGTAGCCAAAAACTATGTTTGCCCTATGCTGAGCAATGTTATTCATTACTCAAGATGAGCATCGAAAAGCACTCAGAATGACGTCATGCGCACACACCCTATAATAAAAACTTTCTTTAATATCATAATCTTTAATAATTATATTATAGTAAACCGTATCCGTATACTATAATATAGCTATAATACAGTTCGCGCCATACCTACGAATGCCACCACTAAAGCGTCTAAAAAAACTCACATTACCCCACCTTCAAGCGACCTTCAGCGCTTGAACTCGTGGCTCGATTTCGAATAATCGATAACATCTTAAGTGGCGCGGACAGTATGTTAACGTTTGTTTTTTTGTTTTAGAGCACTGAGGTCAGAAATTTTAAATTTAAGAATACAGTTATATTGATATAAGCATGCTATATTTACGCTGGCATGGTATCCTCTATTTATTATATTTTTTAAAAACATTTCTAACTACCACTGCATGTAAATATAGTTGACGCAGCCTCAGAGCAGCTGCCTATAAGAATGTACACGGCAATGATGGACGTAAATCTGACCCGACAATTCTACTCCTGTTACACGGGAAATCAAGCCAGTCCCAGTGCATGGATAGAAGGTATGATTTATTTCTTTACAACTAAAGTATTATTCACATATATGGCGCGTAAATTTGACGCGCATGATACAAAATGTAAAAAAATGAAATCATTCAAATGTCACCTTATAGACATCATTTCGCAACATTTCAAAATTAATTACAAATTTTTAATTATATCAATATTTAAAAATTCACATATCTAGCAATTTAGGACAATGTCTTCTTTTAATATATCCAATCAAATAAATAAAAAAATTACACCCTAATTTTTTCTAGTAATTCCTCTTTCACTGACTTCATAGTCTAGTATGTGTTTAACGTTTCCGATTTGCATGCATATGCAAGAGGTCGCGGGTTCGATTTCACGTAACGACCAATCTTTCACGAAAGCCTGGTCGGTGGCAGCTACCTAAGAGATTTAGGAGGCAAAGTCAATCTTTCCAACCATTCTGACTGAGCTTTTCCATGGTTTCTTCAGTCTGATATGACGAATGCCGGGATGTTTGTTTTATAGATGACCTCACTCAAACAAAGAGTTTATTTGGGGTGTATAGAAATGCAGTTCATGCCAGTACCTTAACTGAGGTTTAATCAAAGCAATTAAAATAATAAAAAGTTAAATAATAATAATAATTAACTAAGTATTGATTGTATTATAGGTGAGCCAGATAATAAGCGCCGAAGAGAGGCATGTGTGGTGTTGAGTGTTGATAACACAAATGTGGGTCTACGAGACTGGTCCTGCACAGCAAGAGATTCGCCAATAGTGTGTGAGGTACATAAATGTCCCAATAAATAACAGCTGTTCACATAATGTAGATAAGGTATTTCTATAGATAGGTAATCCAAAGAGAATATCGTTATTCAATTTTCTGTTGCCTTTAATTTTATTTTATCCTGGAAGTTATATTTTGTTGCCCATTTGATCAATGTAATTTTGACCCGCAATACACGTCTCCAGCTGACCAGTACTTTTCAGTAATGTAAGTAGATAACCTATGTAATCCAGAGAGGATTCCCGCTGAAAAGTACTGGTCAGCTGGAGACGTGTATTGCGGGTCAAAATTACATTGATCAAATGGGCAACAAAATATAACTTCCAGGATAAAATAAAATTAAAGGCAACAGAAAATTGAATAACGATATTCTCTTTGGATTACCTATCTATAGAAATACCTTACTTTTCAGCGGGAATCCTCTCTGGATTACATGAGTTATTCTTCTGTTCTTCTTCTGTTCTGTTTAGGTTGGCTTAGGATTTTCATCCATGCAGCCAGGATCTGCTACATGAGTTATCTACTTACATTAAATGTAGATTGCAAAAGTTTGTCCGATGTCAATACCACACTGTTAATGTGACGTCACTGGTATTTACTGACGTTATTTAATCGGATAAAAACTTGCAATCTACTGTAGTACATTGCATTTAAAAAAAAAACTGTAGTTTACTTGGGGTGTGTATATCTTTTTCATTTGCTCTGCAAGTTTCATAAAGGTTTTATCAAAAACATTTAAAAAAACACATAATTGAGATCAGATATACACATATACATACTGTACGTACATATCAATGTTGCTGTAAACTAATCGTGTAACTCGTTTTTTTTTTTTTTTTTTTTTTTTTTTATCAGTTTTAGCAGAATGTCTATCTTGTTTTTATCACGCTAAGCAAAGTGTGTAAGTCATTTCCGAACGTTATGTAGCATGGCACTTAACTTATTGTTATCATATACGAGATAAACATTTTGCATCGCGTGACAAATAACGAGATACACATATTGTTCGCCACAATTTTGATATCTTTGTTCTCGACCTTTCAACCTATACTATGTGCTAGTCTATAGTAGTCACAAATCTAGTTCACATAAATTTAGGCTTCCTGCGCATAACATAAGGCCTGAAATAGTTGCTTGCATTCACAAGCGGCGTTGTAAGATGTAATTCTTTTTTATACAATAAAGCCTATTTTGAATTGAATTGAGTCTATAATATAACAACTTGCAAGTTTGGAAAAATAATTTTCTTTTATATATATATATATATATATATATATATATATATATATATATATATATATATATATATATATATATATATATATATATATATATATATATATATATATATATATATATATATATATATATATATGATACAAAACTGAACCCCGCAGAGTGCAGAGGTGAATGTCAGTCATCCATTTTGGAAGTACAGCACTTTTTGGTACAAGAAAGAAACTCGCGATTTAGTTCAAAACTCCACTTTCGCCACAGACTGCAAATGTAAATACAAGGTAAATAAAGTCAATCTAAATCAATCTCTACAATGATCAGTTTCTCCTGCAAGCAAGATCGATTTATAAGAAGAAAAGAAATCTTAGCAACAGATCAAAATAAAAGTTAAAGTGGTAGTTGCTTTTTTAATAAGTAATCAAAATTTGGTTACTAATCATCATGATTAAACCTCCCGAAAACGCGATCTCAAAATTTTGAT
Organism: Ecdyonurus torrentis; assembly: GCA_949318235.1. Taxonomy (NCBI): domain Eukaryota; kingdom Metazoa; phylum Arthropoda; class Insecta; order Ephemeroptera; family Heptageniidae; genus Ecdyonurus; species Ecdyonurus torrentis. The sequence goes on along the minus strand of OX439136.1, from coordinate 24,046,783 downwards.
TTCTTACACACTTATGAGAGCAAATGCCCTTATAGCAACCTAAAAAGTACAGCTCTGTCCAAAATTTCCCGAACGATTTGCATAGGCAACTCGCAAGCACACTATATGTTATCTTATAAGAAAAGACAGCGGCCTCGTTCGGGAACTTTTAGCCAGAAGCTGTACGTACGTACTGTACGTCACAACTAAACTCTTGCTCACACGCTATAGTTCACGAGTGTTATAGATTACTCTTATCTTAGCATAAATTATTTTAAAATACATCTATATAATAATAAAATAACATTAGAATTTATTAAATAATAACTCTTCAATTAATTTAAAATTGTTATCGCACATTTCAGGCTCCACAAGAATTGATTTTAGATCCAGGTATATAAACAATTAAAATTATTTATCTTAAATTAAAGAGTGCTAAATGTTTGATTATATATATATATATATATATATATATATATATATATATATATATATATATATATATATATATATATATATTATATAATGCTTGAAAATTTGAATATCAAGGAAAGTGTGACATGCGATGATAAAAAATTTATTGATGCTTACCTTCTATAGACCCCTTGCACTGTATCGCCATGTTTGTGGTGCCTAATGCATTGTCCAGCATAGGGGAAACATCATTTCTCCTAATATTTCACATAAAAACAGTTTATTTCAACTAAACGAATTTTTCTGATATTCTTGTAGCTTATTTGGAGCTAGAAATAAGGCTTTGATTGAGGTTTGAAGCTTCTTTTGCTATTAAAAAAAAAAATGATGTTTTTTCTATGCTGGTCTATGTATTCCTGACCAACAAAATGGCGGCTCTTATATATGAGTGCAACCGGTCTATAAGGCACTGGGCTTTCACTCGCTGCTTGATTTAACGATAAAAATAACACTCAACACCATGACTTGCCATTTATGTACTGAAAGTTAATAAAAATACTCAATTCAGAGTCAGTAAGCAGAAAAGAGAGACACAGTGACACAATATATTTCTAAATACGCACTCAAAAACATTACAATTTGTGTAAATATAATATAGCTATATATTTTTTTTTAAAACAGTGAATTGAGTATTTTTATTAACTTATTGAAATGACAATTATGGTGTTGTGTGTTATTTTTATCGTCAAATCAAGCAGCGAGTGAAAGCCCAGTGTCTTATAGAAGGAAAGACCACAATGAAATTTTTATCATAATTACTTTTACGTGGTTCTGGTCTGGTTGATGGGACAAAAAAAAAAAAAAAAATCTGTAAATTTATTTATTTATTATTTATTTTTGTCCATTAGAGCTCAGTGGAACATATGGTGTCCCGGAAAATGTTTTCCTTAACGTCACGGTGGGACATACGCTGTTCCATTAAAAAATTATGCACAAAAAAAAAATAATAAAAAAATAAAAAAGTTTTATGCTGGATTATTATAAGCAATATACAACATAATGTTTAATTATTACAACATAAATAATTTTGCTATACAAAATAATATTTATGCTATGTAACATAATAATTATGCAGTATAGCATAAATTATGTTTTATTGGCCAATTGTGCTCAAAGATAATATATAATATAAAAAATGTATATTTATATATATTGTATTATTTATATATATATATATATATATATATATATATATATATATATATATATATATATATATATATATATATATATATATATAATATTATTATTATTATATCTATAATATTATTATTAAAATAGATATTTCTGATGGATATTTCATATCCAACTGCAGTGAAGATCAATATTTTATCACCAATGAAGCAGTAAGTGTCTATAAAAATATCTTATTTTGAGTAGAATCGACGTCAGCTATTGAGTAACTATGTAGCTATGAAGTATAATGTAGTAGTAAGCTATGTAGTAATACACCATAAACTGAAATATTTCATTCATTCTGGTATTAATGACTATTTAATCGAAAAAGTTATATTTATTGGTCAACACAAAAATTTCTTGTATAATCTATAATCTAGAAATAACCAGTTAACGTAAAACTAAAAGGTATCTTAACGTTAACGTCTTACGTTAAAGGCATAGACCACATAAAACAACATTGTGCTTTTTAATGAATAAACACGTTATGAGATATTCAAAACTGATGAAAATTTTTATCAGAATGTTAATGTAGCCCCACGAGAAAGCGTGAAAATACAGTAAAGTATGCAATTTGCGTGACTATTCATGTTTATGACGTCAGAAACATGCAAAAATTAGTAAAAAAAAAAATGTTGTGTGGGTTGCATAAATCTAAATTTTCTGATTACTAGCTGCTACGGAGCTATAGTTGGGTTTTGAGACAAACTTAAGTTATTTATGTAAGTCCCATCAAGTGTTTTGTGATATAAATGCTTATGTTTTCTTCTGGTCTATTCCTTTAAAGAACTCCAAAATAAAACTAGTTACATTTACATATTATGTACCTGAATATTTTGTCAAATTTATGTATTCCTTGTAGTTTGGCTTCAATGCAATATTCGAGGAATGCTGCCGTAGAGGAATGGTGCCTGCTTACTCATTTAAATCAATGCAACTAATTAGTTGCATCGAGAAATCTTATTATGAGCAAAATGGTAAATATTATTTTCATTCTTATTTACAAATAGCTGACCAACTTATATCTCACAAACTATTAATAATCACTAAAATAATAAAATATTTTATACTATAGCTATATTTTATATAAGAATAAAATTATATAACATTAAAAACAGTTTTGCAATGCTTTAAGCTGGTATGGCCGAGTGGTGAAGGCAGCTGACTCGCAACTCTGTACTCCTCACCGAGTATAGTTTCGAGCCACTGCTGGGTGCGTACGTGATGTGTGAGAGCACAACACGTTGCACGATGCATGCTTAAATGCATTCCATGACGACGCACAGTATTCGAGAGGTGCATGATTGATGTGATTGCACCGACCAGCCTGCCTAGATGTTTCTACGGTTTCTCTAGGCTGCCACGGCAAATGCCGGGCTGTGTACTTAGGCCGTGGCCGGCATGTGTGTGCTTTTCCGTTAATTGGAAAGTCCTTACCTGTCGATAAGACAATGTCTTGAATGGGACTGGAATTGGTGTGGTGTATAGCACAATAACACAATATGGCAAGCAAAAAAAAAAAAAAAAAATTCATTTTTTTCCCATTCGGTCCTAACACTTGTGACGTCACTAACCCTTTTATCGTTAGATTTGTTAACGTTAAGTGACGTCATAACATAACCATTGATTCCCACAATACTTACAGCATTGCAAAACTGTGTACAAGCTTTTCAACGCTTTTCAGAGGGTATATATTCTTAAAGGAGTGAGCGCAGAGCGACTGTCTGTTATCACACAAACTGAATGGTCGCAAAATATCAAATTATCACGATGTATTAAGTTGAACTTTCATTTCAAAGTTTAGTTATGCCAAAACTAATTGATGCAAACACAATCAAATATTTATATTATTTATATTATTTATATTATTATATTATTTATTATTATTTATTTATTATAATAAAAATAATAATGTAAATGAGAAAGAATTCAAATTTTAGCACCATGAACTTTTAAAGTTAAATTATTATTATTTATTTTAAATTAAAAATATCATTTAAACTTTTTTCGTAACAAAATAAACAAACCATTTATAAAATGTGTTATGAAAAATAAAGAACATATTTTGATAACATATAAATATATAACGTTGAAAGAACTATCGTGAAAATCAAGTTTCTCGTTTAAAGGAGGGACAGAAATTATATATTCTACGTATACATATGTATTTAAAAACAAAATCACCGAGCCTTTATTGATTCTTAAAGACGTAGAACACCTTGAACAAAAATCATGCCTATAACGTACATACCTAAATAGCAATGTTGATTTGACCGGAGTCATTAATTTTTAATTCATATTTTATTCACCAAATGGCAGATGCAGATTTATGACGTCACATCTGACTGATCCACGCGCACGTAACTGGTGAGCTGTGACGTCATAAACCCGCATCTGCCTTTTCGTGAATGGAAATGAATTACAAATCAAAATGACTCCGGACGGTCAAATCAACGTTGATATTTATAGGTATATGAAAGGTTATTAGAATTTTTTTTTTTGTGCAAAGTGTTTCATACGCCTTTAAAAAGGTCAGATGAACCCTATAACACACCATCATAAACGAAAATATTTCATTGATTCTGGTATCAATTACTATGTAATCGAAAGTGTTATATTTATTGGTCAACACACAAATTATCTCCGAGATTTAAAAATGTTCATATCCCCCTAAAAATTATATACCATGATATTATATTGTTTATAGGCTCAAGTAATGTATTTTTAATTCGCTTCCACACGTCTTTCTTGGACTCTCGACTGGACCACAAGTTTACATCTTGCTTGTCCGGAGAAGAGATCCAATCCAATTTTTGGGCAATCAATGAGCCTGACAACAGGGGCAACGACCAGGCATGTGCTGGATTATGTCTAGAAAGAGGTTACCTTGGTATATTTGACTTTCCCTGTCACAATACCTGGATTAGAGTTATCTGCCAGGTAAGTAATAAGTACACTGAAAGCCCTCCTAAAGTTAACATCAAAGACGATACTGCTTTTTAAAGAAAAGCGTAGAAATGCGTAGTCAGGTAAGAGCAGCGGTGCCAAATACTCTGAGCCACCTGCTCTTTTCTTGATTTTGCTAAGGGAGAAAATGATTGACATCTCAGGTGGCTTAGAGTATTTGACAACGTTGCTCTTACCTGACCACGTATTTCTACCCTTTTCCTTAAAAAGCGTCATCGTCTTTGATATTATCTTTAGGAGAGCTTTCAGTGTACTGTATATAAAAACGATTTTACCATACGGTTCATGATTTTTACATTGCAGAACATAAATAAACACTGGATATATGTAACGTTAAGTTTAAATATAAACTATTGTATAGCTACACTGGAAGAAAATAGCTAAAAAAATTACTATACATATAATGATTATAAACGAATAAGTGTTCTTTAAATTTGGAAATTAAATATTACATATTTTTACCGCACTATAATACGAGTTGATGCATAACAATAAGAGAGGTGTTCATTAAAGAGATAATTTAGAAGAACACGTAAGCATGTATATCACAAAACACTTGATAGGACTTGCATAAATTACTATAGTTTGTCTCAAAACCCAACTGTAGCAGTGATCAGAAAATTTCAATTTATGCATCCCGCACACCTTTTTTTTACGAAAATTTTCATGTTTCTGACGTCAGAAACACGCGCAATAGAAAGCTATAGACCACATAAAACAACATGTGCCTTTTAATGAATAAGCACAAAATGGGATCTTCGAAACAGTTGACAATTTTTACCAGAATGGTAATGTAGCCCCACGAGAGAGCGTAAAAATACTGTAAAGTATGCAATTTGCGTGACTATTCATGTTTATGACGTCGAAACATGCAGAAATTAGTATGAAAATGATGTGCGTTGAACATAAATCGTAATTTTCTGATCACTGCTAAAGATCTACAGTTGGGTTTTGAGACAAACTAAAGTTATTTATGTTAGTCCCATGAACAGTTTTGTGATATAAATGCTTATGTTTTTCTCTAGTTTATTCCTTTTATTGCTGCACTTCTTTTGCACTTTTTTACTTGACTATAACCAGAAGTTGGCAAGTGGTAAAGTTAAAAGAACGGTTATAGTAAAGACAATAAGCCACGCCACGTGTTTGTTTTTTCTCAGACCAGAAGACAATCCACCACACCAAGTCCTAATACAACTCTACACAGTTTAAACACTACAGAAGTCAGACCACAAAAAAACATCACAACCCAGACACAGGTCATTAAACAACCATTCAACAAATCAGCAAGTAATTCAACAAGTTGCATACAATGTAGCACCACTATAGCAGTGAGTCTATTTATATTATTGGTCTTTTATGTTTTGCAGATTCATATATTTTTTTTATGTGTTTATGTTTTCTTGGCAAAATAATAAAGAGAAATATACACAGAAAAAAGTAACTATAATAAAAAGTTTTACTATTTAGACTATAGACCAGTTGCACTCATATTTAAGAGCTACCATTTTGTGGGCCAAATATACATAGGCCAGCATAATAAAAATCGTAATTTTTAATTTTTTTTAATAGTAAAAGAAGCTTCAAACCTCAATTAAAGACTTATTTCTAGCTCCTAATAAGCTCGTAGATAATGAGAAAAATTCTTTCAGTTGAAATAAACTCTTTTTTTTATGTGAAAAATTAGGAGAAATGATGTTTTCACCTATGCTGGACAATGCATGAGGCACCACAAACATGGCGACAAAGCGCAAGGATGTGCAAGGGGCCTATTTTACAATATATTTAAAATTTATATATAATATTATATATTATATATATATATATATATATATATATATATATATATATATATATATATATATATATATATATATATATATATATATAATATTTCTTTTTCAGTCATTCAAAAACGTAACTTCAAGTAATCAAACCGTGTTACATAAACAATCATTCAAAACTGTACTTGTTAATACAGTCAATAAGACTTCAAAAATAAATACGCAAACCACTTTCAAACCCACAACAAAGTTGAATAAGATCATTGCAATGACGTCACGTAGTTCCTCGACCACCATTGCTGCGCAAAGAAAAATCTTTTCTGTCATGCCTAGAGCACAAAGCACTACAAAGTTCATTGTTCAGATTATTTCACAGAAATCGTCGTTTTCTAATATCAACCGTAATAAGCCGACAAAAAAATATGCACCCTCCCTTTAAGGTAGGAGTTTTTTTTTATTATTATTAGTGTGTATTAAAGGAATAGACCAGAAAAAAAAACATAAGCATTTATATATAAAAAAAAAAAAAAAAAAAACTTCTCGGAACTTGCTAGGTTTAGTGCGTATTGAAACTCCAGCATCAGCATGTCAACATCCCCCATATTATTATCATTATTTATTATTATTATTTACTTTTTTTTCTTTTTTGTATATTAATTTATTTAATAACTCTCCAAAATATTTATCTTTTTTTTACTTGTCATATTTTGTAATATAAATATGTAAAAGTTATTACATTTTCATAATCCAATTATATTTATGTTAGAAATAATTATTCTTCAATGAGCAGACTTTTTTTTTTAGATTTTCAAAGTAAAAATTTTAGTAAAAGAAAAAAAAAACTACATTATTATTATTATTGTTATTTTTTTAGATGCTGAATTTGTTGGACACCGCGAAGTCATCTGCGCTCTCTCTACACCAAGTATACATGCTGGACATAATATGCTCGTGATGCCAAGTAACAAAGGCAACTCTGAATGATTACCAATCCTATTTTATGAACTGTTGCATTCGTGGCAAACCAGCATAACTTTTTATTGATTTATTTTTTTTCTTGCTATCTTTTACGTTTAAATTTACGTTTTTCATATCTAGAAATAAATTAGAAGCTGTGACAATACGTAAAATAAATATAAATGAATTTAAAATATATTGTATAATTTTTTATGTGTGTGTGTGTGTGTGTGTGTGTGTGTGTGTGTGTGTGTGTGTGTGTGTGTGTGTGTGTGTGTGTGTGTGTGTGTGTGTGTGTGTGTGTGTGTGTCTGTGTGTGTGTGTGTGTGTGTGTGTGTGTGTGTGTGTGTGTGTGTGTGTGTGTGTGTGTGTGTGTGTGTGTGTGTGTGTGTGTAATATATAATATCCCTGTACCATGAATAACAATAATAAAATTTACATATAAATCATATTACCATATTGAATAATTATTACAGCATAATATTGTGTGATTTATGTGCAGTTGTGATGTCGAATAGAAACTTTCTTTAATTGTTATTAATATCAGGGGATGCAATAAAAAAATAATTATTTAATTTTGAATTTGTTATAGTTTGACTTCAGATTAATTAAGGGTTGTATATTATAGATAGCTTGTATCTTAAAGTTTTAAAAGAAAACTTTGAAACTTTATGATGCCATTTGAAAGTTAACAGTAACAGCTATGATAAAATTATCAGAACCCGTAACCATCAGATAAGAGAGAAAATAATTATTAAAATTAACATGGGCTCTTATGGTACTAAAACTTAAAAAAAATCATAATTTAAAATCTAACATGGTGACCCCCCAATTTTTTTTTTTTACATTTTTGAAGATACTTTATCATAATGTATCACCGTGCCAAATTTCAGATTTTTCTTTCTTTTCAATATTTTAGTCAAATCCCGCAGTACTTGATTTCCTGCCTTAAGGTAAACAAATCCAGTCTATATTTTAGAGATCTGTCGATCAGGTGCAAAGATCGGTAACATTATAGGTTTGGTGCTTAGGGTGAGGGGTTGTTAATTTGAAGTCGTTTTAATCGGGTGCTGCCATCATGTGCGGCCGTTAAAACGGAAACACGATTTCACGTTAACGAGCACTGCACTGGTCCGGCCTTACACAGATTTGGTAGATTTTGAACCCAAAATAATGTAAGTGTGGGGTCTACGTTGTGATATAGAAAGTAATTATGAAAAATTATTTAAAAATAGCATTAAATTGCTAAAAATACAGTAATATGTATACAAAACCCGCTTGTGTGTTACAAACACAACAACAACTTAATCTCGCATTTTCATTTTTTAAAAATATTATTGGATAAGGAGGAAAACTAATTAAATAATTTATTATTAACATTTTACTTAATAAAGATAATAATAAAAGGAGTACCCCCAGCTGACAAAATACGTCATATTTTCATGCAGCCAATGTTATTTAGTGCTCACATATGGCGCCGATTTTTCTATGAATGCAATTAACCCATCACTACTGTGAGTACTGTGACAACTAGAGAGCGCAGAAATAGTTTTTCAACTATTTGCGTTTCGGGTGCTATTTTAACTATTTAACCAGACCTCCATCGATCCATTAAATTGTGACCTTTTGACCCCATCTAAAAATCACCTATTTTCACCTATTTCATGAAAAACAACTATTTCAACATTTTTCACCTATTTGTCAACTATTTTCATATTTTTTTCATAATTTGTTGAAAACGTGTATATTTCTATGGAAATTTGAAAAGAAAGTTCAAAAAAAGAGTTAAAAAAAAAGTTAAACAAAATTTTTCAAAGAAACAAAAACTTTTTTTTTTTTTAACTTTTTTTTTTTAATTTCCTTAGAAATGTACACGTTTTCACCAAATCATGAAAACAATATAAAAATAGTTGACAAATAGGTGAAAAAAATTGAAATTGTTGTTTTTCATGAAAATATAATAAAATAAAAATCAAATATTTCTTAAAAATCTCCTATTTTACCACCTATTTTGCCCCCCAAAAAAACACCTATATAGTTCACTATATTTTGGGGGAAAAACACCTATTTCTGCGCTCTCTAGTGACAACACTCTAAAAATTAAGAGTTGAAAAGCTTGTACACAGTTTTGTAACGCTTTAAATTTGGTATAGAATCAACGGTTATGACGTCACTGAGCATTGGCTATCTAACGATAAAAGCGTATAAATGACGTCACAAGCGTTAGAATCACAATGAAACAAACGTTAAACTTTGCCGTTAGAAATCTTCAATTTTTCTAGTTAGTCCTAACGCTTGTGACGTCACAAGCGTTTTTATCGTTAAAACATCAACGTTAAAGTGATGTCATAATAGTCACACTACTCCACAATTCCACAATACTTAAAGTATTGCAAAACTGTGTACAAGCTTTTTAAGTTGTTGTTTTTTTTTTTTTTTTTTTTTTTTTTTTTTTTTTTTTTTTAGTGAAGGTGAAAAAAAGGTGATTGAAATAACTACGAAAAAACTTATATAAATATTTGATTGTAATTAAGTTTAACAATTAGCAAGCTACATTTTTTTATATAAAATTAAAAATTAACTACAATAAAATGTATAATTATTCTATTTCCGACTAAATAGTATTTTTCTTTTTAATAATAAATAGAAGTCCAATGTTATATCATATCATATACGTATCATGTATAGGCATGTTTAATATAAATCAACGACTTTTATTTCTTGAAAAAAAAAAAGTATAAAATAATGAACATGGAACAATATAGAAATGTGATAGATAAATTGTGCAGTACAGCATAGTTATTCGCTTGTACAGCATAATATTGTTGATGGACGTCTATACTGCTTTTCTGTATACAGTACTTTACGTCGTACAGTTTTATTATTTATTCTCTAGTGCTTAAAATTTAACTTTGCTATATAAACTTACAAAAATTAATACGTAATAATTATGTTAGCCCATTTTCAGTGCAATTTGTTCTACGTTTTATATGGTATATTAGCATAATTATGAATTTACAAAATCGGTTACGTTAACAAATCTGAAAAAAAAAAAAAATTCAACTCAGAATCTTTAAAATGTTAAAAAAGGGTGAAAAATTCATTAAAACTAGATATTTATTTTTGTGCATCAAAATATTGCCAATTAATGAATTATTATAAAATTTCTATTTATATTAGAAAATTATTATTGTGATAGACATGGTAAACCTTGAGTGCATGAACATAATACGAGAATAAAATTAGCAAAACCAATGATAATATCAAAAGTGATAAATAGATTCACAGAAAGAACAAGAAATTTAATATAATTTACCAAGACTTTGGTATAAAATTCCTTTAAAATAAAAAAATTAAAGTAAAAAATATTGTAAAAAAAGAATCAAAATTTTTTTTGTATGAATTTAATATGGAAAAAGTGGAAATGAATTACTAAATGAAGTTATTTTAATATTTGTTTTATTTTAAATACACAAAAGTGTAAAATGTGAATTAAAAAAATATATTGTTTTCATTTTTTGTGTAAAATTAAATTGTAATGATCAATTAAACCAACGGATTAGGCTACGCTTTGGTTGGACAATGTACACAGATAAAAATAACTACGTAATAATTATGCTAGCTCATTTTCAGCACAATTTGGTCAATACAGCATAATTTATGCTATGCTGCATATTAAGTACGAAATATAGCATAAATATTATGTTGTACAGCTTAATTATTTATGTTGTTCTAATTTAGCATCATTAATGCTATAATTACATAAATACAGCATAATTTATGTTTTTTTATTCTTTCCATGTATAAATATGAAATACTAATAAAAAAAAGGATACAACTTAATCTATGCGGACTACATAACATAATAATATCTATATTTTACAGCATAGCATAAATATTATGTTGCACGCCAAAATTATGTTCTACTAATTTAGTATTATTTATGCTAATGATATAAATGCAGCATAAATTACGTTATTTTGTTATGTATACTGAACAGCATGGTTCTGACAAAATATTTTAAAAAATAAAGATTTGCGAGTATATAAAAAAATTAAGCAATTAATAATTAGTATTTTTATTATTATTAATTTTTTTTTTAATTTTTAGTAAAATTATTTAGTACTTGTTCATTTTATCAGTAATAGATAAAAATGGTCGTATGTTATTATAATGAAAAGCGGAAATGGAGGTAAAGATTGTAATCTAATAATTAGTTTTCTAAATTGAAATGACTAGAAATAACATGAAGATCACAATATGCCAATATGTGGCACATCAGCATACTCAGCACCGCTCTACTTGGTATTTTCTTCAAACACTCAGCAGCGTCTGAAGTAAATGTAACTATTTGTCTACTTCTAAAATGGTGTTAAAAAATTTACGGATTTTGAAATCCGGATAAAAAATAATCCGTTATATGAATTTGTATCTGGATCACGATCCAGACAAGTTTTATCTGTTTTCTAATTTGGATCAAAGAAATACTTATAAAAAATGTGGAAAAATTAATAAATACTAACTTGATCCGATATGTTTTTTGTAGCTCTCCCCCCCCCTCCTCTTCCCCGCCCCCCCCCCCCCCCGAAAAGTAATAATTTTTTTAAAATTTTGTTGCTTCTATGATCCGGATATTGTTTATTCATTTGCAATCCGTATAATGCAGATCCGGACAAAATTGTATCTTCAAAATCTGTATTTCTTGATCCGAATAAATTCTTATTTTTTATAATCCGGATTTCAAAAGTAGCCTGATTTTAACAGCATTGATTTCTAAATAAAAAAATTAATTTTTGTTTTAATTGATTTATCAGAATGCTTACAAATCATCCTTGGTCACGAATCTAACTGGACTTGGAATGTACAATTGTAAATTTGCAATCTGCAATGATAGAAAGGTATGTGTATCGATTAATTAACTCGTTATACCTTAACTGACTAATTTTCATATAACACTTTCTTAAGACATCAAACACATTGAATAATAAAACTTGCCTAATGTCAGTAATATCCTAACATAACTATCAACGTTGATTTGGCAACGGAGCTATTTTTTTTATTTAATTTTCAATTCACGAAATGGCATGTAATGAGATTCGGTTTTATGACGTCACAGCCTACTAGTCTACAGGAACAAAAATAAATACGTCATAATTATGCTAGGTCGTTTTCAGCACAATTTGTTCAATACAGCATAATTTATGCTATATTTCATAATAATTTGTGTTATAAATAATAACTTTTGCACAAAATAGTTATTTATATTGTTCTAATTTAGCATAATTTTTGCTATATAATGACATAAATACAGCATAAATCACGTAATTTATTCTTTCCGTTTACGCTATATATCGATCTTGTTGTAAAAAAAAAGGTCAATCTCGTATTTTGTCAGGGGAAGCAAAAGGCCTATCTCCTATCTCGTTTTTTGTCAGTGGAAGCAAAAGGCCTATCTCGTTCCCGAACGTTACGGAGATGGCGCTCAAGATAGGCCTTTTGCTTCCACTGACAAAAAACGAGATAGGCCTTTTTTTGCAACAAGATCGATATGTAGTGTAATAGGCTAGAGTAATAATTACTTATTTATTTATTTATTTATTTATTTATTTATTTATTTATTTATTTATTTATTTATTTATTTATTTATTTGTCAACCAAAAACAGGCTTGCGCCCAATACATTGGCGGTACATTCAGTACAAATAATCAAAGTATTACAATTAAAATAAAATTAAATTAAAAAAAAATAATAATAAAATAACACACGCATGCACATATACATTAAATTTGGATTAGAAATTAGGCATTAATACCATAATCATTGCTTTTCCACATTCCTATAATACAAACTTTTTATTGTATTACAGGAATCATTAAAAATATCAATGTTTATGTTATTGCATAATGTTGTAGCTCTTGTTATAAAAGCATTTTTGGTCACATCGCTAGTACAGGTAGGAATACTAAATAGAGATTGATTTCTTAACATTTTTTTAGGGACATGAAAGTTAATTTGGGATACAGATTATATTTGTCTTTTCTTTTTAACATTTTTTGTCAATGTCGTTTTGCTTCAGAAAAAGGATAATATATTTTTATTAAGGTTTTTGTCTTATACATAATACCAACAAGTAAGCATAATATACACGGAAAAAAATTACTACCTATGGCAGGTACCGAAATGAAATGAATAACCTGCAATTTTAGTGATGCTTTTCAGTCTATAGTTGTGTAGGTTTTTCATTTCCTTGCGGTACATGAATCCTGTATTTTACAATAAATACATTTTAATTTGGAACAAGTAGTTGTAAACTACAATATTACTAAGTGAGTCACAACTTTATTGTAGCATATTGCACCTGCATTAGGTATTATTGTAGTATAATAATACCTATGTTCTAGGTTACATTTATATCTAATAACTATTGCATTTACAGGATGTCATACCTGACTAAAATATTAATTTTTTCTATGTATATTCATGTATGTACTGTATATACATTACTGTACAAAATTCAATTTGTTACACAAGTAAAGTGCAATAATATGAAATACAATTCCCGCATCATTGAATATATATATATATATATATATATATATATATATTTATATATATATATATATATATATATATATATATATATATATATATATATATATATATATGTATATATATATATATATATATATATATATATATATATATATATATGTATATATATATATATATATATATATATATATATATATATATATATATATATATATATATATATATATATATATATATATATATATAATTTATATATAATGACAAAACCGGTTACCAACTAACTGTTGTTTAATTTCACTATGTGCAGCATTCTGTATATTATGCTATAATAATTAAAAATATATTTAATTATTAAAATTAATTTATTCTTTTTAATAATTGCAGTTTATTCAGTCAAGTTACAAAGACAGTAAGTTAAAAAAAAAATTACCTTTGTGCTTCATTGTTATTATACTGATTTATACTGTAATGTGTATATTGTATCATTATGACCTTAAACATTAGTTTACATACACATAAATACATATCATGACGCCATAGTCCCTTTAGGGGGTAAGCCAGGACGAATCCTTTCTAGTAAGAGGGCTTACAATGATCTGTGGCTTACCAGAGACCACAGGCTCAGTTTCACTACTTTTTGTTAAAAAATTACGTAACATCATTTACGTCATTACTTTTTGGTAGCAGTAACGATTAACGGAAACGCATTATTTTTTTAAGTATTTTTTGCCATGTAACAATCACGTTTTTCTAATATTTCAAGAACTGAAATAAATAAATTTATAAATCTAATATATAATACATAAATATGCACTTCTCCCAATACTAGTTCGAGCGGATACAGTGTAATTAACAATGTAAAGTAAACTGTTATTGGTTAGTAGGTTTATAACACGTTCTCTGATTGGTTTAGCACCGCGGATACAGCTTTTGACGGGAACAACCTTGTTTTGGCCAGAGTGTATATGCTTTCGTCATTATATTGTAATTCAAAATTAATTTTATGATTTTAATTTAAATCTCTCTGTTTATAATTGTCCGAAAACAACATCAATTTTTTTTAATACTACTTTTTAAATTTTTAACATTTTTAATTCTAGGATAATATTTGAAGTTAATATTGAAGTTGAACGTAACGCTAAAAGTAACTTCAGTTCTTTTAAGAGTAGTGAGAAACGTAGTGTCATTATATTTTCGTGAAGTAGTGAGTAAATGTATCGAGGTTATAAAAAAATCAAGGTCCAAAATATAATAAAGAGGTTGAGCGCAGCACAAAACTCGCGCAGTTGATTTTATTTTGTGGTGGATGTACTTGATTCTAAGCCAATACGATACCGTTCACCAGTTACGTCACTGATAAGGTGAATAAAAATACACTCGGTGATATGACGTCTTTGGTGACTTCCTTTAAGCTGAGCGACCTTGGCCAAAACTTTTCCTGGAGCATCTAACCTCTTATATATATGTACAGTACAGAGCAGCAAAAATGTTAACAAAGGATATGCCGCTCCAATGAGGTATCTGGACAGAAATTGTCATCACTACAGCAAGGTGTGTCCACTGCCGCAATTCACCGCCTTCTTGTGCAGTCACTTGTCTATGAAACAACCAAAAGATGCATGCCTCCTGGATGGGCAGTCTCGTGCACACCTTCTCTCTCTTTTTGTTCTCGCTGCTTGTATCGAAAAAATATCATACACAAACAAACTGAAGACAGCAAAATAACAACTCCACCCTCTCTCTCTCTCTCTCTCTCTCTCTCTCTCTCTCTCTCTCTCTCTCTCTCTCTCTCTCTCTCTCTCTCTCTCTCTCTCTCTCTCTCTCTCTCTCTCTCTCTCTCTCTCTCTCTCTCTCTCTCTCTCTCTCTCTCTCTGTTCTCTCTGTCTAAAATTCATACCAATACTATATTATAGGAAAAACAGTGCGTGAGTGTGAGCGCACAACACGATCAACTAGGAGAGCGAGAGAGGTGGAGTTGATTTTTTTCTGTCTTCAGTTTGTTTGTGTATGATATTTTCTTGATACAGGCAGCGAGAACAAAAAGAGAGAGAAGGTGTGCACGAGACTGCCCATCCAGGAGGCATGCATCTTTTGGTTGTTTCATAGACAAGTGACTGCACAAGAAGGCGGTGAATTGCGGCAGTGGACACACCTTGCTGTTGTAATGACAGTAACTGTCCAGATACCTCATTGGAGCGGCATATCCTTTGTTAACATTTTTGCTGCTCTGTACTGTACCTTGTAAAAAAAAATCAGTAACAAGACCAAGTCTGGTATTTTTCAATTGTATAGTGTATACTTTTTTGCTGGCTTCAATGCAAAAAAAAAAAAAAAAAAAAAAAAAAAAAAAAAAAAAAAAGCAAAGATAAAAAGTGATTTTAAAATGTTAATAATTATTAATAATATACACTTATAAATTTTACTAATCTTATTAGTACTTTCGTTAATAATTTACAAAGGTAAAATTTGTGAAAGAGCATAGTTTCACAGATTACCTAAAAACAATATATTAAATTTGAATTACTATTAAAAAAATAAATTGTGTACAGTATATATAATTAAATTTAAACAAATTGAATATTTAAATCACCCTCTCAATGTTGGTTACATTTTTATTGATTTATTTAATACAATCTATTGATAAAAAAAGTTAAAAAATATTAAATTTAAAAAAAGGCAATTTAAATTGTTACAGATTCAAACTGTTTTCTCTTGTCTGATGTTAACAACAAAAAATATGCAATTTCAAAAACCAAGGTCAGTCAATTATATTTTATATTTATGTGGTTTTGACATACTAGTTTAATTATAATGTTATATAAAATGCATGCTTTCTTGAATGAGAAATATATTAATATGCAGTTATTAAATTGACTGTATTATAAAGTTTAAACAATGTGTTTTAATAATAATAAATGATTTCTATTGAGAAGCCTATGTAACCTTTTTTTTTATCAATGCATCCTAATCGATTAAATATAAATACATAAAGCCATAGACCACATAAAACAACATGTGCTTTTTAATGAATAAACACGAAATGGGATCTTTAAAGCTGATGACAATTTTTACCACAATGTTAATGTAGCTCCACAAGAGAGAGAGAGAGAGAGAGAGAGAGAACTGTAAAGTATGCAATTTGCGTGACTGTTCATGTTTCTTACGTCAGAAACATGCAAAAATTAGTAAAAATATGTTGTGCGGGTTGTATAATTCAAAAAATTTTGATCACTGGGATTTTGAGACAAACTAAAGTTATTTATATAAGGCCCATCAAGTGTTTTGTGATGTAAATGCTTTTTATTATTATTATTACTAGCAAATTATTATCAATAGCTATTTTAACTTAAAAAAAGCTTTAAAAAACTTAAAACAACTAAAAACAACTTAAATTGGCTATTTTTCATAATTTGTTAAAATGCATTATTTTAGCTATATTCATAAAAACTTAAAAATGATCATCTTAAATAAGTTAGTATTCGTAACTAAAGTAATGCATCATTTTTTTGAGTGTATATGTCATGCATACAGGTTAATTATGAAGACATTTGGAACTTCTGCTGCAAACTTGGTATGGTGCCTGCGACATTTAGCAACTTACTGGAGATTCAGGCCTTCTACAACAGCTTCAAAAAAATCAAAGGTAAAGGACCGAAGACGTTTTGTAATATATATACGCAATAAGTAATAATAACATTGTTTTTTTAAATTATAAAGTGTTATATTATGACGCGTAAATTTGACGCGCGTCGACGCACGTCGACGGATTACCAAAAGTTGGAACAATGTAAACAAATGGAGCCGTTCAAATGTAGTTTTTAAAATCAATGTGAACGGCTCCATTTGTTTACATTGTTTTAACTTTGTTAATCCGTCAAAGTGCGTTGACGTCACGTCAAATTGAACCCTCAACTTGAATAATTGAATGTGAATAATTCTTTATTTATAAAATACGTTAAAATGTATGTCTGATATTTTAAAATAATTTTTTACGTCAATGCAATACAGTTTTCCGAAAAAAAAATGGTGTTGCGGCAATGCTATAGGAGAGGAAATAAGTGTATTTTTGCAAGCTGACTATTGACTTAATGAAAGAACAATTTGATGAGTTCGATTATTTAGACGATTTCGCTTACATCCGCTTCCATTTCTACGTACTGCGAATGCGTATGGAACGTTGAAACAAATGCAAATGTAACCTCTATGTTTTTTTTTAACTTGTTGTTTCTTAATTAGTCAATAATGGATATTACCAGCGTACAATGCTAGCCAATCACAGGTATTGTGTACATGGAAAAAGTCACTATCTCACTATTTTACTATCCATCTACATTTTTGTAATGCCATATTATATTTCATTGAAACGTGTTTTTGAGAAAACTATATTTTACACTGCTAACAGTGATTTTTAAGTTCAAGAATTTTAAAAGTGAAGAGTTAATATACGTGTTCTAAATTCACTGTAAACATCTATTAGCTATATAAGTTTGCTATGTACAGCTCTGGCCAAAAGTTCCCGAACGATTTGCATATATATGCAAACCGCGCAACCACACTATGCTATCTTTATGAGAAAACGCAGCAGCCACCACTGCCACGTTCGGGAACTTTTGTCCAGAGCTGTACGTCTTTTACTTCCATTTATTACATTTTCAAAATATTTTAATAATTACTACTTTAGTTACCGCAGGCTCAGAGCAGCTGCCTATAAGAATGTACACGTCAATGATGGACGTAAATCTGACCCGACAATTCTACTCTTGTTACACGGGAGATCAAGCCAGTCCCAGTACTTGGACAGAAGGTATTTACTGCATTACTATATATATATATATATATATATATATATATATATATATATATATATATATATATATATATATATATATATATATATATATATATATATATATATATATATATATATATATATATATATATATATATGAATACTACAACATATTTATTTAAAAAAAACGTTCAATGCGTTAGTGGAATATTGAAATTGAATTATTGACTAAAGTAAAAAATGAAGTGGACATATTATGGACATGTGTGTTTTGGACTCGTCCAATGGAACATTTTTGAACTTTTTTTGGAGGGGGGGGGAGGGAAATAGCAAATTAAGCACTTGCTAACAATTATCTGCTAACTATGAAAAAAAAAAATTTCAATGGAATGTATGAACGCTTTTTGCTCTAAAAATTAGCCTTCACGTAAAAAAGAAACTAAATAGTTACTTAAGACTTTTTTTTAATACTAAATTTGTTAGATAAATATACTCGTACTCAAAGTTTTTTAAGATGTGCAGAGCTAACTATTTACCGCTGAAGAAATTACGTTTATACTAACAAGTTTTACTGTTTAAACGTTTCTCAAATAAGTTATTGGTTTGTACTGAAGAATTAATTCGATATAACTGAATAATATCTTAATTTTATGTTTTCCAAGTTGAAAAAAAGTTTATTATGTACACTCTTCCCGAAAAAATCTGACCGCATAGCGTTTCATGTCTCCAAATGTTAAATATTTGGGGAAAATTTTACGCAACCGGTCAGATTTATTCAGGAGGAGTGTACAGTTTTGTAATGTTTATGTAAAATGAATAAAATGACTTAATATAATTGACATATATGAACTTCATGAAAGCCCTTGTCAACTTACTTTTTTATCATTTAGAATACTAGATTGATAATTACCATACCTTAATATCCATGAATTAGACACCATCACGTTGATTTTGTATTTATTGTTAGGTATTTACTTTTTGACTATTATATCACGTATCTGACGTCACAATGTACCGATGGGGTCGTGATAGGGGTAAAGAACTTGAGGGAGGGGCTTAAATTTATCACGTGACCAGAGCGGTGTGACTGTGATTGGCGGTGGTACATTGTGACGTCAGACAAAATCAACGTCTTTGGTGTCTAATTTATGGATATAATAAGGTATGGTAATTATCAATCTAGTATTCTAAATAATAAAAAAAGTAAGTTGACAATGGCTTTAAGTCTTGATTGTATTGATTTATGAAGGTGAGCCCGACAACAAACGACAAGAAGAAGCATGTGTGGTGTTGAGTGTTGATAACCGAAATGTGGGTCTACAAGACTGGTCCTGCACAGCCAATGACTTACCTGTAGTGTGCGAGGTATACAGTGTACTTAATATTACAATACTGCAAGCTTATAGATATATATGTCTTTATATTAAAGGCATAGAACATCTTGAACAAAAAAGTTGTGTAATATCTTAACAAACCTGAAAAGCAACGTTGAATAGGCCGGAATCATCGATTTATAATTTATATTCCATTCTCAAAATGGCACGAGCGGTCAATGACGTCACAGCTCGCTTGGTCCACGCGCGCATAAAATAAGCGAGATGTGACGTCATCAATTACCGCTCACACCATTTTGTGAATTAAAAATAAATTAGAATTTAATGACTTCGTCCAAATCATTGTTGCTTTTCAAGTTTGTTAGGATATTACACGCCTTTAACAATTTACTAATAAGTAGCGCGTTATCCCACAAAATTTTAGCCTCACTGCGTAAATAGCAACGGGTCTGAAAGGAATCACCTATAAAGGGTCTATATGCATTCATGTTAAAGCCAATATGTCATGTTGATTTAATCAATAACATGGGCCGCATAGAAATATAACTCAATTTCACCATGTTGGCTCTTAAATATGAGTGCAACCGATCTATATGACATAAAATTCAAACCCGCAGAGTGCAGAAGTGGATGGCAGTCATCCATTTTGGAAGTCTGGTACTCTTTGGTACAATAAAGAAACTCATGATTTGGTTCTAAAATCCACTTTCGCTAACGACTGTCAGTGCAAGAATAAGGTAAGTGGATGTATAAATAATATTTAAACTTTATGACACACGTAAATTAAGAGAATTAAAGATATTTGGATTGGTAATTTTATTGTATATTCAAAATGAGTATATACATACAGCTTTGGCCAAAATTTTCCGAACGATTTGCATAGGGAACCCATAACTACCCTATGTTATATCTTTATAAGAAAACGCAGCGGCCGCGGTTGCCCGGTTCGGAAACTTTTGGCCAGAGCTGTACATACATCATCCTGAATCGATAGATATGTGAATTTATAATGTTTCAGTTCATTAAGTATTTTAAACTAAATTTTGAAAATCGTGAAATAACGACACTGTCACTAACTTTTCCTATATGCTTACATGCATAATTTTCCAACCATGACGTTTTTTTTTTTTAAATTTAATTAAAAATTCTTAATGAACTTTAAAAAAATAATAATAAAAATGCATATATCAATCGAAAATATCCTCTTTTAGAATAATATGAAATAAATTTATTCTCTTAAAATTTTGGCCTTATCCTTATTGTTATCGTTCTTTTCAGATTCCAGAAAATTTGATCTTAAATCCAGGTATATATCAATTTAGAGTATCTTAAATAAAATTTAAACCAAAATATTGAATATTTTATCCTAACTGGATCTTATCATGATTAAAAACAGAGCCATTTTATATGGATGTTTTGAAATATTAATAGTCAATTTCATAAACGTAATATTTCGTATAATACTGATTAAATTTTAATGATAAATTATGGCCTTGAGTGCATTAATTTGCATTTAAATAACGTAATATATACTGCATTTAAATAAACATTGATAAATTAGAAACTTAAAGGGATAGAACAGAAGAAAACATAAGCATTGATGGGACTTATATAATATAAAGAACATAATTTCGTCTAAAAACCCAACTGTTATGTAGCGCCGTATAGCAGTGATCAGAAAATTTTCAACCTATGCAACCTGCACAACATTTTCATACTTCATTTCTCCCAATACTAGTTCGAGCTGACACAGTGTAATTAACAATGTAAAGTCAACTGTGATTGGCTAGTAGGTTTATAGCACGCTATCTGATTGGTTTAGCACCGCGGATACAGCTTTTGGCGGGAACAACCGTATTTTGGCCAGAGTGTAATTTTTGCTTGTTTCTGACGTAAACCGTAATTATCACGTAAATGTTGCATTCTGGTAGAAATGGTCCATAATTTAAGATATATACTGTAATTTTGTGTTTAGTTGTCTTTTTTTATTATTATTTGTCTATGGCTTATGGCTTTACAGGCCTAACAACATGTACTTTTATTCAATTAATACAAAATGGGACACTCAGAAACATTATCGAATTTCATTATTACCCAATGTAACTCTGCAAAAGAGCTCTAAAAATTGTAAAGTAGGCAAAAACACACTATTTCTGACGTCATGGCTATAGTGATGTTAATAGAAAAAGTGTTGCGGGTTGCATAAGTGGACAATTTTCTTTTACGTTTAAAGCATCATGATTGGGTTTTTGGAGAAAATAACTGTATTTTTGGGAATTCCCATTAAGTGTTTATTGAAATAACGGGCATGTTGTCTGGTCTGGAGAGTCGCTTTAAAGAAAAAGTTCAGGGGTTACAACATACCTTCTTCAATGTTAGATAATGAGAAGAACTGTTCATAAACTCACATATGATGACCCAAAGCTCTTTCATAGCCCCGCGAACTTATGATCATCCTGCGAGATATGCAACCTTTCCTGTATCTTTTCAATTACGTCATAGTTACGGCTTTTCTATAGATATTGTTGTAGCGGGTTGCATATCTCGCACGATGAGCGCAAGTTTAAGAAGCTTCCATTGGGCTTTGAAAGGGTTTGGGTCATCATATGTGAGTTTATGAACAATTCTTCTCATTATCTAACATTGAAGACGCTATGTTGTAACCCCTGAATTTCCTCTTCAAATATAAATATTCAATTTCAATTTAATTTCAATTTCAAAGGGTTTTATTGTTTAAATTCATACATAATACATATTGTAAGGCACAAGTAATTAAACCATCGGTCGTCGTTCGTCTCAACCCTAAATTATAAAATAGAAAATTTTTAGAAACACAAAATACAGGATATATTTTATTTTATTTATTTATTTTTTTTTACATTTATTATTATTAAAGATAATAAACTATAATATATATAAAATACATAAATATGATAAATATAATTGAATTATTACATTATACTGATTATGTGATTATGATTCAATTAAAGCATAAATTATGTTGTTATAAGTCAATGTAGGTATAAATGAGGCTAAATTATTAAGTATATATTTTTATGCTTGCGATATAATTTACTTCAATAAAATACTGATGTGATATCATTCTCCTGATTCAATTAGATTTTTCTAATGGATACGTCATATCTGACTGCGGGGAGGAAAAATATTTTGTCACAAAAAATAGCGTAAGTGGTGAACTCTCATGTCTTTTTTTTAATGCCGCAACTAATTTAACAGTAACTATAACATAAAGCTTTTCACAAAAAAAAAAAAAAAAAAAAAAAAAAAAAGAGGAAGGAAGAAATGTGAAAAGTCCGATCGCGCATTTAACATTCATTCAGCCAATCTATAGTATCCAAAAATTGTTTTTGATAAAAAGTATGTATTGAGTTTATTATTGGTGCTAGGCAAAAATTAACAAAAGTAACTTTTGTGCACTTTTGTGTGTATATACCGATTTAATAAAAAAACTGGTATTGTGTTTTAATCAATGTATACACTATACACACACACACGACATTGTATGACAATATATTTTAGCATTCAAAATATCGCGCTAAATTTCTTATGTTTTTCTTATGGGAAAAATCCGTGCTAAAATATTTAAATGGTAAAATATATATCACAATCATATGTACTGTACTTTATAATGTGGGGTTAAGTTTTATATATATGCAAATAAGTATAAAAAAAGCATTTTGTATACGTCCTAATTTGCAATCTTTAATTATTTATTTCTGCTATATTTAGCATTTTCATAATTATTAGATTTTAGTGATTATATAGAAAGTAGATTTTTGAAGTGTGATTTTTTGAACAAAATCACTAAAGAAGCTAAAAAAATAAAATAAAATAAAAAAATCACTATTATTCAAATCTATACATTCTATAATTTCATAATTATAAATATGAAATGATGTTCTATATTAGTTCAGCTTCAATGAAATTTTCGAGGAGTGTTGCAAGCTTGGAATGTTTCCTGCTTACTCTTTTCAGAGTATGGAGCAAATACATTGCATTGAAAACTCCTATTATTCGCAAAATGGCAAGTATTATACTGTATAACTTTCTTATATTACAGGTATTAGAGGTTTGAAGGTTATAATAGCTAAAACCACGGGCTAAAACACTCATAATATACTATTAAAAAA
Organism: Ecdyonurus torrentis; assembly: GCA_949318235.1. Lineage (NCBI taxonomy): Eukaryota > Metazoa > Arthropoda > Insecta > Ephemeroptera > Heptageniidae > Ecdyonurus > Ecdyonurus torrentis. The sequence continues at coordinate 24,022,623 of OX439136.1, read as the reverse complement.
ACATCACTGACTACTTCTTTTAAGCTAGCACAACAAACACAACAAAAAGTGTGATAAGTCCAAGCAGTATACCTTGCAACCTTTAGTTTAAATGTTAAAAGTTATTGAATCTTTTTTTAATTGTTACTACTTTATAATATTATCTTATACAGGTGGCCATCATAGAAATTTTTTATATCTTTTCCTTAGAAAAAAGTCCTATAAACCTTCGATTTTTTATAAGCTTTCCAATGATATAAAAATTAATTCAATCTGATGCTTAATTAACTACAATGGAATTACGATTTCATAATTATTTTACGATGAAATGCACCTCTGCTGGACACTTATAGAAATATTTATAGTTGGAAGTTAGAACAAGAAGTTTTAAAGTTAAAAGTTAGAAGAAGTTTTTAGTTAGAACATTTTTGGAGCCGGCTCAATTTTTGTGTGTAGTTTACAGAACGAGCTTATATGTACTTCTATTATTGTGAAGCTAAAGTATGAATGTCAGCTCAGTAAACACCCAAAACAGTGGATGTTAATATTAAATACTATTGCGTCCGATATCAGAGTATATTATTTAGGTAAATGAGAAAAGGTGACGACTAAGAGTTGCTGTCTAGGCAATCAAACCCTATAATATTCAATAATCTGTATTGTTGGGACCTTCCTTATATGCATGTAATTATTTTAAATATGTGTTGATTAGTGATTACGATAGTGATAGTTAATGTCAAGTATTGTTTTCATCGAAAAAAACAACAACTAAAAATTAAATTGATCAAAAGGATTAAGCCTTGTTGTAACGAAATGTTTATCAATAAATATTAATCTATCATTATAATTAAAGCGGTCATCTTTTAAAAAAAATTTTAAAAAAATGTAGAGAAAATTTACAGAGGATATTTTTATATTTACGTGTAAAAATATATTTAAAAAAATGTAAACAGTAAAAATTAATATCATATAAACTAAAATAAACTATAAAACAAAAATTTAGAAATAAATAAATTGACAAAATTTCTCAGAAATTTGATCGATACACTTTATTTTAACCGAAAAAGGATGTAAATTATTTGCATTTATGAAATAAAATGCGTCTGTCACATTTTGAAGATCAACGTCAATTTACTTTCTTCCCTAAATTTTTCTTTATATTATTTCTCATTATTTTAACTTTATTATTTGCAGTTTCACGTAGATAATTATAAAAACTTTTAATATATCTATATTTTATTATTTTAATATAATACGCATTCTCATATTTGCAAAAGCATATTGCACATTTTTAGGTCATTTATTCCTAATACGATCTTTAATAACTAAATGTGTTATACTGTATAATAATAATTTTTACGAACTGTCTTTATAGATTCAATATTTTGTTAAAATATAGCCTGTTCGTTCATTGCAAGACTCTAGCTTGATTTGAAACCTGTAATATCTTTGTCTTACATACCAATCTATTATATTTATTTCCTATATGAATATTAGTTACTCTATAATGACGTATGACCACTACATTTCAGTCATTTAAGTTTCCTGCCTTATCTTAGGTTTTGATATTTTAGAGAGTTTATTTACATTTATATTTTCGGAGAGTAAAATGGACTCTTAACATGACATGTTAATGAGAAAATTCAAATTTGAGCACCAACTTTAAAAAAAAAAGTTCTTAAAATAAAGTTCCATTTTTTGAATATTTACGCTCCAAAACGTTCACTCTCTTTGTTAGCTAATACTGTAGATAGTACGTATTATAACTTATGAGGGCATGTATATTAAAATTTATATATATATATATATATATATATATATATATCTTACACGTAATCTTTAGGTTCAAGAAATGGATTTTTAATTCGCTTCTTCACGTCTTTCTTGGACTCTCAACTTGACCACAAGTTTACTTCCTGTTTGAGCGGAGAAGAGATTAAACCTTCCACATGGGCGATCAAAGAGCCTAACAACATTGGCAACGATCAGGCCTGTGCTGGAGTATGTCTAGATAGAGGATTTGTTGGACTCTTTGACTTCAGCTGTAAACATACCTGGGGTAGAGTTCTCTGTCAGGTAATATTATATATTTTTATGAAGCTGTCTCAGCCACTACATGTATGATGGGGCCAGCGTTCTTACAACATTGCGGAATGTCTCTGGATATTTTCATTCACTCCACTTCTGCACATTACTCTCAATTAAGGTACAGTCATTTTACTTAAAAATGAATTTCTATTGGGTTATGGCCATTCAATGCAATCAGATGGAAATATCAGTTGACGCAAAACTCTATCTGAATATATGTTACTCCCATATATATATGCCAATATAAATTTAATTTTAAGTTAAATGACCGTATAAGGTTTTACATTTTATCGCGCAAAACTTTGCAATTAGGCATTTAAACCAAGCATGGCTAAGGTTTCATATCTAACTAACATATTATTTTATGTCATTTGTAGGTATGAGGTAACTTAAATTGTTTTGGCACGTTTAGGCAAATTTTTACTAGGAACATGTAATGCTCTCCATCATATGATAGTTCCTTGTCAAAACGCTTGATGGAAACGGGACAGGTTACACCATTAAGAAGATACTCTACAAGATAGAAATATCAAATTTGTACCATGTTAATTTTAGCGCAGTTGTAATCAGGCAATTTTTATTACGTAAACTTCAGCTTGGGTACTAATTGTCTCAGACGCTCATTTTGAATTTCATGGTGGCCCAAAATTGTCAAGCGTTTTCTTATTTTGTATTTAATATCTTCATCACCATCACTTTAGTGACGCTCGGCCAAGCAACAAGACAAACCTGACTTTAATATTATTTTGATAGCTTGGAAAATTAACCACGTACTTTATTTGTAAAGTATTTTTAATATCTGTCTAGTGTATTTCTGTACGTCACTCTGTCCACCAGTCTATAGTCATACATGCATTATAGGGTGTGTACGCATGACGTCATCCTGAGTGCTTTTCGATGCTCTTCTTGAGCAATGAATAACATTGCTCAGCATAGGACAAACCTAGTTTTATGGTTATTTTCTTTGGAAAATTAGCTATTTTTTGATCATTATTATTTTTCTTGCACACTTGAGGTACTACTTCAACCTTTTAACAGCATCAATGCTCTCAAAAATATTGCGAAGTATTATTAAACTGGCAAAATGTGCAATTTTCCTACACCGGCCAATGTTATTTAGTAGTCACTTATGACGTTGACTTTAACATGAATGAAACCACGTACCCTATACAAACAAAAAGCCCATGTACGCCGGTATTGTAAATTTACTTTATATTCTCCAGACTCAAAAACAGTCTACCACAGCACGTCCTACCACTGTCAGTCCAATCACTGAAAGTGCTACGCCACATTTAATCGTCACCACTTCAACTACTATAAGTGCAAAATCGCAACAAGTTGTAACCAATTCAACCACTACTACTGTTAAGCCACAATCAGACGTTCATATCAAGAAACAGGACGTTAATGCTAAAACAACACAGGTCAATCAACAACAAAGTTGTAAAAATTGTGTCAACACTACAGCAGTAAGTTTTCATTATTATAACTTTCAATTTCCAGGTTAATATTAACCAGGTAAAAAAAGAAGACTAAAATTGAGAATCCTTTCGATAGAGAGTGGCGTTCTGTAAAGAGAGTAGCTGTGGTATATAATCAAGTGACTTTCCGGACAGGAAATCTACGTGATTATATGCCAAAGTTTCTCCTTCTCTTTTGAAGGGATTCTTAATTCTAGCCTTTATTTTGTCTTTTACCTAGCTTAGGTATAGACTATTAAACACAACAAGTAAATACTTTATTGTTTTATTGAAAAAACATTATAATTTATTGTAACTATAATTATACTGTATAATTTTGATTTATTATGTAATTTTTTATAAATATATAGAAAACTTACATAATAAAACTTAGCAATGGATAGATAATATCCTAAAATATACTGTATATTTGAAATTCAACAATTATTTTTGCGTAACTCTGATTTCAATTCATTCTTCCCTCTGCTGAAAAGACAACACTGTTAGTTTGTTGAAACAAATTTTCTGTTACATAAATTGATCTAGAGAGAGAGAGAGAGAGAGAGAGAGAGAGAGAGAGAGAGAGAGAGAGAAAGAAACTATTCAGCATTTTGAGGACTTTTTCAAGCCAATCAAATATTAGGCTAGGTGACCTGTGACATCATTTATGGCGAAGCTTTGAAAATAAAAAAATAGTAAAAATTAAAAACAAATTAGATATATACAATTCTCCCAATACTAATTCGAGAGGATGTAGTGTAATTAACTATGTAAAGTCAACTGTGATTGGCTGGTAGGATTATAACACGCTCACTGATTGGTTTAGCACTCCGGATGCAGCTTTTGGCAGGAAAGATGTTGTTTTAGCACACGTGTAGATGCTTTGCAGGCCAAACTTCGTATACATTTTATAAGGTATACTACACAATTTTTAAGTATATTTATATATTGTTTTGTTTTGTTTTCAGCCGTACAAAAATGTTTCTTCAAATAATCAAACAGTTGTTAATAAAAAAGCATTTAGAAATGTATTGAATACAACAAAACTATCAAAGAATTCGGTTGCAACTTTGAAAGCAATCATACAACCCAGCAAACAGGCAGCAAATACACTAACAACAAACAGCATGGCAAAGTTAAATAAAAACCCAACAATGACGTCACGAACTACTCCCTTTCCTACAATGTCAACACAGAGAAAAACTGAACCCAGCACACAAAATTCAAAGTCCAAATCTAAGAGTATGCCACCTAAAGTTTCACCTATCACTATGACGACAAAAAAGATATAATTTTAATGAAACATTTAATATTATCAGATATGCAAATATATAACGTTATTTTTTGTAACATTAAGAATATGTTTGAATTTTAATACAATACAACACTCTTTAAGATTTATATATTGTATATTTTATTTATTTAATTATTCATCAACATATATATAAGCAACCATACACTATATATAATATTAATTAAATGTTTTTTAGGTTAAATTTTTTCTTATTGATTTTTAATATATTTATGAACACGCGGAAAAGCGTGTCGAAACGATCCTCTTTAATCCCCTGCCTGGTGGTAGGGATACGTTGTACACAGGACACAGATATGTGATAAGATATTTTACCATTTATATAATTTTAAATCCAGCGCGTGTTTTTTTCATAAGAATAATATTGCAAATTTAGCGCAAATCTATAAGAGAACTTCTAATTAGCAATGTATTTCTTACTAACTAAACAAACTTAGTGGACTAAGTATCAGAATTGTTACCATTTGTGTACTGGCACTGACTCACTCCAAAAAAAGTGTGCATTACTTCAGTTACGAATTATTACTTATTTGAGATAAACACACTTTTGAGTTATTATAGGGAGCTAAAATGATACATTTTTTAGCAAATTATTAACAAAATAGCTATTTTTAGTTGTTTTCAGTTATTATTATTATTTTTTTGTTTGTTTGTTTGTTTGTTTGTTTTTTTTTTTTTGTTTTTTTTTGTTTTTTTGCTATTTTAAGTTAAATTAGCTATTGAAATGCATTATTTTTGCTGCTCATCATAATAACTTAAATGTGATCATCTCAAAGTTAGGATTCGTAACTGAAGTAATGCACTCTTTTTTTGAGTGGCTGTCTTCTTTAGGATGCCACTTTGAACAAAAAGTTGTGTAATATTCTAACAAACTTGAAAATCAACGTTGATTTGGCCAAAGTCATTGATTTCTAATATATTTTCCATTTACAAAATGCCACTGGCAGTCACTGACGTCACAGCTCGCTTGTTTTATGCTCGCGTAAACCGGGCGAGCTGTGACGTCAGTGACCGTAAGTGGCATTTTGTGAATGGAAAATAAATTTGAAATCAATGACTTTAGCCAAATCAACGTTGATTTTCAGGTTTGTTAGGATCTTGCACAACTTTTTTGTTTAAGGTGTTCTACGCCTTTAACTAAATAAATGATACTATCAAAAGTATTGAATACACTTACTGAAATAACAATAAGGGGTAATTAACCACGATTGTGGAATAAAATTCCTATAAAATTAAAAAAATGTAAGTGAAAAAAAATCTTGTAAAAAAATAATTGGAATATTTTATACGAGTCAATACTAAAATAAATTACTAAAATAAATATAATATTCATTTTAAGATTTATTTTATTTTAAATACAAAACACAAAAAGTGACATATCAAATATGTATCATATCATAGTATACAAATATTATGAATTATATTGTTTGATTTTTTTTGGTAAAATTAATAATAAGAGTTAAAAAACAAAAAAAACAAAAAAAAAAAAAAAAACAAACAAACAAACGATAAGACTATGCTATGCATCGATTGGTTGATAATGTATAAATAATAAAATATTTATAATAATTTTTTTTTAAATTTTAGCCCATCTAAGCAATTTATCAAAAATCAACCATAAAATTATATTTTTTAAAATACCGGTTATACACAGATTTTATAAAGATAAAAAAAAATTAATATCAAATTTCTGTGAATTTAATGTGCAATGGGCGAAAGGAAGTAATTATATGACACAATTTTATGTCAATCTGATATGATTTTATAATTTAAAATTTTTGGAGTTTAAATTTGTTTTTAATTAAAATATTTTTATCTATACTATTCATGGAGATAAATTAAAAAGAAATTTGAAAAAAAAAATACTAAAATATTATTTATTTAGAACAGAGTGTATATATATATACACGTAATGTGGTACTTCGTTTGGTTTTCATTGTTTGTTAGTAGTGCTTCAGCATTGAATTTACAAGTAAATATAAATAGTCTTGTCTTATAGTCTTAATACTTTAACGTTAAAGGAATAGACCAGAATAAAACATAAGCATTTATATCACAAAACACTTGATGGGACTTACATAAATAGCTTAAGTTTGTCTCAAAACCCAACTGTAGCTCCGTAGCAGTGATCAGAAAATTTCGATTTATGCAACCCGCATTAAAATTAATGGAAAAGCACACACGGGCCGGCACATACGCACAGCATTCGGGAAGTGCATGATTGATGTAATTGTAGCCTGCCTAGACGTTTTCACGGTTTCTCTAGGCTGTCATGGCAAATCCCAGGCTGTGAACTTAGTCCGTGGCCGGCCCGTGTGTGCTTTTCCATTAAATTGGAAAGTCTTTAGCTATCGATAAGACAATGTCTTGACTGGGACTGACTGGGATTGGTGTAGCACAATAAAATAATATGGCAAGCAAGCAAAAAAAAAAAATAATAATAATAATAATAAATAAATAAATAACAATAAAAAGTTTTTTAATCAGTTAAAGCAGAAATAAAATTTATATATGATACTCTTAGAATGGAACTATTTATACACCAACCACACTGCGAGCAATGAAAGCTGCTAACATGGAAAATTGTAAATTTGCATTCTGTAACAATCTACAGGTAAACATTTTTATAATTATTCAGTTTTAGTTTTTTTTTTTTTTTTAACGGTGTTAAAGAGAAAGTTCAAAGTTTACAACATGGTTTCTTTAATGTTAAATAATGAGATGAACTGAATATTGGCCCACACATTATGCCCCAAAAACTTTTCATATAGCCCCGCAAACTTGCGATCATCCTGTGAGAAATGCAACCCGGTACAAAATTTTCCATAGTAAAGCCGTACGTATGACGTAAAAGATACGAGATGGGTTGCATATCTCCACACCACACAGACAGGTTCTTTTTTTGTTGTTTTTTTTAATTATTTTTAATGTCAGTTGAATGCTTTTATAACATGAAGTAACACGAAAGCCAAACCCTTTATTAAAACTATCCGCGTAAAATAGGCGTTAAGTTACAAAATTCTCTATACATATAATATTATTAAAAATTTCAGTATTCAAACTCAAGTTTCAAAAACAGTAAGTATTATGTCTGAGTGTATACAATTTTAATTGATTATTTTTTTTTTTTTATAAACTTCAATGTATGCACAAGAATAAAAACAACTACGTATTATTTTTGCTAGCCCATTTTTAGAGCACAATATGTTCAACACAATATAATCTATGCTATACATCACAATTATTTTTATTTTATAAGATAAAATGTAAATAATATGATTACAGCATATTTGATTATGCTGTTCAAATTTAGCTTTATTTATGCTAAAAAGATATTAATGCAGCTCAAATTACGTAATTAATTATTACCATGTACATAATTCAAAATTGTTGAATTTTAATGGAGCTTATCGGTTTAGCGCGCGGAGAAACATTACGCTTATAGAGTTTTTTTTTTTCTGCAATTTTTGAGAAAACTACTCCACCGATTCCGGAGATATTTATATGAGAAATACTAGACATAATTTTACGTGTTTTAAGCCATATAAATTTTTGGAGAATTTTTTAAACCGATATGACTAATAATAACCTCCATTCTTTTTATATAATTTTTCAGCTTCTAAAGGATTTCTTTTTACTGAATGCAACGGAAAGTTTTATTATATGACAAATTTTAGGGTCAGTATTTTTCTTTTAACTTTAATGAATTTTAAATTTTTTTTTTAATATTTCTTTTAAAATTTTTAGCTGCGTATTGAATATAAAGTTAATTAATTTTGTTAAAAAAAAGACGAGGCGAGAATGGTTTAATCTTAATATTACACAGTGAATTAATTATTTTATTGATACTAAAATTATATAATATATTGCTATATAGTGTATTATAATTAAAAAGAAATTATTTGCTTATATTTATTTAATTTGATTCGAGACTCACAAAAATGTTATATACGTAATAATTATGGGAGCTCACATTTTCAGCACAATTTGTTCAATGCAGCATAACACATTAAAAAATAAGCGTTGAAAAGCTTGTACATTTGTTGTGGATTTAACAAGCTTGTAGATTTAACGGTTATGACGTCACTAAGTATTGAAATTTTAACGATAAAAACGTTAGTGACGTCACAAGCGTTGGTAAAAATTGTAGATTTGTAACAGCCAAGTTAAACGTTTATTCATTCCATTGTGTTTGTAACGCCTGTGACGTCATTTACGTTTTTATCGTTATATATTATCTACGTCACAACCGTTAATTCCACAATACTTAAAGGCGTAGAACAACTTGAACAAAAAAGTTGTGTAATATCCTAACAAACTGAAAATCAACATTGATTTAGCCGGAGTCATTGATTTCTAATTTATTTTCCATTCACAAAATGCCACTGCCAGTCACTGACGTCACAGCTCGCTTGTTTTAAGCGCGCGTAAACCGAGCGAGCTGTGACGTCAGTGAACGGCAGTGGTATTTTGTGAATGGAAAATAAATTAGAAATCAATGACTCCGGCCAAATCAACGTTGATTTTCAGGTTTCTTAGGATATTACACAATTTTTTTGTTCAAGGTGTTCTATACGCCTTTAAAGCATTACAAAACTGTGTACAAGCTTTTCAAATATCATTTTTCAGAGTGAATCTATGCTCCATAATAACTATATCACATAGCATAAATATTATGTTGTAGAGCATAATTAATTTATGTGGTTGAAAAGTAGCATTATTTATGCTATAATAACATAAATGCAGCATAAGTTACGTGATAAGTTATTATTTCTGTGCAGGTTAACTACATGAAAGCTTGGGAAATATGTTGTCAAGTTGGAATGATTCCCGCAACACTCAACACAATTGAAGATATTACATGTTTTATCAACGAGTACAATAATATTAAAGGTATTATACGCACACTCACAGTCATTTTACTTAAGTTTATTCTGTATAAAGTATAGTGAATCACATTTAAAGTGATTGGATGACCAACAAAATAAGACACATTCATTGGTTGATCTTGTTTTTTGAGCCGATGAAAGTGAGTCGCATGTTTGGCATGGCATTTTTTTTTTTTTGTGAAGTTTCTTTCATTTTTATCAGGTCTAAAGTTCTAAACGAAGAAATAACAATGATAAACCATATGTATAAACGTAGTAAACAGGTAACTACGACATGATCAGATGTTTTTAAAAAAGAAAAATTTTGAAGCTGGCTCAAGAGTTGTGTGTAGTTTATAGAACAAGCTTTAAAAATATATTTCTATTGGCTTATGGCCATTCAATGCAATTAGATGGAGATTTAAGTTGACGCAAAACTCTATTATGTTATTCCCATATATACCAATGATTTTTTTTTAGTAAAATGACCGTACATAATTTTTATTATTCTTTGTATAAATTTTAAATTCTAATCCAATGTTATTTAAATGCATTCTTTTCTAAGGCGGTCCGACGGGTTGCATACTCTACAGGATGCATTATTTTGCGCTCGAAATACATTATTATTATTTGTTAATTATTTAATTTATTTAATATTAACAAAAAACAGGGTTGTACGTTGTACCCAATATTAGCGGTACGCACAGTACATAAATAAATAAATAAATAAATAAATAAATAAATAAATAAATAAATAAATAAATAAATAAATAAATAAATAAATAAATAAATAAATAAATAAATAAATAAAAAACAATTGCATAATACGTCGAAAGTTTAGTGTCATTTTTGTTTTCACCATTTTTTTTTATCATTTAATTATTTTATTATACGGGTTTGGGATCCCTTAGCAATTTCATACATGACAATTACATAATACAATACACCACATTATTATACTAAATTTTGCCTCCTTCTGACGTCAGGAACATGAATATTTACGTAAATAGTATACCTTACAGTATTTTTACGTTCTCTTGTGGAATCATATTTACACTCTGGAAAAAATTGTCATCAGGTTTGGAGATTCCATTTTGTATTTAATTATTAAAAATAAAAAGCACCTGTTGTTTTATGTGATCTTTAACAAAATAAGTGGCAAATAATAATAATAATAATTATATGCGTGTTGAAAAATTTCTTGATTCATTTTACGATTTTTTTTTTATTCATTCTTTTAAAATTTTCAACTTTTTTCGGCGAGTATAAAATAGAGCTTGGCGACCGGGAAAAATCACTACAGGGGAAAGGCACACGAAATTCATTGTAAAAATTCATCATTTAAATTAAGCTCTATTGAATATAATTAAATGTAAGTTGACAAATTTTTACTCCGTAGCTTCTAAAAAATATCCTGCAAGATTTTATACTGCAATAATGGACGTGAGGTTTACTAGACGATTTACTTCATGTTACGATGGCAAAGTAATCAACCCAGACTTCTGGATCAAAGGTAACAATTATACTGTAGTACACACACATAAATAATTGACTATAACAAAGAAATAACTGTTTTGAGGCAGACTATAAGCGATTTCACTCACATTCACTTCCGTTTCAACGTACTGCGCATGCGTAGTAATAAGAAATTATTATTATATGCGATAATATATTTTATCATACGAAAACTAGCACTAAATTTAAAATGTACCAATAAACAAAAAAGCTATCTGTAATATTAAAGAAATGCCAGCGTCTATATTTCAAAAAACATGTGTAATCATAATAATTTGCTTTATAAAAATGTAGTACTATTTTTTGTCTCTATTTATAACTAACTCGATGGGCTTTACCTTTTAAATTATACTTTGGATCAATTGCATCAACGTTTGTGTAGAATTTTCTTGCTCAATAAATCTAGATTTTTATCTTAAATAAATGCATTTCTTATGAAAAATCATTATTATAAATACATTATAAAAATACAGCTTATCATTTAATTTTTAAATATTATCTTAAAACACGTTAAAGAAAGTATTATCTAGTATTCCTTATTTAAATACCTACATAAAATCGGTGCTGTAGATATCAAACTAACTAGTCGGAAAAAAATGTGTTTTTCTTCTCAAAAGCGTATAATGTTAAATTAGAGAATTCTCACTTCTATAGATGAGCCAAATAATGTGAAAAGTGAAGAGGCTTGCGCGGTGTTCAATATTATAAGCAAAAATGAAGTGGGATTCCAAGACTGGTCTTGTATTTCTGCGGACTTGCCAATTATTTGCGAGGTATGTATATATTATGTACACTTTTAGTTAATTATTTAAACTATACAAAAAAAAAAACATGTTTCATATCATATATATAACATAGCTAAATATTAACGTTGATTTGGCCGGAGTCATTGATTTCTAGTTTATTTTCCATTCACAAAATAGCAGTTGCGGTTTTGTGACGCCACAGTCCAGGCGCTCAGAAACAGACGAGCTGTGACGTCATAAACCTGCAAGTGCCATTTTGTGAATGGAATATAAATTAGTTATCAATGACTCTGGCCAAATCAACGTTGATACGTATTTAAGTATACGTTATGGATATTAGACAAGTTATTTTGTTCAAGGTGTTCTACTCCTTTAATTAAGCTTTAGTCGAGAAAATATCATGTATGGAGAAGTGCATTTTAGTTTTGTTCTCCTCAGACCCAATACTGTACACAATACAGTATAGGCATCAGATCATACATAATAATAATAAAAGAGAGAGATAAAAATATGAAAATTGGATCCAAAAACGCCCTTGAGTTTACACGTTTTATTTAGAGCTATTTTGAGCACTATATTGGTTAAATTGACAGTAAGAAAAGGTTTTGACAAATGAGACATATTTTTTAAGAATCTTCTGCGAGAGCCGCACAAAAGAGTGGTAACGATATAAAAATGACTTTAAAAAATCAGGAAATGAAGAGGACACCTTTTTTCATATTCATTTCCACAAATGTAATGTCAATTTACTTTATAAACATAAATGTAGCACGTATTTATACCGTACAATAAACTAATGGTAAACATAATTTGAAAGAAAAAATATAGGATAATTATATTTTAAAAAAAAAAGAGGGCAATATAATCCTTGATAGATTAATACGCAAATTTCTAATTTTTAAGTTCATTAAGTTATAACATAAATTTTGGAAAATTTAAAAATGACTTCACGATCAGTTGAAATTTTGCATGTGGACATAAGAAAAAGATACCACTTTATTTTGTAACTTTCAAATTTTAATTATAAAAATACTGAAAGAACTAAAAAAATTTAGAAATTTGCATATATAGCGATTCATAACGATTTTTTCTTTTAGAACATGCAATAAAAAAAAACTCGTATTTTTTTTGTTTTGTTTTACTTTCTTATTACGTATAATTTATGACGCAGGGATCAGTGGCGCCTGGCAGAAGTTCTGCCGTATGGAAGTCAAAACTTTGGTACACCAAAGAGACGTATGACTTAATGACCACTTCTACTAAAACAACGCAGTGTAATTGTACAAAGGAGGTATATATACGTAGGAATAATTAAAATTAATCATTCATCCAAGTTATATAGGGTGTATCCACATGACGTCATGTTTAATGCGCTAGGAGGTCATTTTGGAGTGATGGTATAACATTGTTCAGCATAAAACTTTTTTTTTTTTAATTTTTTTGCTATTTTCTTTGAGATTTTAATTATTTGTTCTTATTATGAGACTTACTTAACCTATAGGGTGGTTTCATTCATGTTAAAGTCAACGTCATACTAAATAACATGGGCCAGTAAAGGAAAATGGCACATTTTGCCAGTTTTAAAATACTTCGCAATATTTTTTAAATCATTGATGCTATTAACAGGTGGAATTAGTACCTCAAGTATGCAAGAAAAATTATAATGACCAAAAAATAGCTAATTTTCCAAAGAGAATAGCCAAAAACTACGTTTGTCCTATACTGAGCAATGTTATTCATTGCTCAAATATATAGAGCATCGAAAAGCACCCTGAATGACGTCATGCGTACACACTCTATAGTATTTTGAAAGTGGTAAAATGAGTCATTTTTCTAAATGCAGTCCATATATGTTTAGTGATGTTGACTTTATCATGAACAAACAACATGAATAACACCCTATTTAGTATGATCAGTGTAACTTTAAATGAGGTATAAAGCGACTATTTAATAACTGAATTTATTTATTATTATTAATTATATAAAGTTATGATAATTATTGATGTTTATGTAAAGACATCGGTAATATATATCGATGTTAACTCCTGCTCTATTATAGGGTATATGCATCATAGCATCATTCATGTTAAAGTTAACGTGGACACCATGTTGGATCACTCAATAATATCAATATAGTAAAAATGACTCATTTTGCCAGTTTCAAGATATTAACAATATTTTTGAGCAATATTTTTGAGAGCTTTGATGCTGTTAATTGCATATCTTAAGTATGTGAGAAAAATAATAATATAACAAAAAATAAATAACTAATAACTCTCCCTAAATATAAGAACGAAGTTTGTTCTATTGCGGGCAATAAAAATATTGTTCATTGATCCAGTATGGCGTCAAAGCGTATTCAGTATGACGTCATATGGATTCACATTATATACTTATTTTTATTTTACTATTATAATTATTAAATTAAACGCACTCGAATAGTTTTTAATCGACTTTTTATGTGCAGAGTCCAGACTATGAGAATATTGATCCAGGTAATTAACGTGTTTTAAAATAGTGACAAACAGGAAAATAGTAGATTTTTGTTATATAACGTTAGTGGGATAGGAAAACCTATATAGGATTAGAAATTCTAGTGCTTTCGAAGTTTTTATCATTATAATTTGAAAGTAAAAGTAAAAAAAAAAAAAAAAAAAAAAAAAAAACTATTTTTGTAATGTGGTTTATATATCTCACAATATTATTATACTGCATTTAAAGGCATAAACAACTTGAAAACAAGCATTTTTACATCACAAAACACTTGATGGGACTTACATAAATAACATTAATTGGTCTCAAAACCCAACTGTAGCTCCGTAGCAGTGATCACAAAATATCGATTTATGCAAACCACACAACATTTTCATACTAGTTTTTGCCTCTTTCTGACGTCATAAACAGAAATAATCACGCAAATTGCATACTTTACATTTTTTTTACGCTCTCTTATGGGGCCACATTTACATTCTGTTAAAAATTATCATCAATTTTGTAGATCCCATTTTGTGTTGAATTATTAAAAATAATATGTTGTTGTATGCTTTCTATGTCTTTAAATAATTTCATATTTTTATCGCCAGCAGTTTGCTCACAATTCATTAGTTAAAGAAAAGAAAATCACCCTGTTCTTGCACTCTGTTCAAACTTTAAAAGAGTGAATTAAAATATTTTGTTCTCTCTTTTTTTCCGATACATCAGTTAGCAATAAAAATTTCAAATTAATACGTATCATACACTAATACACTATACAGTCTAGAAATTATACACTTATTACTAACTTTTAATGTACAATTGAATTTTGTATGTAAGCAACCAAAATTGCCAAATTTTGCATAAAACAAATTTCGCGTTGTCATAATGTCTTAAACCTCAAAATTATTTAAAAATTAACTAAAATTTATGAATTAATTAACTTATAACCCCTGTATTTACGCAGCCCGCAGTACATAAAACGCCTGATGACCTTAACCAGCAGTACATCGAATTTTTTAAAATTCATTAACCATCACTAGTTATATTACTATCAAAAGAAAATTTAAGGGATCAAAACTGCACCCGTAAAAAAAATTGAGCTTCAAAACATTAATAAAACGCAAGATCCGTTTTTTTTTTTTTTTTTTTTTTGCAAAGTTTAGAAAATTGGTTGCTTGCAAAAGAAATTTCAAAAAATAATAATTAATAAGTATCATTTCATGACTCGCTATGTTATTAATTTAAAATTTTTATAGTAAAAAAAAAAAAAAAAAAAAAAAAAAAAAAAAATTAAAATCCAACAATTTTAAAAACATCGTATACTGCAATTATCAAATTACGTCTATTTTTGTAATGTTCTCCTTAAACTAGACCTGACTAATGGAATGGAGATATCAGACTGCGGAGAAGAACTATTTTTTATTACAAACAAACAAGTAAGTAATATATATAATATATATGTGTGTGTGTGTGTGTAAATATAATATAATATTATATAAATATATATATTATATATATTTATATAATATTATATTATATTTACACACACACACACACACATATACTGTCTGTTTGGTATAAATTGACACAAATATCGTTGAATATGCCATTATATATTCTCACTTTTTACCTAGCATACAGTATATATATATATATATATATATATATATATATATATATATATATATATATATATATATATATATATATATATATATATATATATATATATATATATATATATATATATATATATTTATATATAATATTATCTAATATTAATGTATAATAATATAGAATTTCATTTTTGTCTTACCGTCTATAAGCCACTGGACTTTCACTCGCTGCTTTATTTGACGATAAAATACGATAAAATAACACAACAACAATTTGTCACCATGCACACACTACAATTGTTATAAAATATGGGACAAAAGGATTTTGCCGAATATGCCGCGCGAATGAAATCGCTAAAAAATAATTGTCACAACAGTAAGGTGTGTCTACTGCTGCATTTTTCCGCCTTCTTATATCACTCGCATGTGTGAGCACCAAAATATGCTTGCCTACTTGACCAGTCGTCTGTCTGGTGCACGCTCTTGCACACCTTTTCTCTCTATTTCTCTCTCTCATCCTGTCTCGAGAAAAATATCATGCAATGATGCAATGACAACACAAAGAGAGAGAGAGAGAGAGAGAGAGAGAAATGAAGATGATAGTTTGCTGCCTAGTTTGGTTTTGCATGGTACTCACACAGGAAGTGAGACAGTAGAGAGAGAGAGAGAGAGAGAGAGAGAGAGAGAGAGAGAGAGAGAGAGAGAGAGAGAGAGAGAGAGAGAGAGAGAGAGAGAGAGAGAGAGAGAGAGAGGTGCACCAGACGGCTGGTCAAGCAAGCATGCATAAATATTTTGGTGCTCACACATACGAGTGATATAAGAAGGCGGAGAAATGTAGCATAATAGACACACCTTACAGTTGTGACAATTATTTTCTAGCGATTTCATTCGCGTGGCATATTCGGCAAAATCCTTTTGTCCTATTTTATAAAAATTGTAGTACCGTGTATATATAAAATAATAAAAACACTCAATTCACAGTTTAAAAAAATATATATTATACATAAGCTCGTTCTGTAAACTATACACACAAATATTGAGCCAGCTTCGAAAATATTCCTTTGTTATTAACAGCTGGTTATTACGTCGTTACCTGTTTACTACGTTTATATGTACTGTCTGTTTGGTATAAAGTTACATAAATATCGTTGAATATGCCATTATAAATTCTCACTTTTTACCTAACATACAGTACATAATATGGTCGATCATTGTTATTTCTTCTTTTAGAACTTTGAACTTGATAAGAATGAAAGAAACTTCTCAAAAAAAAGTTCCAGTCTCAATATGTGACTCACTTTTATCGGCTCAAAAAAACAAGATCAACCAATGAATGTGTCTTATTTTGTTGGTCAGCCAATCACTGTTATTGAGATTTACTTTACTTTACAGAACGAGCTATAGCTATGTTATACTGTATTATACACAAATTGTAACGTTTTGGATTGCGTACGTATAGAAAAATAATAATAATAATACCTTTATTTAAGGCGTTGTAAGGGCATGACAGCTTTATTATGGTCTGTGCACAATGAGGCGTAAATTCACGTAACTTTCACGTAAGAATCCAAATAACATTGTTTGTCCTATCTTCACGTAAGAGTTCCGTAAATTACGCGTCATTGTGGACAGACCTTTATACAAAACCACAACAATAATATTACATTTTAACATAAGCATAATACAGTTTCAATCTTAAAACCCTTGTAAACTTACCTTTTTATCATTTAGAATACTAGACTGATAATTACCAAATTCTAATATCCATGAATTAGACACCATCACGTTGATTTTGTATTTATTTTCGTTTATTTTCCTTTTTGCGGTTATATCACGTATCTGACGTCACAATGAACCGATGGAGCCGTGATAGGGGTAAAGAACTTGAGGGAGGGAGGGGCTTAAATTTATCACGTGACCAGAGCGGTGACTGTGATTGGCGGCGTTACTTTGTGACGTCAGATACGTGATATAACCTCAAAAAGGAAAATAAACGAAAATAAATATAAAATCAACGTGATGGTGTCCAATTCATGGATATTAAGGTATAATAATTATCAGTCTAGTATTCTAAATGATAAAAAAGAAAGTTGACATTAAGGGCTTTAATTGAAACTGCCACTCTTCTTCTGCTTACTGACTCTTATCCTATAATTTTATTAAAATGTAGAAAATTCTGTTAAACATCACTATATAATATTATGAACTGCGTTATGCTACAATTACTATAGAAAAACAATATAAATTGTGTTATTGAGTATCATTGCTGTCTATGAGTAAAAATAACAATTGTTGGAGAAACTCACTCATGATATATACTTTTTTTTAAAGCATTTTATTAATTTTAAATGTGTTTCTATTATAGTTTCACTACCGCGACATATTCACGGAGTGTTGCATTAGAGGCATGGTACTTGCTTATTCAATCAAGACAATGGAACAAATCCAGTGCATTGAGAAATCATATTATAGTCAAAATGGTAAATATCACATGGGAAGATCAAAGAGATTATGGGGAAGATGAAGTGAAAACATTTTATTTTTACTTCATTTTGTCCTTTAAAGGCGTAGAACACCATGAATAAAAAACTTGTGCGTTATATATATTATATCATTCTAAAATAAACCTGAAAATCAACGTTGATTTGGCCAGGGTCATTGATTTTTTAAATTTATTTTCCACTCACAAAATGGTGTGTGCGGACTGTGACGTCACATCTCAGCTGGTCAACGCGCGCGTAAAACAAAGTGAGCTGTAACGTCAGAGTCCGTACGCATAATTTTATGAATGGAAAATAAATCAGAAATCAATGACTCCGGTCAAATCTACGTTGATTTTCAGGTTTGTTAGGATATAACACAAGTTTTTTTGTTCATGATGTTCTACGCCTTTTGCAAATTTTGTAATCTCACAAACTGCACGGGAAGAATAAATTACGTAATTTATGCTGTATTTATGTCATTATAGCATAAATGATGATAAATAAGGATATGGTAATGCTTTACAACATAATATTTATGCTTTGTAAAATAATTGTAATAACATAAATTATGCTATATTGAACAAATTGATCTGAAAATTATTAATTATAAAAATAATAATTATTAAAACCGATTACGAATGCAAATAACTCTGCATGCATATATCCAAATTTGATATACTGTTATACAAATGATTGCGACAATATATTTAACCATTCATATGCAGCACTTCTTTTTCTCATAAGAATAATATTGCAAATTTAGCGCTAGAGCTTACATGGTAATATTATATATATATATATATATATATATATATATATATATATATATATATATATATATATATAATGGTGCATTACATTAGCTATACCAATCCTAACTTATTTAAGTTATACTTTTTTACGTTATTATTAGTAGCTAAAATAATGCCTTTTAGCAAATTATTAAAACTAGCTAATTAGCTATTTTAGTTAAGTGGTTTTAAGTTGTTTAAAGTTTTTTAAGTTAAAATAGCTATTGTTAATAATTTGACAAAATGCTTTATGTTAGCTACTTATAATAACTGAAAAGTGATTATCTTAAATAAGTTAGGATTCGTAACTAAAGTAATGCACCAATTTTTAGAGTGTATATATATAATAACAAATCGTTTGTACATGCATAGGCAGTAATACGCCAAATTCAGTTCGATTCTTCACGTCTTTCTTTGACTCTAAATTGGAGAACAAGTTCACATCTTGTGTGACCGGGGCAGAGGTCAACTCTTCTATTTGGGCGATCAATGAACCTGATAATCTACATAACGATCAGACCTGTGCTGGATTGTGTCTGCAGAAAAATTACGTTGGCTTATTTGACTGCAGTTGTAAAGGGTCGTACTACAGGATAATGTGCCAGGTATTCAGTCCTAGAATACAATACAGGTTATACAATAAACATCAGATAATTCAATAAAAAAATAGAACAAATTGAGATAAATTGATAAATATAAGAATTAGAAAACGCCCTTAAAGTTACGCGATTTTTAAAGCTATTTTCAGCATTTTAAGGTGGTTATAGACAGTCCGTAAAAGTAAGAAAACCTTTTTGACAAAAGATACATATTTTTTTTTGTCTTCCAAGGGCCGCACAAAACGTGGTGAAAATTTAGGTTAGTCAAATAATAAAAATAATAAAAATCGGGGACTTAAGAGGATAAGAAAGTATTATAATCTATTATTTTACAATACGAAGAAGAATGCAAAATAATAAATAGAAATAAAGGTTTGTTTTGTTTCATATTCTAAGACTTTATTGGTCTGAATCGATTTAATGTGCTAATATAATAAAAAACTGATATTTTAAAGAGTATATAACCGTTTAAAATTACTTTTATATGAAAATACTAATATTGTTAATGAAAAAAATTGTGTTTGAATTATGAAAAAAAAAAAAAAAAAAAAAAAAAAAACTCGGGGTACTGCATGAGCTGTAAATATTTATTTTAAGTTTTATGTATGTTAATAGAACATTTTGACGATACTAATTATCTAATTAGGGTGACTAATTAACTTGACTTTGTCTCTCAGTCCTCTCGTCCAACAAATAAGACAGACAATTCGTCACGTGGTTCACTACCACGCCCTAGCTCTCCAGCTATGACCTTGAGGAACCCTCAGGACAAAACCAATGTGACTCAGACACCGCAGTGCAAGCATTGTGTAAGGAACCTCTATACATGCATTTACTTAAAGCCACCGGAAAAAAATAACTACGTAATAATAATTTTTAGAATAATTTGTTCAATACAGCATAATTATGCTATATTGCATAATAAATGTGTTACAAAGTATAAATAATATGCTGTACAGCATAATTAATTATGTTGTTCAAATTTAGTATCAATAATGCTTTAATGACATAAATATACAGCATAAATTGTGTAATTTATTCTTTCCGTGCCTAGAACAATAATAAAATACATCCATATCACAAAGCACTTAATGGGGCTTACATAAATAACATTAATTTATTTTAAAAACCAGAATAATAATATATGAATTAAATATCTATAATATTGGGTTTTTAGTATATTAGTCAAGTTTTTTGTTCAAGGTGTTTTACGCGATTTATTTTAGGTTTTTTCAAAATTCTCTTGTAATAACAGTAGTTTACGGAAAATAAAATATACTTAAATTAAGCAAAAAGCTAGTATTAGAATGTTGTTTCTTTATATAACGCTTGGCCAGTTATAGCTAGAACCCCTCTTCCATTGTAATCAATAACCACTTTGTCTATATTTGTTAATATATGTATTTTTGTGATATTTATTACATAATGATGCAGTATTTCTGATAATAAAGGTGTTAGATCACTATAGGAATTTTGCCGTTTTCTCATCACCCGTTGGGTGACTTACTTGCTGTTTTTGTCTTTTTTCTTTTTTTTTTGGTTTATATGTATGTACACTCCCATTTTAAACCCAATAAAGAACTATTATTATATATTATATAGTGAGACTTTATAATGATGCAGGGCTCAGTGCAGCACGACGGCAGCAGCTGTCCTAGGATCAAGTCTGGTTCACTGTGGTATACAAAAGAAACCCACGACTACATTGACAAAATTCCAAATATAGCTACGTGTAATTGCCAAAGTCAGGTATTCATTTTATCGAGGGTGGTTTCATTTATGTTAAAGTCGACGCAATAAGTGAGCTCTAAATAACATGGGCCAGTATAGGAAAATTGACTTATTTAGGGAGTTTAAAAATACTTTGCTATATTTTTGAGAGCATTGATGCGCTGTTAACATGTTAAATTTGTTTTTCAAATAATACAGTCGTAAATATATCACGTCTTTACTATCGCTGTCACAATAAAAATGCGATATTTTTACCACTGTCTTTACCTTAATAATAAAAAAAAAAAATAAAAAAAAAAATGAAAAAAAAAAAAAAAAAAAAAAAGCTAATTTTCCAAATAAAATAGGTTGTCCTCACTGTAAAAGATGGTACATTACTTTAGTTACGAATCCTAACTTATTTAACATAATCACTTCTTTTAAGTTATTATGAGTAGCTAAAATAATGCATTTTTGCAAGATATCAAAAATATCTAAGTAAGTTGTTTGAGTTTTTTTTTTAAATTTATTTAAGCTATTTTAAGTTCAAATAGCTATTGTTAGTAACTTGCTAAAATGTATTATTTTATTTATTTTAGCTACTCATAATAACTTAAAAGTGATTATCTTTAGTTTTCGTATAACTAAAATAATGCACCATATTTTAGCGTACTATACATATCGTGTTTAATGCTATATGCTGAACAATGTTATTCATTGCTCAAGAAAAGCATATCCATCTTGTTGCGAGAAAAAAGGCTTATCTCGTATTTTGTCATTGGAAGCAAAAGGCCTATCTCGTTCCCGAACGTTATGAAGATGGCGCTCGAGATAGACCTTTTGCATCCACTGACAAAAAACGAGATAGGCCTTTTGCTTCCCCTGACAAAATACGAGATAGGCCTTTTTTTCGCAACGAGATCATATACTCTCAAAATAAAGCTTCTAGTATTTTTAAACCTGGCCAAATGTATAATTTCTCCCATACAGTGGCCCATGTTATTAAGTGTTCACATATGGCGTTGACTTTTATAAGAATGCAACCTTCATATAATGTCACATTTCTCTCACTTCTGTTTCAGAGTATCTACGATCAAAATAAAAAGCAAGGTAAATACTTAATTAATTAAATTTGTAATACATTTACCAATAAAATTAACAGAACGTTTTATTTCCTCTTACATATTCTAAAAGACCAGAAAAGAAGAAAAAAATAAATTTAAAACTAATTTGAAAATTTTAAAAATAAACAGGAAATAATTATAAATAATATAACAGAGTATTATTTATAACATTAAAATAACAATTATACTGTTCATAAATTACAAATAAACACGTTGATTTTGTATTTATTTTTATTGACTAATAAAGAAACAAATGTTTTGAGTTTTGAGGCTGGCTATAAGCGATTTAGGTTACATCCGCTTCCGTTTCTGCTTACTGCGCATGCTCAAAACGTCGAAACTGAAGCGGCTGTGAGCAAAAATAGCTTATAGTAAAGCCTTAGTTGTTCCTAATTATAAGTCAATTAGTGGACGAGGCAGAGTTGACAAGGGGAATGGTGTGAAAACTAAGCTGGAACTTTTTTTTTTGAATATCATCAACCATTCAAAGCCAAGAAAAAAAATCGTGACGTCAGATCGTCAGATCAGTGATAACTCGCAACAGTAAATTAATATGAAAATAAATACAAAATTAACTGTTTATGACATTTAATTGATTGATAATAAAAGGTATATTATGTTATTATTATTATTATTATTATTATTACTATATATATATATATATATATATATATATATATATATATATATATATATATATATGAAGTAAGTTAATTTTACACCTTTAACTGTTTTAGAATTCAACATTTCTGGGGGAGTTATTTTAGACTGCAAAGAAAATTTATATTTTATTACTAATGAACTCGTAAGTAAAATATGTCGTCTAATTTAGGCACTTATATTATTACACAATACTTATATAAAGGAACCGTCCAAACCATACAACCATGCATTTTTAATTTTATTAAACACAAATAGAGGTTTTCAAAAATACAATTATTTTGTCCAAGAATCTAATTTTGACGCCCTAAACGTATAATCAAATTTTCAGCTTAAGTAACTCGCAAAACTTTTTCTATTTAATGTAAGCAATCCTGACGTTAGAAATGTTCAAAATTTGTGCATTTTGCCTACTTTACAACTTTTTCACGCTCTCTTGCGGGGTTATATTTGAGTAATAGTGGAAATTGTTTATGCTTTTGGATGTTCCATTTTGTGTTTAATGAATTATAAGGGCATTTTTTTTTAAAGCCTGGAGGTCACTTAAAAGCATTGTAAAACTGTGTAAATACTTTTCAGCGCTTGTTGTTTCGAGTACACACTAAAAAAAAGCCGTTGAAAAGCTTGTACACAGTTTTGCAATGCTTTAACACCGTTGATATTTCAACAATAAAAACTTAAGTGACGTCACAAGCGTTGGGATTAAATAGAAAAATCGTAGATTTGTAACGGCCAAATTTAATGTTTATGCCATTGTGATTTTAATGCTTGTGACGTCATTTATGTTTTTATCGTTAGATTAAGTGTGAACGTTTAGTGACGTCATAACCGTTGATTCTACAATACTTAAAGCATTGCAAAACTGTTTACATGCTTTTCAGCGCTTATTATTTTTTTTAGAGTATAGCTGTTGTGTGAGAAGATTTTTTTTTCCATTAATATTTTCAGTTCTATGTCCATGAATTATCTGCCGAGTGCTGTCGTCGAGGCATGGTGCTTGCGTATTCATTAACTCTTCCAGATATCAGTTGCATTGAACAATCGTATCACATGCAAAATGGTAAATATCATCACATATTTCAAGATATATAACAGAGAGTTCGTTCTATAAAATACACAAACTCTTGAGCCAGCTTCGAAAAACTTTCCTTTGATAAAAACATATGATCATGACGTTATTACCTGTTCACTACGTTTATATGAATAGTTGATAATTGTTATTTCTTCGTTTAGAACTTTTGGAACTGATGAGAATGAACCAAACTCACAATAAAAAGTTGCATGCTCAACATGCGACTCACTTTTGTATGTTTTTTGTATGGGGGTGCCAATAATCTTCTCTTATACCCATTGCATTGCATATGCATATAAGTTAATTGCCACCCGCGGACGTCATTTTTTAAAATTTGAACAATTAATTAAGAACACTTGATGAACTAAAATTTTTGGGAAAGCCACATATCAATCAATTTAAGACAATGCTCTTTTATATTATTAAAAAAAAAAAAAAGCTATCGTATTTTTTTTTTGAAAAAAAATCATTCAATTTTACTTGAAAATTAAAGTATTTGTTTTGTTTCATATAAATATTAAATAGGCTGTCAATATACTGTATAGCTTATAAATTATAAAAAATTATTGCAAAAGTAAAAAAAATCTCTTTTGACTATTTCCATTCCAAGTCAGTCAGCCAATCTACCTTAAAGAAAAAGTTCAGAAGTTACACCATGGCTTCTTCAATGTTAGATAATGAAAAGAAATGTTGATTAACTTACATATGATGCCCCAAAGTCCTTCCGTAGCCCCGAAAACTCGTGATCATCATGCAAGATATGCAACTCGCATCCCGTATATTACGTGTCATATAGTTATACGGCTTTACTATATAAGGTCTATGCATTCATGTTAAAGTCAAAGCCATGTTGGATAACTCAATAACATGGGTGTCATAGGGAACTCATTTTACCAGTTTAAAAACACTATGCAATAATTTTGAGAGGATTGATGCTGTAAATATGTTGAATTAGAGTATATCTCAAGCATGTGGGAAAAAAAATAACAATTACAAAAAATTAACAGATTTTCCAAAGAAAATTGCATAAATTGAAGTTTGTCTGATGCTCAGCAATGTTATTCAGTACTCCAGTATGGCCTCCAAGCACATTAAATATGACGTCATCCGGTCATCCGCATAAACCCTATACGGAATGTTGTAGCGGGTAGCATATATCGCAGAATAGGCACAAGTTTTCGGGGTTACAGAAGAGCTTTGGATCATAAATGAACATATAATGTTCTTGTCATTATCTATCTAACATTGAAAAAGCAATATTGTAAGCCCTGAACTTTCTCTTTATTTATTATTAATAAATACAAATTTGACACAGGAAGTCTAGACCCACATGTAGTTCGTTTCTTGACGTCTTTCTTTGACTCCAAGTTAGAGAACAAGTTCACATCTTGTGTGACCGGGGCAGAGATAAAAAATTCTGCTTGGGCGACCAATGAACCTGATAATCAAAATAACGATCAGGCCTGTACTGGATTGTGTCTGGAGAAAAATTACGTAGGCTTATTTGACTGTAGTTGTCAACGCTCTCACTACAGAATAATATGCCAGGTATATAAAAAAATTTAAGACGTTTTCATTCGTAAAAAAACAAAAACAAAAACAAAAACAATACACATATTTGTAGCGTATACATTAAAGCCATAGACAACAACATGTTCTTTCTAATGATTGATTATTAATGACATATTCAAAACTGATGACAATTTTTACCAGAATGTGCATGTATAAAATGTGTAGCCCATAAAAGACAGCGTGAAAAGTGAAAATACTATGAAGTACACGGACAAATATACTTAATAAAATAATTATGCTAGCACATTTTAAGCACAATTTGATAAATACAAAATAATTTTATGATTTATAACATAATTATTATATATATATAGCATAAATATTATGCTGCAAGGTATAATTATTTTTTATGTTCTAATTTTTTATAATTTAAATGCTTATGTAATCATATATATAAAAGCTATATAAGCGAAAATTACGTAATTTATTTTTTCCGTATGCGATTTGAATGAATATTTCTGTTTATGATGTCAGAAATAGGCAAAAAGACACTTATATATGAAAATGTTGTAAAAATGTTGCATAAATCTCAATTTTCTGTTCATTGCTATACGGTGCTAATAGGGCCTCTATGCATTTGGTTTACTCAAAAACATGGACGGCATAGGAAAATATAACTCATTTTGCTAGTTTAAAAACACCGTATATTCAATATTCTTGAGAACATTGATGTTGTTAATAGGTTAAGTTATATAGTATGTGAGAAAAATAATAACAAAAAATGATAAATTGCATAAAGAAAATTGCCAAAAACTACGTTTGTCCTATGCTGAGCAATGTTATTCACTACTCCAGTTCAGCCTTCAAGCGTATTAAATATGACGTCATGCGGATACACCCTATACTGTATAGTGTATACAGTTGGGTTTTAAAACAAATAATAAAAGCGTTAATGACGTCACAAAGTGATTTAAAATCACAATAGAATAAACGTTTGAGCTTGGTCGTTGCAAGTCTGTTTTCCATTAGGTTAGGTCCCAACGCTTGTGAGGTCACTATATATAAACTATAGGGTGGTTTCATTCGCATGTTAAAGTCGACGCCATAAGTGAGCGATAAATAAACATTGGGCCAGTATGGGAAAATGACTCATTTTGCCAGTTTAAAAATTAATACTTCTCAATATTTTTGAGAGCATTGACCATTGATATGCTGTTAACAAGTTGAATTAGTTTTTCAAGTTATTCAATATGCAAGAAAATTAATAACAACATAACAACCAAAAAATAGCTAATTTTTCAAAGAAAATTGGCCAAAAACTACACGTTTGTCCTATGCTGAGCAATGTTATTCATTGCTCAAGAAGAGCATCGAAAAGCATTCAGGATGACGTCAGACGTCATGCGTTCACACCCTATAACCACAGTATAGCTACAGTGGTCACTTAAAGGAATAGACTAGAGAAAAACATAAAAGCGTTTATATCACAAAACACTTTGATGGGATTTACATAAATAACATTAGTTTGTTTCAAAACCCAACAGTAGCCCAATAGCAGAGATCAGAAAATTCGATTTATGCAACCCGCACAACATTTTCATACTAATTTTTGCATGTTTCTGACATCATAAACATGAATTTTCACTCAAATTGCATAGTTTACAGTTTTTTCAAGCTCTCTCATGGGGCTACATTTTAACATTCTGGTAAAAATTGTCATCAGTTTTGAAGATCCCATTTCGGGTTTATTCATTAAAAACCACATGTTGTTTTATGTGGTCTATGCCTTTAAGTTTTTATCTTTAAAAATTTAGCGTTTAATTATAGTTCATACCTTTAATTCCACAATCCACAATAATGCTGTTCGTAAACCTTGTTTTCTTGCACCAAAAAAATGCGCATTCCAATTGAATAACCAAAGTTGATCGTCATTTTAGGAACACATACTTGATACATCTTGAAATTGTATCGAATAAAATACATATATCTTATGCATCACATAAATATATTTAGTGTTAGCCTCAATTTAATGCAGAACTTATATACCAGAGAAAAATCAGAATATTAATATTATGTATTCCACGATCCACTTTTTTTTTGAGTTTGATGTAATAAATAATTATCAACATTACTATCTAATTAACTTGACTTTGTCTCATAGTTCCGACGTCCAGCAAATAAGACAGCAACTTGGTTAAGTGGTTCACTACCACGCTCTAGCTCTCCAGCTACGACCTTGAGGAACTCTCAGGACAAAACCAAAGTGTCTCCGACACCACAGTGCAAGCATTGTGTAAGGAACCTCTCATGCATTTACTTAAAGGCATAGAACATCTTGAACTTGCCTAACATACATAAATAGCAACGTTGATTTGGCCGGAGTCATTGATTTATATTTTATTTACCATTTCCGAAATTGCATATGCAGTTTTATGACGTCACAGCTCGCGTGGACCATTGAGATGTGACGCATATATACAGTATAATTATATAACCTCATCTGCCACTTTGTGAATGGAAAATAAATAAGATATCAATGACTTCGGATAAATCAACGTTAATTTCAGGTATGTTAGGATATTAGAAAAGTTTTTTTGTTCAAGGTGTTCTATAACTTTAAGCAAAACATCAATTAAGACGTGCGAATAAAAATAAAAAAAGTACAATAATGAGGAAAAATAAAAAAGGAATTAAAGGTAATTTTATTTCATATTCTAAAAGAACGCATTGTTCTGAATTGATTAATTACACGAGAATTTCTAATTTTTGAGTTCAGTAGACATAGTATTTTTAATTAAATTTTGAAAAAAAAAAAAAAAAAAAAAAAATGAAGTTATGGTCATATGCATGTGGGCATAGGAAAAAGTTACAGACTGTGACGTCATTTCACGACTTTCAAATTTTAATTAAAAATATTCAAAAATTAGAAATTCGAATATCTATTAAAGTAGTTTGAACGAGTTTTGATATTATTTAAACGCCGTTTTAGTGTTACCTATAGATTCCTTATTTCTCTATGCTCCTATTGATGTAATAAAAAATACATTTAGTTCGAAACGCAAATAAAAAAATAGCCGCAAAGTCGAGCATTTTCCTCATACAGCATTGGTTAATGGCTGAAAAAGCCATGCTCCTTCTACAGTAGATCATTCATATTTCTGCGAAAGTGTATTTAAATGGACTCAAAAACAGATAAATAAGCTCTTTGATTAACAAAGAAACTTTTAAAAGCATTAATCAGAATTTGGTTCGAAACGCACTGAGAACTTTGTGACTAAAAGAGCTGAAATTGAGAAAGATATTCAATTATAGTTCCGAATGCGGTCGTAATCTGTGGCGCTGCAGTTGCTTATATTCTTGGCGATCGCGGGAAAAACGATATAACCGTCAATTGAGCTCATAAACGTTAATAAAACTCTTGTAAATGTACTTAATATGTATTAACTTCATTATAATTAATTAATATATGCACTGAGAAGCGAGAAAAGTGTTTGATTAGAAAATAGTTACAAAAAGCAATATATATATGATTTGCTGGATTATCTCTTAGTGCCTTGACAGCACAGTTGGTAGAGCGCTGCTTTTACATGACGAGGGTCAGCGGATCGAGACTTGGTTATTGCAAAGTTTTTAATGATTAATTTAAAATCAAGGGAGCGCCAAACTTAAAATAAATTTAAAATCAGCTGTTAACAACCTCGTTCAAACTACTTTAACTCGGGACGATGTTCTCTCTTTTTATAGAATACTGTATAATATAAAATAATTACCTCGATTTTTTTTCTAATCTACAAAATTAATGTATTATAGTATTACATTATTACTATGATGCACGCTATAACAAATATTCTGTACAATATAATAACATAATAAAATTCTAATAGGCTAAGCAATTTTTATTCTTTGAAACATTAAAACAACACAGAAAAAAATAAATAAATAAGATTGTGTCTTACAATGAAAATGTATTGTTGAATTTTGCTATGCAAAATCAAGAATATGTGAATCCACATTAATATTGAATAACATTGAAAATTTTGCGTCAAATTTTGCGCCAACCAAATTTGAATAAAATTTCTAATTTAAAATTAAAATAAAATAATCATAAATTTTTTTTTAAAATTTTTGCACTAACCAAATTGGAATTGAAATTTCTATGAAAGTGGAAAAACTTGCTTTGAAAGTGTAAAAAGTATTAGGGTTGATTATATGAAAATAATTTTTTCTTTACTTTTACTTTCAGTAAATGCAGCGACAAAAATACCTAAATATCAGGAATTAATATTTAAACTTTTATATATACGTTATTATTCAAATATACAGGCATATAAAATCATACAAACTTGTAAAGGTTTAAAATATTTTGAATCTTTTAAGGGAGTAGGGTACCAACGTCGGCCATTGGACCCGCGCGAACTTTTCTCGTCAAAAAAAAAAAAAAAAAAAAAAAAAGTGAAATTTTGCACAATGATACAAAACTTGAGACAATTTCAAATATATAAAAATTTTGGGGGTTCATGGTGCAAATTAATTTTATATGATTTTTTTGAAAATTTATTTCAAGACCCAATGTTAATTTCAATAATATTTTTCCTTTTTTTCGGGACGGTCAAACATCATGAAATTTTTATCACGGCAAGGTGTGATCCTTAGCTACAAAATGACACCAAATTTAGACTCAAAACACTTTTAGTTTTTGAGATATAAGGTCGGTACCCTCCTCCCTTAACTACATTTTATACTTGTCAAGCTGTGTACGTTTTGCTATATTTCTTTGTTATTATATAGTTTATTTTTATTATTATATTTCAATTTTTAAATAACGTTTTTAATTATGTAACTTTTTTGTTATTATATGTATCAAAATAAAGATTTGCAACTCAATATGCATGACTAATTATTATTTATTATTATTAAAAGCCATATTATAGACTACATGAAACAACATGTAATTTTTAATGATTATAAACACAAAATCAGGATCTCCAAAACTGTTGGCAATTTTTATCAGATTGTATAAATATGGCCCGCATCACAAGCGCGTGAAAATACTATATATATATATAGATTATAGATGTATATTATACTATATATATATATATATATATATATATATATATATATATATATATATATATATATATATATATAATATATATATATATATATATATATATATATATATATATATATGTATGTATATATATATATATATATATATATATATATATATATATATATATATATATATATATATATATATATATATATTTTTTTTTTTGAAGTCAAAAGTAGACAAAAATTAATATGAAAATGTCACGCAAGTTGCATGAATGAAATATTTCTGATCACTGCTGATTTTTGAGACAAACTAATGTTAATATATGTAAGTCCTATTTCTGTCTGTCTGTCTGATTAAAAATTATAAAATAATAATATATTATATTGTGTTGGTGTAGACTTTCACGGTTCGATGTATGTGAGTTAATGCTAGTCTCATTGACCCTTGCGGAATAACCGTGCGGCGGGTATTGTTCTTCTCCTTGTATAGTCTTGACGACGTTTCACGTCCGGCGTTGCATGGACGCATCTTCAGGTTTGTGTACACTAGAAATCACGTAAGGATGTGGGCGATTTATCGATTCCCCCTGGGCAGCCAATAGACGCTCTAGCTTTCAAGGTCACTAGGAGGTGGGGTAATGTTAACTAAATGGAGAGATTTTAGGAGTTCTCTTATATATATTGGTCGCATCCTTAGGTGGCGCGGATTGTATGCCGGGTGCTGTTGCTCTCTCTTCTCTCTTCTACTGCTTTTACACTAGAAATCACGTAAGGATGTGGGCGATGTATCGATTTCCCCTGTGCAGCCAATAGATGCTCTAGCTTTCAAGGTCACTAGGAGGTGGGGTAATGTTAACTAAATGGAGAGTTTTTAGGCGTTCTCTTATTGGTCGCATCCTTACGTGGCGCGGACTGTAGTATAAGAAGAGAGAGCAACAGCACCCGGCATACACAACCCTGACGATGCATCCAACGCCGGACGCGAATAAATGTCGTGAAGACAAGAGGGAGAAGAACACCACCCGCCACGGTTATCCCGCAAAGGTCAATGAGACTATAATAATATGCATTAACTCACAAAATATATATTATTGTTTGTTTACAATTACAGATATATTTAAAGAAATAAAAATAAATACGTATTAGTATATTCGTCAACATTTATTAATGACAACAAGATTTGAGCTACACTACAAGATAGCTTTGTGCTTTGTTATACATGACATATTATATTTTGTTAATAGAAAAAAAAAAAAAAAAACGTTTTAGTATACATTTTTTTTTTGCATAACATCATAATTTATGCTATATTGTAATAGCATATAATAATTAGGATATACAGCATATATTTTTTTATGCAGCATAAATACAGTATAACTTAC
>OX439136.1:23945170-23985170 GCA_949318235.1 Ecdyonurus torrentis | reverse complement strand
ATGATAACATCAATATAACATGAAAATTAAAAATAATTTATTTATTTATTTTTTCAATTATTATGGCAATAAATACATTTTTTATGATATTTTCTTTTTCTCCTTTTTTATTTTTAGAATAAATTCTTAATATATGTGATTTTCTTACATTTAATAATTGAATTTTTCTATTCAAAAATTATTATTTTTAAACATATTATAAGTAACATTTATTTTATAATTTTGAATATTTATTTAAAAATCTATGTAACATTTTTTAGTTTTATTTTTGATCCAAATTTTTGCTTTTAAATTTTTTTTTATAAAGTTGCATTTAACAATGATACCTAAATTACTATTATTATTACTTTAAAGTACAGCTCTGGCCAAAAGTTCCCGAACGATTTGCATAGGCAACCCGCAACCACACTATGTTATCTTTATGAGAAAACGCAGCGGCCGCCGCTGCCCTGTTCGGGAACTTTTGGCCAGAGCTGTACATTTAATCAAAGTTTAATTTCTATTATTTAAAAATTTCCGCGCACTTTTTCTCATAAGAAAACACCGAAAATAAAACGCGATTTTTTTTATATTAAATTTCACAAAAATTAAACATGATTAAAGGTACACTTTTGGTTGCTCTTTAAACAAAAAAGAAACCTTCCAAAATTAAAACAGTCAATTTTAGACCCTTTGTTAAAGACAAAATTTGGAAAAATTCAAATTGTTGGAAATTTTGTGTTTTATAAATGATTATAACTGTTAAATTTTACTTAGATATTAAATATTAAATCAAAATTATAAAACAAAAATTACTTTTTCTAATTAGTATCAATTACATATTGCAGCATGCCTAAAATACATATTAATTAGTAAAGTGCATGTACATTTATTTATTGATTTATATATTATGTACAACTTACATTTTATACTACTTCACCATACTTGGAATGTTAATTGAAAATTTATTAATTTTCAGTTATAATTACTACATTTTTAAGACAAGAGAAAAATATGTATACATATACAAAACACATACCAAATTTTGGTAGGTTTATACTAAATTTTGGTACATTTATATCAATTTTTGGTATGTTCATACCAAATTTTGGTATGTTTTCATATATTGCATATATGTTTAGTATATTTTGAAATTGAAATAACACAGATTTTTTTAAAACTTAAACAGATGGGAAAGTAAAAAGAGAGAGATTGGGAGGGAGGGGTTTTAACACTAGTAATATTTTTAACTATTTATTACATAAATGTTAATATAAAATACACTATAAGTGCAGTACATATTGCTGGTCTTAGCATAGTATATATCTGGTTAACACCAGCATTACATAATTTACGTGTACTTTGTCATACTTAACTGTGTTTACATACTTAATTATATAGTTAACTAAAAAAAAAAAGAAAAAAAAAAAAAAAAAAGAAAAAAAAAAAAAGAAAGGGAATAAATATAAAAATAACAATTATTTTTCCATCTTAAAAATTAAAAACTTAATATT
Source organism: Ecdyonurus torrentis (assembly GCA_949318235.1). Classification (NCBI taxonomy): domain Eukaryota; kingdom Metazoa; phylum Arthropoda; class Insecta; order Ephemeroptera; family Heptageniidae; genus Ecdyonurus; species Ecdyonurus torrentis. The sequence continues at coordinate 23,983,677 of OX439136.1, read as the reverse complement.
AAATAATTTTATGAGGCAAAAACAAACTATTAAGAGGTTAAATGTCTATCACAGTACTGAGCTCTTAACAACTTTCTTGCAAACTGAAGTTTTTCATATTATAACTAATATTTATAGAGAGAGAGAAAGAGAGAGAAAAAGAGAAAGAAAGAGAATGACACTTTCAGACTCAAATTTATGTGCTACATATTTTTATTTTTTCCACTTTGAGAATAAAATTATACATTTAAAATTCGCGCGTAATTTTTTTTTAAGGTTATTAACCCCGTTTTCTTTAATCAAAATAAGACAGAAAACTCATTTAAACATCAATAGGCTATTGTCATTTTTATGTCTTCAAAAAAAAAAAAAAAAAAAAAAAAAAAAAAAAAAAAAAAAGAAAGAAAGGCGCTAATTTTAAAACTAATATTTTTATACACTCAAAGCTATACCAAAGAGTAAATTTATTGTGAGCATAAGTGTACACACATAAAATAAATATCAAAATATACTAAACATATTAACATATTTTCTCTTACACAATCTACAATTAATTTTACAATATTATTTAACATCTAAAAACACAATAACAATTTAATTGATTTTTTATTTTATTTATATTGCAATATTTTTTTATACCCATCAAAATATCTAAACATTTTTGTTGTTGTTTTTTTCAAATATATTTTTCTTTGTTCGTAATTACGCTACTTTATATTTTTTACGATATATATTTATACCCTACGTGTAATATAGAATAATATCTCATTTTATATAATTGTAATTTCTTTTACTATGCACAAGTTGGCTGTTAATTTCAAAATATATGCAATGAATTTAACTTTTAATACATTTTCACTGTTTTTTTTTTTTTATTGAGTTCAATTTATATTTTGGTAATAAAACATAGGAGTAAAATTCAAAATTATTTAAAATTTAATGTAAAAAAAAAAAAAAAAAAATTCCTTCTTTTAAAAAAAATTAAAATACTATATAATACAAAATATTAAATAATACTAAATATTAAATTATTTATTACGTATGAATCTCGTGCAACATAAAAGTTACGTGCATCGAAGCGCGTCAACGAATAAACAAAGTTGGAACAATGTAAACAAATGGAGTCGTTCACATGTAATTTTCAAAAACAATATGAACAACTCCATTTCTTTACAATGTTCCAACTTTGTTTATTTGTTGACGCACATAACTTTTACGATACGTGTGAAAAATACGCACCAACAAAAATAAATATATAAAACTTATGACGTATTTTTCAGTACAAATTTATTCACTATAACATAATTATTGCTATTCTGCAAAATTATATAAAATATTATGTTGTATAGCATAATTATTTGTATAATTCAAATTTATGCTACAAAACATTAATACAGCATAAATTATGCAACATAATATATTTTCTGTCTCATATAAATAATTATGCTATACAAAATAATTATTATTCCATACAGCAGAATAATTAATCAATATAGCAAAAATTTATGTAGGTAATATCATACTCATAATTATTACATAATTATTTTTGTGTAACTCCTATGAATTTGTAACCAAAATATTTATAAAATTAATTTCAAGCAATTAATTGCAATATTTTGAAATTAAAGCAATATTAATAATTATTTTACATATATTAAGTTTTGCTATATTATATATAGTATTTTCATATATATTAATGATGAACCATTTTCTCATAACTAAAAACTAATATTCACAATAGTGGTTTTAAGGGCCGTGTGTACTTTGAATCTATATATTATCATTTTAATTTTCCTGAATATATTGTCAATTTCTCAAGCAAAAAGCAGTAATATGCGCTTTTTATTTAACTTTTTTTTTAACCAAAAACATTTTTTTTTATAACTTTTAGCCATTTTTAAAACAAAATAAGTAAACATTTTAATAATTATAATAACTGTACATGATTTGTTTTATTGTAATTGTGTAAAGAATAAAAATAAATTTTAAAAATTAAACTTGAAAAATAACAAAAGTTTTTAATTTTGCTCAATAGCTATGTAAATTTGAAAAATAAAAATTGACAATTTTTTTCAAATTGAAGCTTTACTGAAGTCAAAAAATGCAGTTATAAGATAGAAACAATACAAAAAGTAGCAGGTTTAATACACGGAAATATTATGCCTCTTCATTAGCCTCACAAACTGGGGAAATTACGTAGAATAGTATCAATCAATATTGATTTGTATACAAGTTAGCAGCTTCAGTAGCCAGTGCAATGTAATCCTGGTTACAAGCTGATTTCATTGAACTGGCTACTGAAGCTCCTAACATCAATCAATATTGATTTGTCTTAAAAAAAAACATGCTAGCAATGAAATCAGCTCATCACCAGGATTACATTGAACTGGCTACTGAAGCCGCTAACTTGTATACAAATCAATACCTATTGATTGATATTATAGCCTACTTAACAAGCTTTCTCTTCAGTTTGCAAGGCTACAAAAAAGATATTACATGCATTTCTATCAGTTTTACCCACTAGATTTTGACTTTAGAACATGCAAAAAACAGACTAAAAATTAATAACAAAATTCTGCAATTGAAAAAACAATTTGAGATCACTCATAAACAAAATTATTTAAGGCCCATTTTTTTTTTTCGTTTAAGTAGAATCATTTTCTTTTTTTAATATATAGAGAGAAAGAGAGAAAAATATTATGTACAACACAAAAAAGCAAAATAAATTGAGTAAAATATTTTCACTGGAAAAATCAATGAATCAATCATAATTGTCTATTGATTTTTAATTCTAATAAGCACTGATATATTTATTTATTTATTTTATATTAAATCAATATGATTTGTGATGATAAATAAACAAAAAAATCAAATTTTCTTTCAATTATTAGAACAAAAATTAGGAGGGAACTTGAGTAACATTTTTTTTTTCGTTTTTTTTTTCTTTCTTAGTTTTGCTACATTTACTTGTAATTTATATATAATATATTTTTTTATTTATTTATTATATTTTAACTTCTCTATTGCACCATCTCAGGGTTCACTTGTTTCTCTGTGTCAGTGATGCTGCAACTGTCTGCAAAATAAAACACGTCATTGGTTCAAAATTACACGTAATTACGGGCACACTGTTCTGTAAGGGTTCTGAGAATCAGTGTCAAAAAAGGGGGCGTGGCTTACGAGTTCTCTATAGGGTGTGTGCGCATGACGTCATTCTGAGTGCTTTTCGATGCTCATCTTGAGCAATGATTGATTAACATTGCTCCGTATAGGGCAAAGGTGGTTTTTGCCTATTTTATTTGGAAATTAGCTGTTTTTTTTTTGGTTATTATTATTTTTCTCACATACTTGAGGTACTAATTCAACCTGTTAACAGCATCAATGCTCTCAAAAAAATCGCGAAGTATTTTTAAACTGGCAAAATGTGCCATTTTCCTATACCGGCCAATGTTATTTAGTACTCACTTATGACGTCGACTTTAACATGAATGAAACCACCCTATAATAAACAAGGGTGTTACGCCCCCTTTCTTTGAACCGAGTTTCTTATGAGGACTTTTGGAACAGTCCCCCTGGTCTGAGTTTACCATATTGGTGGTGGTATTATCATGCATATATATTAAAAAAAAAAAAAAAAAAAAAATGATAATAAAATCACAATTGTATAGGTATGGAAATATATAAAAAAAATTCTAATGTATAATAAGCTATTAAATTATATTAAAAATTAATATTATTTAAACTTGTATCACATTATCATTCTAATTATTTGTAATAGTTTGTAACTGACTGTACTGTTAAACAGTTGGGTTAAATTAAGAGGTCTGTAGCCTCATTTCACCTAGTAAAAAGATGTAAATAAACAAAGAATACAAGACATGCAGTTCTTGATAACAAGTTGCAAAAAAAAAAAAAAAAAAAAAAAAAAAAAAGGTTTGCTTTTCAGAACTCCAAATATACCTATAAATAAAAATAAATAAAGCGGTTCTGAACAATTTCCTGCCTAGAAAACTGTTACAGTCCTGATATAAATCCATGTTGCACACAGGTACCCAGAGGCTAGCACACAATTACCATAAGTACGTACCTCACAGAGCACCAAAGGGGTCAAGTGGAGGTTGCTGAGATTGTTGAGGTGCCATTGGTGCTCCCCCCGCCATCATGGCTGCAGCTGGGGCTCCCATCATTGGCTGCTGAGTACCAGCCGGCCACATACCCTGTATCACAACATTCACACATCAGCATCACACACATACACCCTATAGTAACTATCAAGGTAGTACCACAGTCCATTCAACAAAAGTATTTTTTTTGCTTCACACCGTCCTATTTAAACCCATGTTAAAAGAAGCCACTTTAAAAAACCATAGTCAAAAAGAAAAAAAAAAAAAATCCTATACTGTATAAATTATAACAATAAAAAAATTAATACATAAAAAATAATAAATGGGCCTAATAATAGCCTAATAATAAAAAAAATAGGCCTATCCCTATATATATAGGCCTATATATAGGCCTATATATAAAAATATTAAAAAAAAAAATAATAACAAGTTTTCTTGTAATATGTATATTAAGGAAAATAAACCATCGCAGTTAGGTATGATAAATTGAAAGAAAAGGATAGGAGAAAACCAGCACTGGCCTTACCATAGTGAAGAGAGTCCCATAGTTCAGTGACAAATCTTGCTAGCACAGATATAGATACATATTCCAAGGTGTTAGTTATTTTATATCTGTGCTAGCAAGATTTTCACCGAACTATGGGACTCTCTTCACTATGGTAAGGTCCTTGCTGGTTTCTCCTATCGTTTTCTTTCAAATTTATCATACCTAACCATGATGGTTTATTTTCCTTAATATATCTTATATATCTTATCTTATATAATTATTTGATATTTTTTAATAGATCCATTAATCAATCATAAATCGTTTAAATAGTTTATAATCTAAATAACACATGGTTACTATTTTTATTTTTAGAGTTTTTTTTTGTACAGTATATTAAAGAGAGGAAAAAAAAAAAAAAAAAAAAAAAAAAACAGGTTGATATTTTGAGGCCACTTCTATAATATGGCAAGCTGCAGCTGTCCCTATATAAGAATATTATTAATTTTTGCTACTACTACATAAGCTATATAAAATCACATAATAGACAACTAACTCTACATAATATTCTATACTACTGTACAGTACATAGTAAAAGTTACAACAAGATAAAGTGTATCATACAAGAAATATACCCACAGTACACCTCTAGACAAAACTTCAAGAACGGGGCTGTGGCGACCGCTGTATTTGTTACATGATATAAGAAGAGCTCGTAACTCCTATGCTCAGATTAGTGATAGAATTTCATAGGGTCAGCGCTACTAGCAAGTTTTCCACCTTCTCATTACGATCAAGTGCCTGATTGTAATATGTCATAGATTTCTGAACGAGTGAAATGTTAACAATAAAAATTACACCAAATTAATCAGCATAATTTTATGAACTTTTTTTATATTACTGTATGTATGCATTTTAGGTAACTTTGTTAATAATGTGAATTTTACAATACAATTATATGCAAAATATCGGGAAATATATTATGTTTAAGTTATGAAAAAATAAACGTTATTATTTCATTACAAAAAAAAAAAAAAAAAAATAATAAATACAAAAAAAAAAAAAAATTAAAATTTCGGTGATAAATTTTAAAATCTGATCGAAATGGGAAAGCGCGCAAAGAGCAGGAAGAGAGAGAGAGAGAGCAAGTACAACAAAAATCTATAGAAGCTCCCCTATAGTCGCAGCATAGTTGCAACTACCATTTCTCCTTATATCATGGTTTCTCATAAAGATAGCGTGGGTTGCCTATACAAATAGTTCTCAAAATTTTGTCCAGAGCTGTACATGATATCATAAGACTAATAAGTGATAAAAACAAGAGAGATCTTACCATAGTATACCATATTTTTACATATTAGCTCTTATATAGAGACCAAGGCATGGTAAAATTGTTTGATTTTGGTAGCTGATTTACCTGTGCATTGATAATGTGAAATATAGACAAAGAAGAAGAAATATAAAAGGCTAGAAGAGATATAGTGACTGGTATGAAAAGTAGTCAATGATGGCTTATATAATTGTGATCATCGTGTTATTAAAGCCCTTGTCAACTTACCTTTTTATCATTTAAATAATAGATTGATAATTACCTTACCAATTATTATCCATGAATTAGTTGATTTTGTATTTATTTGCATTTATTTTCTTTTTGACGGTTATTTCACGTATCTGACGTCACAATGTACCGCCGCCAATCATAGTCACCGCTCTGGTCACGTGATAAATTTAACTCCCTCAATTTCTTTACCCCTATCAGGACCCCATCGATACATTGTGATGCCAGATGAGTGAAATAACCGCTAAAATAAAAATAATGATAATAAATACAAAATCAATGTGTTGGTGTCTAATTCATGGATAATAAGGTATGGTAATTATCAATCTAGTATTTTAAATGATAAAAAAAAAAAGTTGACAAGGGCTTTAAGCTCTTACAGGGTGTTAATAATTTGAGATCGCGTTTTCGGGATGTTTAATAACACAATGATTTCTATTAAAAAAGTAAGCACTGTATACCTCTTGCAGTAAATACATAAATTAATAGTTTTACCACAGTGAAGTTTGGTACAGTATAATTATTCTCTCCTACCCATCTGATATATCAGAATCAACGAAAAAAATTTTTGGTTTTTTTTTTATTTTCTGCCCAAAAAGTGCGTTTTTTTCGAAAAGTTGCCAACCTGTTAGAAATTTTATTGCGTTTTTGGATGTATCTCGATTTTAAATACCCTGATCAGTGTCCCAAAATATGTTAAAAAGAGTAATAGTAATTACTAAATAACTGGTTCTTTTCACCAACTTGAAAAAAAATTCTAAATCTATATGTATTTCTAATTCAGACATTTCTAATTAGAAATTTGCTCAAAAAATAACTAGAAATTTTTTCCATTTCTAATTAGAAAAATGCTAATTAGAAATTTTTAATAGGGTAGGCCATGCACAGGTAACTCAGTAGCAAATATTTTATCTCAAATAGTTGTTAATTGTCGTAGAGCATACTATAAGGTTTATTAACACAAAGTGTGATCGACTTTCAGGGATTATTTAGACCACCTTTGGTTCAATTTTACCAACTTGTGTCTCACACTTATGTACACTGGCAGTCACCATAAACTTAACATCAAAGTATAGAGTTGCTTTGTTAAGAAAGTTATGCTAATTTCTATGTTATCACATAAAAAAATGCCTGCAAATATCTTTTTACTATGCAACCATTAGTTAATTTCTGGTTACCTGTTAAACTAAAAGGTATCAAAGCAGGTTAAGGCATTACCTTCTACAATGATAAATGAGTGGTCATATTTAATGATAACTGCTTTTAGTTTTTGCTTTTTTTTTTCCAAGTTTTTTTCAAGCTTTTTAAAAGTTTTTTTTTTCAAGTTTATTTCAATTTTTTTTTTTTTTTTTTTTTTTTGAACAAGTTTTTTGCAGGTACTTTATGATTTGACAACAGCTCACATATTGATTAGTAAATAAAGAAGTGACTGTTTTGAAGCAAACTTGAAGAGTTTAAGCCAACATCCGATTTCCTTTCTACGTATCGTGCATGCGCATTACATTGATAAGGACTAAAGCAAAATATGATAACGGCTCGCCCTACAAGCAAAATCAACAATTTTTTTGATTCTTGAAATAAGACAAACTTTAACATTGTGTTGTTATAGAAGAAAACTTATCTTTCTTGAACTGCTGCTAAGATTTCTTCTAATAAATCAATCTTTGCTATCAGGGGAAACTTTTAATTTAGTTTGCTTTAAAACAGACTCAGATGTGAAAATCAGGGTTTCTAGTAGTTTTTCAATATAATTTTTCCTGCATTTTCAAGGTATATTTTTACTTTTCAAGGAATATATTTGGTGATAATAATATGGGAATTAACTAATTTTAGGGTACCGTAGTAAGAAAAATAAATAAACAATTTAATGTTATACTTTTATAAAACACTGTCCATAGCAAAGTAAACTTGCTACACTTTTTACTACAAAAGTAAAATAGAACTCCCAAACTTTTTTTAAATTTCGGTACTTTCCGTAAAAGCCATATTATCGAGGAACAAAATAGAGGCCCCTCAATGGGAATAGTTTCATAAAAATGCGGAATTTTATTCAAAATTCGTTTCTTTTTATATTTGTATAATAATGATGATGTTTTTATACATCAAAAATAAAAATTCAAGTTTTTTTTTTGTCATTTTTACTGCATTTTCAAGGGTTTTCCAGGGGGGGGGGTCAAATTTCCTGCATTTTCAAGGTTTTCCAGGTTACTAGAAACCCTGCTATGAGGGAAAAAATAGCATGGGAAATATAGGATGCCCTATGCTCATCATGTTATTTTTTTTTCTCACATAATCGATCGGCAAATCAAGTTTTAATTTGGTATACATGCTATTGAAGGTAATACAAACTTATGCTGAGAGAGAGAGAGAGAGAAAAAAAAAGTTTCACCATGTCTAAGATTAATTGCTTAAAATTGTAATCAAAACACTGTCTTCTTTCTTAGCCTTGTGATATTTACAGATAATTTGATGTGAAGTTTATGCAGATCACCAGTGTACATACATATATAGGTACATAGTGAAGAAGATTGAGATCTTACCATGGGTGATGTATAAGGCTGAGTGGTGGCAAAGACTTGATTGTTGTTGTTGAACTGAGGTACAACAGAGGTCATCTGCATGTGCATGCCAGGGCCCTACAGCAAGCAACGTCAGCCAATCACGTACAACTAACTTTAAGTATCAGCCAATCACGACACACCAAACTTTTAACTATCAGCCAATCATATAACGTAGAAAATATAATATTGGGGAGTAGGTTTAACTGATGAGCATGTCCTGAGAGCCAAGGTCACGCTCAAGGTCACGACCTTACAGCGCTGAGTCACCAGTTCAAAACTACACACCATTACCATTTTTCTCTCTCTAGTGCAAAATAATAAATAAAAAAATGTAATTATATTTTACAGTGCTTTTTGCTCATGCTAGCTGATTTTGAACATGCTTATATATTTATCAATATATATGAAATATGGTAAAGTGCATTGTCATTTTAATACAACAAATTTAAGTTTATAAAATCAAAACAAATGAACTAAAAAAAAAAAAAAAAGGTAAAAATTAATTTTATAAAATGTTTTTATATATATTTTTAATAATAATAAAATGTCATTCATTAGACATATTTTCACTTAAAGACACCCCCCTCCCAATCCTCTATCTTACACAAAATTTAACAAGTCAAAATAATTACCTGAATGTGACTGCATTTTTTAAATTTTATATCCAATTTTTAGTCTTTTTTTTTATTAGTAAGGAAAACATTTTGTAAATATTTTTTGGAACAGTTGATTCTTTTGAGCCAACAAAGAAATTAATTGTTAAAAAAAAAAAAAAAAAAAAAAAGTCATCCGAGGTTTTATTTATCTCAATATTATTAGTTTTGTTATGAGTTATGATAAAGTTACAAAAATTATGAAAATGCCTGAAACTCTCTCAAATTATTATCATATATGTGTAAAGAAAGTTCAATAATGCAGTCACAATTTAAAAATTAATGTTACTTATTTTTTGCCTTTAAAAGAGTATTTTATGTCAAACTTTGCAAAAAAAAAAAAAAAAAAAAAAAAAGGTCACAAACATATATTTGCACACTTAACGACAAACAGCCATGCTGTATATAAGTTTGACAGACTATTGTTCCCCGATAATTAATTAATTCAACATAATTAAGTGCACAATGAGGCATGCTGATACATAGAACACAACACAAGAAAATCTTACTTAGTCATGCATGTACTGATGTACGCATGCACACAGCTATATATAGCTATCTTACATTAAGAGATAAAGTCACATTAACGACATGGGTATTCACTTACCATTGGCCTATAGTTAGCCCCAGTAGTGGCTGCCATTGGTTGAGGTGTCCAGTTAGTACCTGTCTTATTGGCTGTGTTCTTAGGGGAGTTCCACTGCATGCCCCTGAAATTATTATGAAGTCGTTTTTATAACATTTACTTCTAACTAGAGAAATTTACCAGAGAAGTGACATCTCCATAAAGTAGGCATACTCAAAACAGTAAGCCTAGATTTTGAGACACCAATAGCAGCACAGAATAGGTGATTCTGAGGCACCAATCAGAGAGCGAGTAAGCATACTTTTGGCGCCTTCGCTCTATTGCCATTCTGATTGGTTCCTCAGAATGGTCTGTTCTGGTCTGCCCGATTGGTTCCTCAAAATAATGCAGTCTTGGGGTGTTTGAGTGCGATGTCAAACATTTTTCGAACAGCACACAAACTCGAACAGTTCATGTGGGACTTCGCTTGGATTTTTTTAGGTGTTTGAGTTCGTGTTCGACGAACAAGTGTTGTTCGTAAACCCTGTTTTCTTGCACCAAAAAATGCGCATTCTATATAAATAACCAAAGGCGATCGTCATTTTAGGAGCAGAGAACAGGGTTTACGAACAGCATTACTGTTTTGACTGCTGAGTGTTCAAAATTTCAAACACTAAATTGAACAATGTTGAATTACGTTTTAGGTGTTACAAGTTTTAAATTAATTAATAATGCAATATGAAAAATTAGTGTAGGCTATATGTAAAATAAAATGATTTTCAACCATTTTCATAAATTATATACATAAAAATATGCTTAAATAAAAAATAAAAACAAAAAAGATTGTTTATTTTTATTATATTTTTAAATAATATATTTGAACACTTACTAACAGTTTGATCAAACTGATTTCCCGCCTTAATTGCATATTATTTGAGTAAGGTTTTCAGTGGGTTGAGGTATACTTTATACTTGACTTACTTGTTGGTGGGCTGTGCACTCTTGTTGATGGAGAGATTCTCTGCTAGAGAGGCCAGACTTGAGTCAAGGTCACCAGTCAACACCTTGCCTGCAGCAGTGGGCTGTGTCGCAGGAGCCACTGTAACACAACATCTAGTCAGTACCACTAGTGAGGCACCTCGGTACATCTATACCTCGGTACAACTATACTGCAATACTAGCACATCAACATTGCCAAATATCAAGTTATTATATATCAACATGTTATGTAGGTTATACACACAGGTACTAAACAGGTGTGTTACCTCTAAATTTAGATCTCCTCACATCAAAATCAAGCTTCTATACACTTTATGAATTTCTAAGGAACGAACGATGTACACTTTACATATTTGCGGCTACCTGGAGTTTCTGCTATATAACAGGTGTGTGATGCTCCAGGTAGCTGTGACTTTGTAAGGTGTAGATCAGTCATTCTTTGGAAATTTGTAAAAGGTAGAAGCTTTATTTTGACGGGAGAAGATCGATTTGTGTTTCACTACAGCTAGAGAAAACATATTTGAATCTGAGTGGCTGCCTCACTGGCTAATATAGTGGCTTGCTGGCACTTTTTACTTTAAGCTTATTGCATAATATGGAGGAAAAAAAGTTAGCTTTAAGTAAATATTCAATGCATTGCAACCAAAACTTCACAATTAAAAAAAAAAAAAATAAAAAAAAAAACTGTTATTTTTTCTCATTATTACATAATTTAACTTAATTAAAAGTACTAAAATAGAAAATAATAAAAAGAAAAATAAGAGCACAAAGAATTGAAAATTAATAAAATATACTCTAATCTCTCTTTACTATTTTTATATTTTACATAATATACTATACTATGTTTTTTTGTCATTATAGGCATAGCTTAACTTGTGTTTTTGTTACTGTTAGTATTGCAGTATAGTTGATACCAGATGTGTACAAGTATATATATGTGTGATAGAGATAGATAGATAGAGATTATGATGCTAAGATGAAGCAGTTAATTAAGACTAGCAACACAGTACATACATATGTAGAGATGAAGTGACTGACACACAAGATATACACCACATAAAACTCATGTGCACAAGTAGCAAGTACTTGTAATGTATGCTATTGTATATCATTATTAATTGGGTATATGCACATGACGTCATACTCTAAATAAGCTTTGACGCCATAATGGAGCAATGAATAACAGGATAGGACAAACTTCATTTTTGGATATTTTCTTTGGAAAACGAGTTGTTGTTTTCTAATATAATTGAAAACCCAATTCAACCTGTTAACAGCATCAATGCTCTAAAAAGCATTGCTAAGTATTTTTAAACTGGTAAAATGTGCCATTTTTTTTACATACTGACCCATGTTATTTAGTACTCGCCTATGGCGTCTACTTTTATATGAATGCAACAAAACTAATTGTTTTGTGTATTTTTTTGTTACAAATATACTGCTACTTGTGGACATGTTAATAATACTGTATAATCAAAACACCTAAAAAAATAAAATAAAGTAAATAAATTTAATTTTTAGGTACAATAATTAGGTCCTATATTGTTTTTAGTCCTTGGGAAGTTTTTAGATTTTTTTTTTTTCAATAGTGAAAGTTGCCTTATTTTAAGGATTCAATAAATTGATATAATATAGTACATTAAAGAAGTAATGACATAAACAAAATATTTTCTTCAAAAGTTTAATTTTTTTATTAATTTAATCAATTTTTTTCAGCTTCTTTAGAAGACTAATTTTGTTAATTATTATTTAAAGTTACGATGAAAGGTGCTAGTCAATAGTACAAGCAAATTGATTTAAAATTTAAGAAAATAAACCCTGAAGAAACTTTTTATATAGCCCTGAATATGATATTTTTTGCTACTTTCTTTTATCATTTTTTTTCTTTTTAAAAAAATATGCTAATAATAATAAAACTGTTTTTATAGATTTAAAAATCATAAAAAACTAAGCTCCATCAGATTTTTTTTCTTTTTTTTTAAATTTAGGACTAAAAAAAAAAAAAAAAAAAAAGGCAACAATACCTAATAAATAAAATAATAAAGAAAAGGTTCTCCGAGTATAGGACTTAATTAATTCAGATATTAAACAACGACAGATGATGACCAGATGATAAAACAGATGAGGTCAGACTACTGAAATCTAATTCCAACAATCAAAGTTACAAAATAATTAGACTGAATGGCTTGGAACACACAAGAGCATGCATGATCAAACATGACAAAACAAAAACATGAACCAAACATTGACATAATTTATAACATTTATTTCTTCAATTAATTAATTTGAAAATTACTAATCAACCTTTTCATATGGTTTTAGGTAAAAATGATCAACAATAAGTTCATCATATTTTTTTTCAAGTTCTATGATCAAGTTCAGCAACTTGTGTCGCATTGGCTCCTCCTATGATTTTTATTTGAACCATCATCCCTAAAACTAGCACCACAACCACCCTCGTTACGGCACAGTTACTCTATAACTTAAATTCCAGAAAATCAGGTTGCATCTTACAAACCACCCTGCCGAGCCGCGACCAAACAGGCTGCAAGATGTGCTTTTTAAAAGTGAGGATTTACGAGGAGCCTGTACGACACAAATAGTTGAACTTGACATTTACCGTTGTACATTTTGAGAGTCTACGAGTCCAAAATTTTGACAACTTTGGGACACTTAAAATGTGTGGCATTAGTTTGTTAGAACTCCAAAAGTTATGATAAACTTACTTGATTATCTTTAGTAGAGGAAAAAAAAAAAAAAATAAATATTTTTGACTTTTTGTCTTTCTTGACAAATAGAACAATATTGTCACATTTCATATAAATTGTTTAAGCCACAGCAAACTGAGATATCCAATCAATAATTGTGATAAATTATGTCAATATGTCAATTAGTAAAATTAATATGAAAAAAAAAAGAAAGCATGGTCAGTAGTGAACAAAAAACCTACAGAAATTCAACACAAAAACAAACAAACTACATGGCTCGTTACCAACCACCACGCCACCTCAATATGTTCCTTAATTTAACTATACAACTGCCCAACATACAATTACCTGTTAAACTCAGGTAAGCCTTAGCTACCTTTTACAATGATAAATAAATATGGTTACATTAACAACGAGCCATGAGAGGAAAAGAGCTTTTTTTCTTTCTCCCCAGTCCGATTATATTTCTATATAATATAAAAAAATTAAAAATTTGCATATCAATTAATTCAGGACAATGTTCTTTTTTAAAATACAAAATAAAATTAATCCCCTTTTAATGTTTCTCATGTGATACTACTATAAGTCCCAGCTTGTTTACGTGTTAATTTTATTTAATATAACAATGCTGAATCGGAAAATATGTATGTGTATTTTCGTTTTTTTTTTAACTCGTGAAGCAAAACAAGTATCTTGTTATTATTATTTTTTGTTACTGCAAGCAAAATATGTATCTCAAAGCACTATCTACATATTATTTGGGAACCAGTTACATGTTTTGTTCCCATTGACAAAAAAGGAGATACACATTTGCTTTACATGATGAAAAACAAGACACACATTTTGCTTGTCATGACGATAATAAAAAAAAGGGTGGAAAAAAAAAAAGAAAAAAAAAAGAAGAAAAAAAAAAAAAAAAAAAAAAAAAAAAAAAGAAAAGAAAAGAAAAAGGAGAGGAAAAAAAAAAAAAAAAAAAAAACACGCATATTTTTCAGGTACAACATTGATTTCTAGCTCCCCAAGTCCAAGACCTACAGCTATGCTGGCACAAATACGTATGTATTATCAGTACAAGAGGCGTGGGTGGTAGTTGGCAACTGAGAGGTGACATTTACATATGAAGCCATAACACATGAAATATATATTTAGTTCTGACGATGAGATGTACGTATAGTAAATATACAGACAATTAATGTGGACATTATCGTGTTTATAGTTTGTCACCTGTTCCTGTCGTAGCTTGCCGACTAGGTGAACCAAACCCCACCAGAGGAGGACTGCCAGAGTTAGGAAAAACCATGGGAGCTTGGGGGGCTTGAGGAACAGGAGGAGCCATATTGGAAGGTATGGGTGAGGCTGGGGTAGGGGAAGGATTACTATGGGCTGGTGAACCACCAAGAGCAGCTCTGATACTATCATTCAAATCATCAAAGGCGCTCTTATTGGGTGGTGGAGGACGAGCGGGAGAATTTGAATTTTTCGCGGGAAAACTTGAATTAAATACATTTCCATCCCCAAATATCTGATTTTCTCCCTCTAATGAAGGACCAGAGGGAAGTTTCATAGGTATTTGGGTTTGTCCAGCACCAAAATCTGCCATAAATGGGTTAGGGGTTGCTGTAAGATGTTTATATATTTATATAAAAAGAATCCCGGAGTGCGCAGCGTGCAAAAAGAAGAGAAAAACAACAAACAAAATAAACAAAAATATTACGTACTTAAAATTTTTGTAGTCATATTTTTTTATTTTGTCTTAACTATACTAAGCTATTTCTAAATATTTCAACAATATAAGAATATTAGTAACAATATAAGTTATAATTAATAAGAGAAAAATACTTAAATTTCTAATTTAATAAAAATATATAGCAATAAAAATCTTAGGTGAGTGAAAAGAGTCGAGGACTAAAATGTCAATTCAGAAATATTTACAAATTTGTCGATAAATTATTTAGGGTATTGAAAGATTTGTTAAAAATTGTCAAAATGCAGGAGCATAAAATTCAGCTACTAGCATCAGTTTGCAAATATTGATAGCTATATATAGATTTATCATCGGAATTTTAAATTTAATTTCAATTCTTGACTGCAAAGTGTTGTGCAATAAAATTGTTACTTTAATTTTTTAATTTTTTTTTTTTTTAATGAAAGCACATTTGAAAACTTTTGCTAGAAGTTGAAAAGTAAAGTTAGGTAAAAATAATTTTGTAATTCTGTCTAAATTATTCAAAACTTTTTAGCACTTTGGGGGGGGGGGGGGGGGGGGGGGGGAGGGGATACAGTAAACTTTCAATTTTGTGAAATCATAAGGAACCCAGAAAATGGCAACTTCACAAAATCAAGAGTTTTAACATTGCCATGCTTATATTGAAGTCTGCTGTGGACCCAACTAAGCATTTCACAAAATTGAGAAATTCAGAGAAGTCAATAACTTAATAAAATTGAAAGTTACTTAAATATATTAAAATATTTACTTATTTATATTCACAGTGATTAAACAGTATGTTATCTCCTATATTGAGAATGCCACATCGGTTCTGCGCGCCAATTGCGACTTGCGGAAGCAGTATTATCTAGACGCCGTCATTTGAAGTAAGGCTACATGTCTAGTTAATACCGCTTCCGCAGTTGCAATTGGCGCGCGGAACCGATCTGACATTCTCAGTATAGGAGATAACCTATATACTGTTTAATTACTGTGATTTGTAGTATTACATTCCCCCTCTCGTTTCCTCAACATAAAAACTAACACAAAAAAGGAAGCAAACACCAATTTCAATAGTTTCCATATTTGCAGAAATCCCTCAAAATTGCCTAAAACTAAAATTTCACAGACAGAATTACTCCCTTATTTCAACCTATACTAGGACAAAAACCATTCTTATTAATGTGACAGAAGCAAACTTTGATTTTCTCTCAAAAAGTTGAACCATAGACAAAGACAAAACATAGACAGACAGAATCTTTGCCAACAAACCTTACGCACACAGCTAGGTACAAAGTTTAAAACAAGGACAGACATGTATGTTTCTACTTGAACAAAAAACAAAATGCACTTGTCAAATATTGCAGTAGTTAGAGCAGATACAGCTGTTTTTAATTACATACACTAAAAATGTTATCATACTATGCTTCCTAATCGCAATTTTAATTAAAAGCATAAGAGTATTATTATTTTTTTTTTATAGTTTGGAGCAAAAAAAAAAAAAAAAAAAAAACATTTACAAACACCATTATTAGGCTTGTTCATAAACTTCGAATTTTGTGCTCCAGGACAAAAAGAAAGAAAGAAAAAAAAAAAAAAAAAAAAAAAAAAAAGGATCAACCATTTTTTTTAATGGGGTTGCGTATTTTTTTGGGCCAAGGTAACAGCATGAATAACGAGCTTACCAACAAGCCTGTGGTAGTGTATTTGGAAAAAAAGAACGGAAATTATGACAAAATCTACTCATTTATCATCCATTAGCATTGAAAGACCCATCGGTTAGTTTCCCTCCTTTAGCTAGCCACTGCATTGAGGTCACAAATATTTAAATGGGGAATACAAGACACACTTTTACATGATTTAAGACAGTAAGATCCACTAATTTAACATTGCAGAAGCCTCTTCTTAGCGTGTTTGTAAGAAAACTACTGCACTGAGGTCAGAAATATTAAAATAAGGAATACTAGACACTCTTTTAAGTGTTTTAAGACAGTATAATGCACTAATTTAACATTGTAGAAGCCTCTTCTTAGTGTGTTTGTAAGAAAACATCTGCACTGAGGTCAGAAATATTTAAATGGGGAATACTAGAGACACTTTTACATGATTTAAGACAGTAAAATGGCACTAATTTGAGATTGCCATTACTAGTGTCCAAGATATTGAATGGCTTGCTATACAAGAGAGCTGTATCTGCACCCACTTGCCACTGTCTACGTACGTTACGTACTTACGTACACATGCAGTACATTACATTGAAGTCCTCGCCTCCCTCCCTCCCCCACCCACTACAAGACAAAACCAGTACTTACAGTTATCAGTATCTCCAAACACAGAGCTGAACGCCTTGTCCGACACAAATGGAGCGTTGTTTGTGGGAGCAGCTGTCGCACCAGCCAGCGGAGAACCAGAGAAACCTGACGTTAACATCGCGACAAAGTAAACACTAAGTTACAAAACATCAACAAAAATAAACAACCAAAATAATGAAATAAATACTAGAATACTACAAAACATAAAAAATAAAAAAATAAAAAAAATTTAAAATCAATACTAGAATACAAGTAAATTTTTTAAAAGAATAATACTAAACTTAAAATAAAAACAAACTAACTAGAATTTAAGTAAAAATAATAATACATTAATAATAAGTACTAAAAAAAAAAAAAAAAAAAAAAAAAAAAAAAAAAAAAAGGAAAAAATAATAACAATAGGCTTAATAATAAAAATGCAGAAAGCTACTTTTTTTCCTTCTACTTTTATAAACCAGTTCATTGATAAAATAAAGAAACTGAGAACTTGCAACAATACTAACAAAGTGCTAGCATGTAATGATGCTCGTAACCCCTGTTTCCCTGATCCTTGTCCTAAAACTATGCATACTCCCATTGAAAAAGCATTAGGGGATCATCATGGTTTGAAGCACAAAAAACAGGGTCTATGAACAACATTACTGACTTTATTTAACATGCTTTCTTATGAAGTTCATTGGACCACTTGCAATAAAATTTCTACAATTTCAAATAAATTTGAATATTCTTAATGCATTTTTCTTATGAAAAACTCACTTTCACTTACACGTTGTAACAATTAAAAACATTTCATTGCAAGTGGGCCATTTTTCAATGTTTAAATTTGTGAGCCCCCATCCCCCTCTCAATAAAAAAGCTTGTTTTGTTGACATTGATATTGTGTTTAGGTAAATATCTAAAAACCAGAAAAGGAAGTGCAGGAAACGATAGCAAAAGTGTGAGAAAACTAGGCGCCAGCAGCAAGCAAGGCCTGAGCCACCACCCACTTTTAACATCACAAAGTTTTCTTTTTCCTGCACTTCTATTTCCATTTTGTAGGTTTTACATAAGCAGCTATTCTTACCATTAGAAGCCCACATGTTGCCAGGGGCTGCAGCGTTAGGTTGCTGTGCAGGAGCTGTTGTGGCACCTCCGAACATGTCAGCGAAGGGGTTGCCACTCAGCTGTAGTAAGTCGTCAGAGGCTCGGCCAGCCTGCGGACAACATTAATTATCAATCAAATATCTCACATATCTACAGTCCGGAGAATTTAAGAATGCTTCAAGGTCATTTGAAAATCCAACAATATATTATTTGTATAATACAAAAAGGTACGTCATTTTGGGCGATTGTTCAAAAAGTCAACCTATCGCCCACATTGTTAGAATCTCGGGACTTTATGTAACCTCAGAAAGTATAGGAGAAACCAACAAGGGCCTTACCATGATGAGGTCCGTAGCTTGGTGAAAGTCTTGATGGCACAGTTTACACAAAATACTCTTACAAAGCAACTAAAGAAGAAGGCTGTTGTCCTCAAAACATCTTAGTAAACTTGTAAATATTTGTGTAACCTGTGCCATCAAGACTTTCACCAAGCTATGGACCTCATCGTGGCTTGTTAGTTTCTCCTATCCTTTCCTTGATTACACATTCAAACTGAAATGGTTTAATTTTTCCTAATTAATTATACATATCTACATAACCTTGTTAAGTTCACTTGTACAGTCAAAGACAAAGAAAAGGTTACAACTTAAACTTGTTCCTTATTTTCGCTCCTCATGCTATATGTGGAAATAGAAAGTTTACTTTTTGAAGAACTTAAATTTAAAGTAAAATTCTCATTTTCACATAAAGTTTGAGACACGCAAATATGCAACAAATTTAAATTTAAATCTCTTATTTGTCATTGACTAAACATCTAAAATTACGACCTAATTTTATTACTTTTAATTGTCATTAATTGTAAGAAAAGTACCCTGACTTTGATGTTCTCTTCAAGATATAAAGGATACAGGAAAGGATTGGATAAAGTACAGGAGAGGTCAGAGGTCACAGGAACACGTAAGGTCAAGAGGGTAGAGGTCACTTCAACCATCACTGGAGCCAGGTTACATGGGATAATACGCAGGATCTAGGGTATGACAGGTGAGGTCAGAGGTCAATGTAAGGGCAAGATAATACATAGGACCTAGGGTATGACAGGAAACTTACAAAATTGACATTTATACCATTTTCTGAAGAAAGTGGCATCACTTTGATTTTGATTGCAGTTGACAATAAGATGGAATCAAGTCATATTACTAGGTCAAGACATGACCTAATGGACATAAGTAACGTGATCAGTGACACGTACCTGTCCTGCATTGGCTGCGGAGGTATCCGAGCCAAAGAGATCTACGATTGGTGCTCCTCCTGAGTTAGTGGGTGAGCTGAGGAACGGGTTGGTGGAACTGCCTTGAGTGGGCGACTGCTTGTGCTGCTCCTGTGTATAAACACAGCGTACATTGAATATGACTGGCTTCTTGTAGACAAGTCAATATTGATTGATGTTAGCAGCTTTAGTAGCCAGTTCAATGACATCAGCTCTTCACCAGGATTACATTGAACTTGGTACTGATGCTGCTAATTTGTATACAAATCAATATTGATTGATGCTAGCAGCTTCAGTAGCCAGCTCAATGTAATCAGCTCGTCTCTAGGATTACATTGAACTGGCTATTAAATCAATTTTGATTGCTGCTGCCTCACTTGCAATGCATAGTTACAATTGATACTGCTAAGCATACTCACTTTGTATTGGTTCATGGCAGCCTCTTCCTCAGCCAATGCTTGTCTCTTCAAAGACTCATCAATACTTGCAGCCAGGGCACCATTAGCTTGCTGCAGTGCTGCGGCTGCCTCCAGCCTTGCATTATTATGAGCCGCGGCAGAACCAAACGCAGAGCTAGTGGAGGATAAGGCATTGACTGCAGAGTTTACGTTGGTCCGAGAACTGAAGTACGTGGCCCATATTGAGTAGCAAGGGAGTGAGGGGTAGGGGGAGAGAGAGAAAGATAGAGAGAGAGAGAGAGAGGGGCAAAATAAAAATATGTCAGAGAACAAAATTATAAACATAATCAGGGTGAGTGAGAGAGAGAATGATGAGTTGGTCGTGAGCTTTGTTACAAATATCAGTTTGAGGCACAGTAACCTTACTTTTTTTTATCACTAATAATTACAATAATAATTAATAGATACGTTAATATCCATTAATTGTACATGAAAACGTTGATTTTGTATATATTTTCATTGTGACAGTTTATCATTTATCTGACGTGTCGATATTTTGAATTTACAACATGATTCTGATTGGCTGATGAAGTAGAGGGGAAGAGGGGACAGTACGAAAAAGTTCCACATGAGTTTTTGTTTCCTTCCCCTCAACATAAATTCAAATGATCATAATGTCAGATAAGTAAAAAAAAACTGTCAAAATGAAAATCAACGTTTTTACGTCTAATTTATTTAAAACAAGTCATGTTCAATTATTATTCTAATATTAGAAATGATAAGAACAGTAAGTTTATTATGCCTTTTAAGACACATTTAACCATAAAAATATACATTTTTTACTCTTCTCCCAAAAATTTCAATAGAAATTACTGTAGTTGTTTATTTTACTTTTCTAGCCCGCAGGATAAGCGAACCCCGCGAGGGTAATTGTGACGTAGTACGTCCTCCTACTGTGTGAGTAAAAAGTCTGTACACCTTCTCAGGTAAGCTTAGCAGGTAGAGTAAGGGGTGCATATTTTTTTACTCTCATAGTAGAGGGGCGTGTACTATATCTCGTTTCCCTCGTAGCTGGCTAGAAAAATCAAATAAACAAATCATTTCTATTGAATTGTTTTAGAGAAGAATAACAATTATGTGTTTTAGGGTTAAGTTTGTCTTTAAAGAAAGCAAAAATACAGCAAATATAAAAAAGAAAAAGAAGAAAAAAAAATCAAACTTATCGAGGAAAATAAACCTTTGTGATTGTATATCGATTAATCGTAATGAATTATACAAAAAGATTTGAGGTTACTGGAAATATATAAGTAAATTTTAATGTATTATTTTAATATATCCCAGGAACAATATCAATGTTGTTGCGAACTATATGTGTATCTCGTTTTTTTGTCACTCGAAGCAAAATGTGTAAGTCGTTTCTGATTGTAATGGAGATGGCACTCGACTTACACATATTG
Organism: Ecdyonurus torrentis; assembly: GCA_949318235.1. NCBI lineage: Eukaryota > Metazoa > Arthropoda > Insecta > Ephemeroptera > Heptageniidae > Ecdyonurus > Ecdyonurus torrentis. Next base: position 23,961,824 of record OX439136.1, on the reverse strand, counting down.
CTTTGCTTGAGAAAAAACAAGATACACATTTTGTTATGCGTGATAAATAACGAGATAGGACATTTTGCTTACCGTGACAAAAAACCAAATACACATATTGTTTGCAACAACATTGATATGTTGTCCTGGTCTTAGCATAGTAAAGAGATATACATATCAATATTGTTGCGAAAAAAAAGGCCCATCTCGTATTTTGTCAGTGGAAGCAAAAGGCCTATCTCGAGCGCCATCTCCATAAGGTTCAGGAACGAGATAGGCCTTTTGCTTCCACTGACAAAAAACGAGTTAGGCCTTTTGCTTCCACCGACAAAATACGAGATAGGCCTTTTTTTTGCAACAAGATCGATATGTCCCAAAGTTTATTCTTGCTAGCACACAAATAGCAAACAACACATTGGATAACTTTCGGCACAAAAGAATGTTTGTGTCTTTGTCAGCTAACGGACTTAATGAATGGACTGACAAAGACACACACACTCTTGTAGTTTGCTGCCAAAAGCAATCAAATGTTAGTTTTTTTTATCTGTGTACTGGCAATGGGACTATATTCACTATTGTAAGACCAGCACTGGTTTTCACTAGTATTTTATTTAAAATTTATATATATGTAAAAAAAAAACTTTAAAAAGGTAATATTTTCCAAGCCAACTTGAATGCCAAATAGATAATAGATAAACGTGTGCTGTATATATATAATCAGTCAGTGCAATTGATTAGTGCGTTACGTTAGTTAGACATGCAAAATTAGTTACGTTATCAGCTCCACATGACCAATCCAGTTAATTACAAGCTAGGGAAGAGTGTTAAGAGAGAAATAGAAAGAGAGAGACAGTTGGGGAAGAGGAGAGTGAGAGAGCCACTACATCACATACCATAGGAAAGCACAAGACTGACTTTGGCACCCCCAAAATATCAGAACATTATGAAATATGGACATGGTAATTATAGTGTGGTTTAAAGTTTAGTTAACATGTTGTTAAAAAAAAAAAAAAAAAAAAAGTTTGATATAGAGACAATATAAATTTGGAAATTGCAACTTTTTTGTTTAATTTTTATATTTTCATTGATTTTCTCCTTTAATTTAGTTTTATCCACAAATTTCTAAATATTTTATGATTTTGAGTTTTTACACAATAATGTGACGGTCACAAACCCTGTTTCCATTGCTTTAAAATAATAAAAAATAAAAAGCGCAGTTTTATTGAAAAAAAACATTTGATTGTCATTTTTTTTGGTGGTTTAGAAGAAAAAAAAAAAAAAAAAAAAAAAAAGGTTCGTGAATATTAGTATTGAGTGTTACCTTCTTATTATTGTGTATATTAACCAGGGGGGGGGGGGGTTACTAGCTGCTGTGACGTCACACATATAGTTAACAGCAATGTTCACAATATTCACTATATTGTTCAATGTTCACTATATGGGCAAATTGATTCAAGTGACGTCATAACAGCCTAGTGAGCCTACCCTGACCCCTGACGTATTATGAGATCAGTTATCACAAATTTATCTGGTTGTACAGAAATGATTTTAAATTTTAATACAAATATTAAAACCTAAAAAATAAGCTGCAAAGCATATTTATGCTATTTTAAAACAGTAAAATTTATGTCATAAATGCAGCATAAATTACATAATTTATTAATGTGTTATAAAAAATAAATTTGACTTATTTTAAAATTTAAAATAAATTTTTATTTATTATTTTTTTAATTTTTAAAAATTTATTTATTTATTTATTTTTATTTATTTTTAAATTTAGGTAGTTAAAATTCTCTATAAATTAGTAGTTTTTGTTGTATAATTTTATATAAAAACAACAACTCATGACTGTATTTCAATTATTATTTCAGTAAAAATTATATTACTGATTAAGATACTGCTCAATTAAAAATGTTAATGATATGAAAATGAAGTAAACAAAACCAAAATTATGATAAACAATAGAGAAGAGTCATTATCAAGAAAATAATTGAATATTAAAGTAGAGCATGGAAAAATAAAACCACCAAGTTAGGTATGGTAAAAAGAAAATGATATAAAAAACCAGCACTGTTCTTACCATAGTGAAGAGAGTTCCATAGTATAGTCTTGCTATAGCACAGAGATGAAAAACATATTGGAGAGCTTTTGGCACTGAATTACTAGTGTTTGTGCCCCTTTTTCAGTCATTACAGTTGTTTCTGTCTGTAAGGACTAAAGGACTGACACATATTCTGTTGTAGTTTAGTGCTGAAAGCTTATGTTAATTATCTGTGTGCTAGCAAGACCATACTAATGGGACTCTCTTCACTATGGTAAGAACAGCGCTGGTTTTCTCAAAGTTAAGAACAGAAAAACTAAGTAGCCATGTTTATCATAATTGTGAAAATATTATATAGATAAATCAAGAAATGTAAACATAAATCATCCCCTAATTACATATAATAAAATTACAAGCACAGTATGTATTTAGCAAGTGTTGGACTTAGCATAGTAAAGAGATATTGTACAATTATAAAACTAATCATGTCTTAAAAAAAAAAAAATAATAAAAAATAAATAAATAAATGAATAAAAGATTAGCCCTGCCCTGTATGATTTAGGTATTAATATTATTTCTCTTAACAAAAGCTTCTTAACCTGTATGTTTAAGCATCCATGGCCCAGACCACATATTGATCTAGTTGCAAACAAAATGTATATCTTGTTTTTTGTTAGCGTAAGCAAAATATCTATCTCGATCCTGAACGTTAAGGAGATGGCGCTCGAGATAGACATTTTGCTTCGCGTAGTAAAATACGAGATAGACATTTTGTTCGCGACAAGATCGATATTCAATATTTTTTTATGTAGATCTTAGATTGTTATAGCAATAATGCTGTCCAATTTCTGCACTATGCTTAGACCAACACTTAATACATAAATACTGCACTTGCAATGTTGATGATTTGCATAAACAGATCAAACAGCCCCAGGCATACAACGTTCGTCAACACATCTCTCTATGATCAAGGTCAAAGGTCATCAAATCTGATATCACAGTGCTCAATATAAAAAATGATAACGTTATAACAACTTTGAAAAGAAGAATAATAAAATAGAGAAAACCATACTTTGGTCTTACTATAGTGAAGAGAGCTGCATAGTTTGGTGACATTTTTGCTACCGCAAAAAAAATTAAAATAAAGAAAGAAAAAAAGAAAAGCTTTTAGCACTAAACTACAAAAGAAAACGGACTGTGTTTTGCTTACTTCAATAAAAACACTCTTCATTTTCTCTTGTAATTTATTGCTGAAAGCTATCTAATATGTGTTACTTTTTTATTTTTAGTGCTAGCAATATTTTTACCAAACTATGGGACTCTCTTCACTAAGGTAAGACCAAGGCTGATTTCCTCTATAATTTTCTTTGAAATTTATCATTACTTATATTTTATCCTACTAGTTCCAAAATCCACTCCATCCATTGTCAACTAAGATGACATTTTACCTGATAGTGATAAGAAACTCACTTTTATTGAAATTGATAGAAGTGGGTTTTGAAACTAGTAGATTCAATTATATTGTTATTGAATCACTGCCACAGCTGAGCACTTACGTCAACGCTATGACCTCAGTGACGTAGAGAGATGTCAGTAATATGTACAGTCCATGCAGCTGTGACCACCTGTATCACTTACCTGGCAGTCTGTGTGGGAGTGTTTGCTGCTGAGCCCTTCTTGCCCTCTAGTGCAGCCAGGTGTTGTTCTAGTGCGTCCAGCAAGCTGCTGGGAGCCTAAAACATAAGTCAACGTGGTTACTCAACTGTCTTGGCTTCTATTATCATACTAACCATCAAGATATCAATTTAAGGGAAAACCCATTGTGGTTAGGATCAATTATAAAGAAAAGTATATAATTACCAGCTCTGGCCTAACTTACCACAGTAGAAGTTGTATGGAGAGGTCGAGGTCTCACGTGGCACAGTATTTTGCCATAAAAAAGTTCATTTCATAACTGAGAGCTTTCATCATATATTAACGACATTATCAATCAAAGAAGAGTTTTACTTAAGCACAGTACAAGACAAGACACTGCTCAGTGATGTGCTCAAGTAAATCTCTTCTTTGATTGATAATGTCATTAATATATGACGAAAGCTCTCAGTTATAAAATACACTTTTTTATAACAAAAAACTGTGCCACGTGAGACTTTGACCTCGCCATATAACTTCTACTGTCGTAAGTAAGGCCAGCGCTGCTAATTCTATTCTTTATTATTAACCATAAAGATACTATAACAATAACAATATTTAGTTATTGAAGCAAATAGATTAAAGTAGTTTCAATAAAATAAATATGAATGAAAAACTCAACTTCCAGATATGCAAGATAATAAAAAAAGATTGATGGTAAAACACGTAGATAGATTAGCAAAAATTGGGAAATGGTAGTATGAGCTTACATTAACAGGGACGCCGTGGTAGAGAAAATATTCTAACCCAGTTCAAAAAGAAATTTAAAAGTGTATGTAAGTGGCTCATATTGCTCTGTAGAAAGTGAGCTTAACATGGGCGCTGCAAGAAAAGTAGGAAAGAAGAAGAAGAAGAAGAAAAAAAAAAAAATAAATGTTACTTCGTTGACTTTGTGCTCACCTTGGTCAAGTCTGGAATATCTCCCTTGTCAATCCCCACGTTCTGTCAACAAATAAACAAACAACAAATCAATAACATGAAACAACAAACACAATGCATGTAATTAATTAGGAACTAAATCGTAGTTTTTTTTTAATGTATTAAAATGTAATCTCAATCAGTTTAATAAAAGTAGACTTGAGATTAAGTTTAAAGTGAACCCTACATGGCTATCACTTACAATAGCTAGTTGACTGTCTGATATCTGACAAACTGAATGGTCGTCAAATATAAAATTAACACAAAGTAAAGATGAAATGTTACTGAAAAGTTTAGTTACTCCAAACATGTGAAAAATTATCAAATATTTAAGTTATCAATAGGATAGAAATAGTACGAGAGAAACTAGAGCACTTTGTATTGAAAAGTAATGCAGAGCGAAATTCTCTAATTTTGATAGAATAATGGGAATGGGATTCAAATTAATTCACTAGTATTGTTACTAGGACGTTTTTTAATGAAAGAAATTAAAAGGATGGGTTTTCTGTGCAAAAATTAGCCATACATACCACAAATATCGTCACGACCCAACTCTCGCGATCTGGCTGGACGCGTTTCGTCCATATCCGTTCCGAATTTTGTGCATTAATAAATCAATGCATAAAAAACATCGCGGGTCTCGGGACTCACAGTAGTACAATATGCTCACCCATACCAAGCATCACCGCTATGGTACGTGTGGTTCATACTGCTCTCTGTGCGATAGTGAGAGACGGGGCAGCAACGCTTGTTGAGCGGTGACCGCCCGCCCCCCTCTCCACATTCCCCAATATGAAGAAGCAAGCGGTCGGCCACCACCCTGCACGTCGTCACCTGCCGTGATACTGTTTTTTATGCATTGATTTATTAATGCACAAAATTCGGAACGGATATGGACGAAACGCGTCCAGCCAGATCGCGAGAGTTGGGTCGTGACGATATTTGTGGTATGTATGGCTAATTTTTGCACAGAAAACCCATCCTTTTAATTTCTTTCATTAAAAAACGTCCTAGTAACAATACTAGTGAATTAATTTGAATCCCATTCCCATTATTCTATCAAAATTAGAGAATTTCGCTCTGCAATACTTTTCAATACAAAGTGCTCTAGTTTCTCTCGTACTATTTCTATCCTATTGATTATAGTAGCATTAACCGCGATGGTTTTTTCATATATTTATAAATATTTAAGTTATTATACTTTACAGGTAAATTAACATGTAAATGTCAACATTTAAATTTTTGCACAAAATTTACTATTTAAATAGAAATAAAACTATTTTTAATTAAACAAAGAGGGTGACCGAATTGGAGCAGATATAGTCAAAATACAAACTTTATTTGCACAACTTTTTTTTTTGACGTTATTTATATCCAGCAAAACCAATGCTAAAAATTTCAAATAAAATTGAATGAATTTAAAAAAGATATATTTTTGTTCCAGAAAAAACTTTAATAGTATTATTATTTTTTTTTTTTAAGAAAAGTTCTAAATTGACTAAAATTAGAATTTTTACATTTGCATGTTATTTTTAAAGAGCAATTACTTAAATACTAGATCAGCTTTTTGCATGTTTGACATAGCTAAACTTCATGTTAATATTATAATTTGCAACCGTTAAGTTTGTTAGATATCAACCGGTCACCTGCTCTCTTAACAGATCAATAAAATATTTTTTGAAAATTAAAATGATTTCTTATTACGTAAATATTATTATATTACAGATCGATGGCTCCGCGGAAAACTGAACTATCCATAGTCTCCGCGCGCCTCAAATTTGGAACATCTGTGCTCTCCGCCTCTCCCAAATTTGAAGCATCTGTAATGGAGCGCTGGTAAGAGATGCTTCAAAGTCGGGAGAGGCGGAGAGCGCAGATGTTTCAAATTTGAGGCGCGCGGAGACTATAGATAGTTCAGTTTTCCGCGGAGCCATCGAGATATTGAATATAATTTGCATAGAAGAAATTATTGTGAAAATATAGGTAGTTCCTCATTTGACTATTTCCTCTCCAAGTTGGTCACTCTCTACATTAATTAAAAGTTGTGTGCAATGTAGGTTGATTGTGAGTGACCCCACTGACCTCTGCAACTTTGAGGAACTCCGCCACTCTGTCCATTCTGATGAGGAACTTCTTGTACAAGTCGAGGGCCTCTCTGCACTGCTTCTTGTTCATGTCAAAGTACTTCTCTGTAAACATAGAAACCAAATCAATCAATAATTGGATTTACTAAGGGCTATCTCAAAATATAATAGGAAAACTTCCAAAACTTTATGATGACATTTGAAAATTAACTATGATAAAATTTTCAGAATCTGTGACAATCAGATAAGAGAGAAATTAATTATTGATATTAACATGGGCTCTTATAGGACTAAAACTTGAAAACGCATAATTCAAAATCTAGCATGGTGACCCCCCAATTTAGTTATATTTTAAAAGATACCTTATCCTACTGTATCACTGTGTAGAAATTTAGATTTTCCTTTTTTTTTTTTTTTTTTTTTTTTTTTGCATTTTTTTTAGTCAAATCCCACAGTAGCTGATTCCTGCCTTATCAAAATACATAAAAATGGGGGGAGGGGGGGGGGGAGTTAGTATTTGTTTTTTTTTGTTATAATAACTTTGTGTAGCAGATGCTGGGCAAAAGTGATTGATTTTTCCATTTAACAAAAAAAAAAAAAAAAAAAAAAAAAAAAAAAAAAAAAAAAAAAAAAAAAGCAAAAGAAAGAAAAGAAAAAGAAAAAAAGTGGCAGAAACTTTGCACTTTTCTGTTCAACAAAATTGGTCGCAGAATATTCCTGCACTAATTTTAAATGTGCTACACAAAGTTGTAGAAAAGTTTAATTGGGAAAAGGTGAATTTTCTAAAAAAATGTTGTACAAAGTAAAAAAAAAAAAAAAAAAAAAAAAGGCAGGTGAAACTGATAATATTAATTAAAAAAATCCACGTAGTTGACGTACCTAAGAGGTTGATGATACCGTCGTTGTAGCAGGCAAACAGTCTAATGAGGTCCCTGAACAACAACATGAAGCACATGTTGATGACACCATTGGTGAGGTCATTACTGGAGCAATCAAACTCCAGCAGAGCATCCAGCTGAGCCTGGAGCACTGGCAGTGTCTTCAGCAGTTTGTCTGCGTTCATCGTGCGTAGTGTGCCATCACCCTTGCTGCAAATATACGTCACAGTCAGTTTATGTAGCAACACATTCGCACAAACTGGGGAGGAAACTTTGACTTACAATTTCTATTGTGTTCTGGTTAATATGACACAATTTGGTCTACTAACTACTAGCTAGTTTAATATAATCCTGGTGATGAGCTGACTTCATTGCACTGGCTACTGAAGCTGATAACTTGTATACAAATCAATATTGATTGATGCTAGCTGCTTCAGTAGCCAATTCAATGAAATCAGCTCATCACCAGGATTACATTGCACTGGCTACTGAAGCTGCTGACTTGTATACAAAACAATAAGATCAATATTGATTAATGTTAGCAGCTTCATTAGCCAGTTTAATGAAGCCAGCTCATCACCAGGATTACGTTGAACTAGCAACTGATATACAAATCAATATTGATTGCTAGTAGCAACTTCAAAGGTAGGGCTATAAAATTTTTGGATAACAAAAATAAAAAGAATACTGACACCTGCGAAAATATATTTTACCATTAAAAAAAATTGTTCCTTCTTTGCCTTTTTCGTGATTTCTGTTTCTTTCCTCCAAAAAATACGCAATGCCAATTGAAAAGTATTAGGTGAATGCCATTTTTTTTAACAAAAAACAAAAAAACAAAAAACAAAAAAAAAACAGGGTTTACGAGATGTTGTTCATGAACCCTGTTCTCTACTTCTAAAGTGACAATCAGCTTTGTTTATTCAAATGTAATACGCATTTTTTTTTGTAGCAATAAAACTAGGTATATGAGCAACACTATACATTTTTTATGAGAAAAAAAAAAAAAAAAAAAAAAAAAAAAAAAAAAAAACGCACTAAATTAAAATGGCAAAACATATTATGACAACAATCAATCATGGTGTACATTCGCAATATTTGAGTTTTTTCTTACCCTCTCTTGACCTTGCAGAAGTCGAAGGCGACGGTGCGATATGAGAGCGCCTTCTCATTAAGGTACTTGGCGTAGCGTCGTATGAACGGCGACATATCATAACCTGCCAAACATACATCTCAATTAGTCACATCTAGCGTATATATAGACCCTTGGTCATGCAACACTTGCTATATTTACTGACTTTAACAAACTGACAATAACCAGCAACGGAGAGACAAAAATAGCGGGCTATTTTATTTTATATTTTAATACATTGTCTTGAAATAATAGATGTAAATTTTTAATTTTTTAGTTCAATAAGTATTTTTAATTCATTTTTTAAAGTTGCAAAATGGCGTAAGAGTTGGTAACTTATTTTTTCTTATGCCTATGCAAATATAATGTAAGTTACCAACCGCGTTTCATCATTTTTCAATTTTCAAATATTTAATAAAAAAAAAAAAAAAAAAAAAAAAAAAATTAATGAACTGAAAAATTGAAAACTCGCATATATCGATTCAGGACAATGTCATCTTTTAGAATATGCAATAACATTACGCCCCCTTTTTTATTTCCCTCTCATAACAAAGTGCTAGCAGACGACTTTGTCTTACTGTTTTCATTTAACATGCTTTCTTATGGGGCAATGAAGCAGCTTGAGTTACCCCCGTAAGCTGCGACGCTAACTAACTAGTTAAACCGTAGTTAAGTTGTTATTTTGATTGTTGCAACAATTAAAAAAAGATAACTATAAGGTTTAACTAGAGGTTGCAGCTTACAGCCCTTAAAATCTTTTCTCAATGTTGAAATTTTTACTGATAGCTTACTGAGCCTCCAAGCTTTTGATTTTCCTGAATTTCAAGTTCTTTTGTTCATCATTTGAAATTCAGGATAACAGAAGCTTTTAGGCTCAGTAAACTACACAACTTTGAGAAAAAGTTCTAACTCAAGTTATAGCTGCTTCATTGCCCCATAAGAAAGCATGTTAAATGTAGACAGGAACACAAAGTTGTCTGCTAGCACTTTGTTAGTATTGTTGAGCTGTCACTTTGTTTATTTTATCACTAAACACAATTTTGCAAGTCTTATGCAAGACCTCAAATATATAATCTACTTCAATATGGACCAGCAAACTTACAAGGCACTGACTGTAGATTTTCACTTCCAGCTTAACGTACTGCGCACGCGTAGTACGTTCAAATGGAACCAATTATTGTAAGAAAAATCCAGTCAGTCACTCGTAATCCGGCTTCAACTTTATTATTAATATTACCGGCATTAATTTTTTTTTTGCGAGTAATTCACTTTTAAATGCAATATAATTATTAATTATAGTGGATTGGAATAAATTTTTTTAATTTTATAGTGTGGTTGCATATTACTTCGCGCTTCCGCCATGTTGGAGTAGACAAATACATTACCTAGCATAGAATAAACGTTATTTTTGGCTGTTAATCTGAATTATCAACAATTTTACTTTTTTTTTTTGTTTTTCCCTCTGGTTTCAGAATACTATAATTAGACACACTTTTACGTGTTTTAAGGTCTATAGAATTTAGTTACTTAGTTTTTAGAATCTTCTTTTAACGATAATAACTACATGTCAATAATTTAGTTTTTCCTATGCTTGTTAATGTTATTTTTAACTCAGATATGGCGTCGAAGCGCAACCCCACATCAGCAAGTAAAAATATTAAAGGAGAAAAAAAAATATATTGAAGTAGATTATGATATTTTTTATAACAACAAATAATATATTATTTACATTTAATTTTTGCATCAATTAGCAAGGAATATCAATAATTAAAATTCCAATAAAAAAAAAAAAAAAAAAAAAAAAAAAAAAAAAAAAAAAAACGTCAAAAATTATATTTCTGCGACCCAAAAATATTTTCTTGGGTTAAATATATATATATATATATATTTTTAGTTTTGACTTTGCCGATGTATTTGATGGTAAAATTGAATCCCAGGCTTGCTAATTGACAACAAATTAGATTAAAGCCTTGTTCACAATTGGCATTTCTATAAGTGAATATACCAATTACTTCCACTTAAGAACAATTGGTGTTCACAATTAAACTGATTTTTTTTTTTTTTTTTTTTTTTTTTACATAAGAAAATTCCACTTAAGGTCTTATATCACATGTAGCTCACGCCAGAAGTTAGCTACCTGTCTCCCCACCACTGCTTGGAAGGAGGTGGGGAGGGAAAGTAATAAACTTGGCAACGTCGCCGTAATGCCCGCGGGCGACCGCGAAAGAGTGTTATGATTCGCGCGAATACTCATAGGTGTGCGCATACCACACGCACAGGTGCATGCAGTTTTTTAAAAAACATCTCGCGAGTTAGTAAACAACATCAATTACACTCATTATATTTGTGTCGTGCTGTTGTAAATTGAAACCTTCCGTGAAGCGATCTCTTGAACAAAATGTTTTATTTGGGAGGAACTGTGCTAAGCGCAAAGCTTCGAAAGAACAAAAACTTGTTAAATTACAGAAAGGGAATTTTGGGGCGCGTGTTCCTGTTAAGCCAGAACCTCCACCAAATCCTATAAGTTTTGAAGCTAAGCCTGAAACAGAGACTCAACCCACCAATAAACCCATCAAATAAACGCTTCTATAAAAATATATGTCAAATTAATTCTTTTAACGCTTTCTTCTCAATAACTGTTTGTTTTTCCTTTATTACACTATATTAAAATTTAAAAAAATATATATCATCAAAAAATATATCATAAAAAAAAATCAAAAAAAATAGTGCCAAAAATCAGCTGATTCTTTTTACCAACTGTAAGGTAAAACCACTACTTTTTAAAATGAAATAATATTATACAAAATATGAAATACACAATGTAGAACATAAAATTTATTAAATAAAAATAATTATAATGAAAAGTTTTTAAGAAGAAATATTAAAAGATACATAATTTACTTTATTTTGTTGATTCTGCAGAATAAAAAACTAAAACTTTTTTTCTCATGTTGGCATTTCTGACTCCATTATACTCCCTGTGTAAGCACTTCGGCTACGCTCGGTCTTTTGCGAGTGCTTTCGTGAAAATATCTCGCCACTTGATTTTCTAGGTTGCCAAACGTTCTCAGTTACTTACACTCATCCCCCTCCAGCTAATTTACATAACCAAAATATTTTTTGAAAATTAATATAAAAAAACTTTATCCTTACAAAAATCTGAAAAAAAATTACAAATAGTGAAATAAAATTCTCTATCATGTGATATTTTTTTTATATGCAATTTACGGACACTTTTTGAGTTATTTCAAAAAAACTGAAACTCCATTTAAACTAATGTTAAATTAATTTTTTTTTAATTTTCTCCTAATTCATATATCTTTTCAAAAATTGGTATACAAGGGTCTTTTACCTTTATAAATAAACCCTGAAAGTTTGAATGATTTTCCACGGACACTTTTGGCTGTACTTTACATGTAGGATAAGACCTTAAGAATCAGCCATGGTTTGATTCTTACGTAAATTTTTTGTAAGTAAAAATCAAACTTTTTCTTCAGTGGAACTAATTAGCATTTTTACTTAAAAGAGCAAACAAGGCAAAAAAAAAAAAAAAAAAAAAAAACTCAAAGTGAGTGGTTAATATTCAATGCACTCTGCTTATGCGCAAGTAGTCTATAGTTAGTGCAATACTGTAAGCTGCACAAAATCACAACAATCAGTTAATGCAAAGTATTTTTATAGCTTTTAATTATGAGGAACACTTTGCAAGACAATATTTAGAGTAATTTTTTTATAAAATATTTCAAAATAATGTAAATTTTGGAATCATACAGTAATTTAAGGTAATTTCTGAACATTTCAAATTTTTGGAATTAAATTTTACACTAAATATTTTTTAAACCTTCAAAAAAAAAAAAAAAAAAAAAAAAAAAAATCACTTTTGTTATTATTATTTTTTTTTTTTTGGCTTATAAAAATTAAACTAAAAACAGTGGAAGCAATTTGTAAAAATAACTTTAGCAACTACTGATTTTTACGCTATTTTCAAATATGAAATCAAAATTAAACAAAAAGTTGTTGCATTTAGTATTCCGCACTTTGAAAAGATATAAAAACAATAAATTTTAGTGCAATGTTAATAAGTGAATCACAACAACCAGTGCTGTTAGTTGATATTTCCATGGTTTATATAGGTTAGACGTGAGTGTAAATGCAGGACTGTGCACACACACACACAGATAGATAAAGTACATAACAATGCAAGACTCACCGACACGTGCCCCGGCTGCCATTGATGAGAGAAAGCGAGATAGATAGACAGAGAAAGAGAGAGAGAAAAAAAAGAAAGAAAAGAACAAAAAATCATAACATTAGACATTGTCACAATGAAGCAAACATTTCATTACTATACTAAATATCTAACATGTTATTATTTATTATAAGTATGTATATTAGGTAATCTATACAGAGGGTGTCAAGAAAAAAAAAAAAAAAAAAAAAAAAAAAAAAACGCAATTTTTATGCAACGAAAAAAACCTATCATTTTCTTTAAATTTCAAATTTATAATATGTATAAAATATAAAGTAGGCAAACAATTTCATAAAATGTTATGAGTTCATGAATATCAAAATTGTTTTTGTAGCTGGTGCATTTTAACAACAACAAAAAAAAAAAAAAAAAAAAAAAAAAAAAAAAAAAAAAAAAAAAAAAAAAGGCCCAAAATGCAGATGAAGCCAAATGCATTCAAATATTTGAATTTTCATAAATATGCAAATCATTGAACAAAAAATAATAATATAATACAATTTACATAAATCGGATCTCTATTTTCAACAGTAACATTTTTTTTATATTACAAACATACCCCCCCCCCCCCACCCCACTTCAAACGGTTCAATCATATATTTTCCATTAGCCTAACAAAAATTAATAAAAAATCTGACATTAAATGTTTTCATATGAATATTTTTTGTTACAATATTTTGAAGAGCATTTTTTTGCAATTTTAGACATCCAAAGCGTTATCTAAAAAAATTGGAATATTTTGAATCATGGGCATACATTACGTAATTTATGCTGCTTTTATTATGAATGTAGTCAACAACATAAAATTTATGCTAGTTTTTAGTTCATTGTTTATCGCGTTTAATATCATAAATTATGTTATTATGTTGCTAAAAAAGTTAGCATAATTATTACGTATTTGTATACTCAATAGTGATGTTTGTAAACCCTGTTCCCTTGCTCCAAAAAACGCGCAATTTCATTTAAAAAACATTAGATGATCGTAATTTTTTTTTGTGGTTTAAAACCACAAAACAAAACAAGGTTTTCGAACATCAATATTTTTTATCATCTTAAAGAGTAAGTTCAGGGGTTACAAGATGGCTTCTTCAATGTTAGATAATGAGAAGAACTGTTCATAAACTCACATATGATGACCCAAAACCCTTTAGTAGCTCCGTGATAATCCTGCGAGATATGCAACCCGTCCGGTATCTTTTACGTCATAGTTACGGCTTTACTATAGAAAATGTTGTAGCGGGTTGCATATCTCGCAGGATGAGCGCAAGTTTGAGGGGCTACCATGGGGCTTTGAGGCATAATATGTGAGTCAATGAACAGTTCATCTCATTATCTAACATTGAAAAAGCCATCTTGTAACTCCTGAACTTACCATTTAAAGGTGAAACTAAGATATATTTTGATATTATTTTGAGACCTAGGAACTGTGATTATACCGGTAATTAATTACTCTGTAAATGTAAAGAGAACAATAGTTAAGTAGTGGTTTTGTTTTTGAGTACATGCCTGCCACCTCTAGTCTAAATTAGAGCTATGTATATATAATGTAAGTATGTAGCTTTTCTATAAAGTGCATGCACCCGCAATCGTCTCGGACGTCAAGGTAAAGAAAAAAATTAGTGACTTCAATGCTTCTTACCGATGGTAACGTAGCAAGTTGAAAAAAAAAAAAAAAAAAAAAAAAACACTCAACCATCTAATTTAAAAGTACGCTTATGGAGAGAACTAGTTTTTTTTTTAAATTATTTTAGAGAAAACTACTATTTCAAATTCCTCAAAAATTTGAATGAGGGATATACTAGGCATACTTTAACGTGTTTTTTAAGCCAATAATGTATTATTATTATTTTTCTTAAAAATTTCATCGCCGGTAAAAAGCATTACAATTACGCTTAATTCAATGAAAATAAGTGATAACTTCAGTACTTTTAAGTTGTAAAAAAAAAAAAAAAAAAAAAAAAGAGCTATACGTTGTATTAATGTATTTTTAGTTGCTGACCTACTGCTTAGGTTACGTGTGTTAGGTCAAAAGGTTACGACAATGCTAAAAAAAAAAAAAAAAAAAAAAAAAAACTATATATAATACTTAAAACTGGTATACAAAAATCCCGTATTTGGCAATACGTAAATATAAACCTGGAGCAGGGAATGATACACTAGAATAATAACTAATGCAGGTAAAATATAATCTAATATACGTATGTGAGAAACAACTTTATTGTAGTATATCAATACCTGTGCTAGGTTACAAGGTTTATGTATACCTGCCATTAGTATGAGATAAACCACCGCGGTTAGGTATGATAAGTTTGAAAGAAAAATGATAGGAGGAAACCAGCGCTGGTCTTACCATAGAGAAGAGAGTCCCATAGTTTAGTCGTGCTAGCACACAAATTAAAAAAAAAAAAAAAAAAAAAAAAAAAAAAAAAAAAAAACTAACTAACTAAACTAACAATAGAAAACAGAGTGTGTGCCTTTGTCAGTCCTTACAGACTCGGAGAGAAACTATGAATGATGTTCATTCTATGATCATTCCTATTCATAAAAACTATGAATCTATAGTTTCTCTCTGAGTCTGTAAGGACTGACAAAGACAAAACACACTCTGTTTCTCTTATAGTTTAGTGCTGAAAGCTATCTTATTGACTAATAAAGGAACAACTGTTTTGAGGCCGACTATAAGCGATTTCGGTCACATCCGCTTCCGTTTCTACTTACTACGCATGCGCAGAACGTCGAAACGGAAGCGGATGTGAGCAAAATCACTTAAAGTCAGCCTCAAAACAGTTGTTCCTTTATGAGTCAATACACTGTATTATGCTATAGTTATTATTATTATTTTTTATATCTGTGCTAGCAATATTTTCACCAAACTATCGGACTTTCTTCACTATGGTAAGGCCAGCACTGATTTTCTCTACCCTTAATTGCCATTAGTATTTTTTTTTTTTCAATTTACTTGATTGAGAATCGACTTCGTAGCTCACAATAACCCGCGGGAAGTTCCGTGATATTTTGATGCCTAATATAAATAAGGACGACGCGAGACAATCGCCAGTGCTCAGCCCAGTAATTCACTACTACCCCCTCTGTACCCCCTAGACCATATGTAAAATCAGTGACGTCACTCACCCTGGACGCCGCTCTTATCCAGGAAATTGCTGAGCTGGAAGGTACTGTTACTTGAAGCCAAGTACTGGGTGAACCTCTGAAATACAAAACAATCAATCAATCATACATACACTCAGAAAACAAATATAGCAACACACAAATGTTATTATTATTTTCCACTATAAACCATAATTATGTAGAATCTTTCATAAGAAATTGAATTCTATTGGCTTATGGCCATACATTGCGATCAGATTCCATAGATCAGATGGAGATTGATTTCAGTTGACGCAAAACTCCCTTTAAATCATGTTATTTCCTTATGCTAATAGAATTCAGGTTTTTATGAAAGAAAGTGTACAGACGAATGCTAGTATATTTTAAAATTTAAATCCAGTTTTTTTTCCCTTCCTACAAGAATAACACTACAAATTTAATGTCAGTTTTTGAATGATAAACTATATTATTTTCATATAGTCAATGTGAGCTTTGGCTGTTTTACAGCCTAGTTTAACCGATGTATGTATATCGCTGTTTTTTTGACAAGACCAATGCTTGTTGTATATAACTTTG
>OX439136.1:23632670-23942670 GCA_949318235.1 Ecdyonurus torrentis | reverse complement strand
TCCCTACATGCTTGCTATCTTCTTAACATGGTGGGTGGGTGGATCTCGCTAGACATCGCCACGTGACGATGTGGGAGGATTGATTGACTGCCTGATTGAGCCAATACTATATGTGTGACATCCATACATATTTCATCAACTCAGCAAAATATTATCTTGAATTCTATAAATGATCAGAAAACAATTGCTGTTGTGAGTTGAAATTTAATATTCTATGTTTATATAACTGTGATGTACTCTGATCCTTTAGCTATCGTTTTTAAAACTATGTAATAAAAAATTTCAAACTATAAACCTGTGATAGCAAGAATATCAGAGGGCCACTTTAGTGGGTTTTGTACCTTTTGCTGGCCTCAATAAAAATTATTATATATTTATCTATGAACTTTTAAGTTCCAAAACCCGTTAAGAATTATTTTGCATTTTAAGTGGTGTACAGCATAATTATTAAGCTGATATAGCAAAATTTTTGTTGTTGGAGGGGTGTATTTCTTTTCTGTGGTATCACAATAAAATAAATAAATAAAAACGTTAAGTTTTGTAATCATAATCCATGTAGTAAACATGAAAAGGCGTGAGAATACACTTCCACGTCTTACTGGAGTATTTTTTACTATAGTTTTGGTCTGTTTTCTTTGGGAAATCAGGGTAATTTTGTCATTAATTTTCTCGCACACTTAGGAAAACTTAATTCAACTTAATAGCATCAATGCTCTCTCTCTCAAACATATCGCAAAGTATTTGAAAATGTAAAATATTTTCATTACAGACCTACGCAGGGTCGGACTGACAATCAAGGGGCCTCGTCCGCAAAAGGGGTGTAACACCCTCTTTAGGGGCCACAAAGGGGGCGTAACACTCTAGTTACGCCCCTTTTTGGGCCTTAGGGGCCTCCAAACAGGGGGGGGCCACGTCCGCAATTCCGGACTTGCTCTTATGGACAGTCCGAGCCTGGACCTACGCCATACAAAACATAAAAACTCTTAACGATTTTTTTCGTGTTTAAAATTGATAATAAATATAATTAATTTCCATAAATTTCTAGAACATCTGAGTTAATATTTAGTCATTAAACTTCCTATTATTGTTGAATTACACCGCCCACCCACCCACTCACGCACACATATACAAAGTTTCGACACCAACAAAGTCAACACTATTTTGGTTGTCAATGCTAGATAAACTGGTACAGTTACTCCAGATAACTTACGTTAGTCACTTCTACAATATCAATACACAGTTATATACATAGCGAGAACAAATAATATATTCCTTTGAAAATTATATTTTCGTGTTACACCATGTTTTTTATACACAGCAGTAAATATGTTAGAAGGGATTCCTCCTGACTGGGACAGGTCAGGTCTCAGTCAGAAGGAATCCCTTCTAACATATTTACTGCTCTGTATAAAAAACATAGTGTAACACGAAAATATAATTATCAATACTTCCCATGTAAAACCAGGCGCTAAAACTCAAATATATTACTTTGTTTTACAATTAGTATTTATGTTGTTCCAAAATAACAATATTTATGCTGTAATGTCTTTAAAGGCCCACAGACACCCTGGCTTTTTAGAATCTACTAGGTACACAAACAATTTTATAAGTTGTTAAAATCTGATGCGATCATTCCTTCTAATTTAAATTACAGTTCGATTGTTGCTTGGCCAAACAACGATCAGCTGACTTTTATAATTCGATTTAACGTCCCTATATATACCAGTTATTCTGACCGAATTATTTCTGTATTGTTGAAAACCTCACTAAAATAACATGCATTTAAATTGCAATCGTGACCTCTCAACAATGAAAATAAAATTTGATATTTCTTATGGGGCTGGAATACCTGGTATATAGTGACGTTAATTCGATTCATATAAGTTTTTAGCTTTAATCAGCACTCAGCCACATTTTATAGTCAAAATGACAAACAGTTATTGCCTTGTATGAAGTGGCAATAACAGTTAATGTAATTTTGGCCACCAAAAGTGACCAAATAGCGTGAGATAGTTCTGAAGATACGTGAAGCGGAGTATATAAGGGGGCGTGACAAACTTTGATTTAGTTTTTTAATCAAAAAGGAAGAGGCTCCAAACTACATTTAAAATTATTTTCATAAACAGTATAGTACTAAAGTACTAAATAGTGGATTAAGCACAACTTCAAAAAATTTAGTGTCTCTTTAATATAATATAAATTACGTAATTTATATTTATTTGTTTACTGTGGATCAAAAAAGAGGCATTCAGATTCATATGTATATTAAAATTATGAACTAATCCAATTTATTTATTTATTTATTATTATTATTATTATTTTTTATACTGCATTGTAACATTTTAATTTGAATATATCTCACATGTAATTGGCTATGATGCAGATTAATAAATAAATCTTATAATAATTTCATTATACAAAATAATACACAAATGCAATTACATTAAAATTGGATTATATAGTTTAATGCATAAATAATATACTTCATTATATTATTATAATACAATAACCCAGGGTCGCTCTGGCACTCAAGGGGCCTCGTCTGTGAAAGGGTTGTAACACCCTCTCTAGGGGCCACAAAAGGGGCGTAACACCATGGTTACGCCCCTTTTAGGGCCTTAGGGGCCTGCAAACAGGGGGGCCACGTCGACGCTATCGCGGACTTGTTCTTATGGCCAGTGCGAGCCTCCAATGATCTTCTTATTGATAGGTATCACTGAAAATATTAAAGGCATAGAAAACATGAAACAACATTATCTGTAACTCAAAATGGGATCTACAAAACTGTTGATAATTTTTACCAGAATGTAAATGTGGCCCCACAAGAGAGCGTAAAAAACCCTGTAAAGTATGCAATTTGCGTGAATATTTCTGTTTATGACGTCAGAAACAGGCAAAAACTTGTACAAAAATGTTGTGCTGGTTGCATAAATATAAATTTTCTGATCACTGCTACGGCGCTACAATTGGGTTTTGAGACCAATTAATGTTATTTATGTACGTCCCATCAAGTGTTTTGTGATATAAATGCATGCTAATGTTTTCATGTTGACTATGCCTTTAATATTTTTATGTCATTATAATGTGGTAGCTCCCGTTATATAAAAAGTGTTTTTATTCACATCGAATATATGCAAGTATAGGAATGGAAGATATTTCTTGATTATAATACAAACTGATATTAGATAATGCTCTGCAACACACAATAAATAATTTCTACATACAACTATAAGCCCTGATAAGTGACATAACGTATGTTATCTCTGCAATGCAAGTAGCTTACGATTACTTAAAAAAAAAAAAAAAAAAAAAAATTGACATTGAAATAGACATAATTATGTAGAGTATTCTTCCTTGAAACATTTCCGGAATCGGTGGATCAATTTTCTTAAAAATCACTATAATAATAAATCAATAATAATAACGTTTTCTTCCAAGTAATGTTAAATAGAGAACTGTTAAATCAAGGGACCCCTTAGCATTTTCAGTGCACTTTACCCTGAATTGTCTTGAATTTCTATTGACTTATGACCATAATGCAATCAGATGGAGATTTTAGTTGACGCAAAACTCCATTTAAATACATGTTATTTATTCCCATAATATGCCAATAGAAATTCATTTTTTGTAATAACATATACCCGTACACTGATTGTAAGTCAAAGCACGAGTCTGTTATAAAATATTCAAACTAAGAGTGTTAATGTATATTATATAAGAATATAAGTATGTTTAAGTATTATATAAGTATAATGAGTACCACAAGTAAAAATAAATATACGTAATAATCAATACAGCAATATTTATGCATAAAAACATCATGCTATATTGTACAGTAATTATACTATATAGCATAATAGTTAAGATTTTCAGCATAATTATTACTTATGTTATTACAAAATAGCAACATCTGGGTCCCCTAATTTAATATTACGCTTATGGGGGGAAACACTTAAAGCCATAGACCAGAGAAAAACATATAAGCATTTCTATCAAATAACAATTGATGGGATTTACATAAATAGCTTTAGTTTGTCTCAAAACCCAACTGTAGCTCCGTAGCAGTGATCAGAAATTTCGATTTATGCAACCCGCACAACATTTTTATACTAATTTTTACATGTTTCTGACGTCATAAACATGAATAGTCACGTAAATTGCATACTTTACAGTATTTTCACGCTCTCTCGTGGATCTACATTAACATTCTGGTAAAAATTGTCAACAGTTTTGAAGATCCCATTTCGTGTTTATTCATTAAAAAGCACATGTTGTTTTATGTGGTCTATGGCTTTAACTAATGCACCGATTCCGAAGATATTTAAAAGTGGAATACTAGACTTACTTTTACGTGTTTTAGGACATAGAAATTTTTGAAGAATTTTTTTAAGCCGATAACCTTCATTGTATCAATGCAACATAAATTACGTAATTTAATTTTTACGTGTGGTAGAGAGGCGATGTGTAGCATATAAGTAATATACCGCGTGTAGTGGTACATGAGTACTTTCAACCATTATATTTCTATGTATAGGGTGGTTTCATTCATGTTAAAGTCGACGTCATAAGAGAGTACTAAATAACATTGGCTGGTATAGGAAAATGGCACATTTTGTCAGTTTAAAAATACTTCGCGATTTTTTTGAGAGCATTGATGCTGTTAACAGGTTGAATTGGTACCTCAAGTATGCTAGAAAAATAATAATAACAAAAAAACAAAAAAAACAAACAGCTAATTTCCAAAGAAAATAGCCAAAAACTACCTTTGCCCTATACTGAGCAATGTTAATCATTGCTCAAGATGAGCATCGAAAAGCACTCAGAATGACGTCATGCGCACACACCCTATATTTTTACACTGTATAATATTGTTTCTCTATACACGTGTATGTGTGTGTGTGTGTGTGTGTGTGTGTGTGTGTGTGTGTGTGTGTGTGTGTATAAAGTATTTAAAATGACACCATAAAAAATTCCCCTCTTGTTATTTTGCATGACAAACAGGGGTTACAATGAGTCACTTCACTTGCACTTGCACACACGCACGCACGCCAATGTAAAAACAAAACATTATGCAGTTTAAGTTGAATATTGACTTGCAGCAAGTCTGGCGCCAAATGTCATCTTTATAATTTAGTTATGTCTACACAAATTAATTAACTATTACGTCATGTCACTTATACTTCTCGGCAAACTAAAGGAATAGACCAGAGAAAAACATAAGAATTTATATCACAAGACACTTGATGGGACTTACATAAATAACAATTGTAGCCCCGTAGCAGTGATCAGAAAATTCAATTTATGCAACCCGCACAACATTTCTATACTAATTTTTGTATGTTTCTGACGTCATAAACATGAAATTTCAAGCAAATTGCATACTTTACAGTATTTTCACGCTCTCTCGTGGAGCTACATTAACATTCTGGTAAAAATTGTCATCAGTTTTGTAGATTGTGTTTAATGATTAAAAGAACGAGTTGTTTCATGTTTTCTATTCCTTTAAGAAATGTTTCGTCTTCAAATCCCTTTAAAAACACTTATAAAAACTTATGTATACCACTGAATTTAGAGTAAACTTGAAATTAAATGCACTTATACCTTCAGAAAAACAAACATATTATTCTCATAATATATAAGATAACATTTTATCTTCAATATTTTCCTCATACGCTTTATGGGGATTCGTTTTATATACAAATACAGTCATCCAGTAACATTTTTAACTTGATTTTTACATCATTTTTATCAGTATTAATTAATCTAATTATCGAAATAAAGTCTGAATCAATAAAATCAATATTTCTGTAAGTTGTATGTAAGACTGATTGTTTTGGGTAATAAATGACATCATTTTCCTTGTTGGAAAAAATAATAAAACTATAAACAAAACTGTCTTGCTCTCTCGTCAAGTGAAATGTGATACATTATTTTATCTTTTTATTTCCTCCATTCAGTCGCCACAACAGTGTTAGGTATTTTAAACAAAAAATAATAAGAATTTCTTTAGAGTTTAGAGCCTTGGCTGATTTTGCGAGTCGCGTAAATATAATGTTAATTTTTTTGCTCCTAAAGTCTATACACTCTTACTCTCTATCAGTCTGAATAGCATAATATATTTATACAGTCATGAAATTCGTTATATCATTGTGGTTTTTATGTATTACTATAGTATGTTTGGTATTTTTTTCTTTAATGCTCTCATTTTGATTTACTATTGTTTATTAAACAGCTTCCGCACGAGCAACGCTATCTGGAAGCAGTTGACTATAATGTGTACTTTATATGTATATATAATGTGTGGTAAACAAAAAATAGTACCCATATATGCTACTTGAAATAATTACCAATATTATTGATTTTAACTGTCCATGTTCAGGTTAAAGCCATAAACCACATACAACAAAATGTGCTTTTTAATTGAATAAACATGAAATATGGGATCTTCAAAACTGATAACAATTTTCACCAGAATGTTAATGTCCCACGAGAGAGCTTGAAAATATTGTAAAGTATGCAATTTGCGTGAATATTCATGTTTCTGACGTCAGAAACATGAAAAAATTAGTAAAAAAATATTGTGCAGGTTGCATAAATAGAAATTTTCTGATCACTGCTACAAAGTGCTACTGTTTGGTTTTGAGACAAACTATAAAGTTATTTATGTAAGTCCCATCAAGTGTTTTGGGATATAAATGCTTATGTTTTTCTTTGGTCTATTCCTTTAAGTGTAAGAGTGGGCCAGACATTTGTCAGCCCTTCAATTAATATATTATTGAATAAAGACGAATATTTATTTATTCATTACACAAACACAAAATCAATTACTTAGTCATCCAGTGACACTTTGACAAGATTGATGACGCTATATCAACAGAAATATACGTCTTGGTTCCATCAGTCTTAGCCATAAAGAAATAGACCAGAGAAAAACATAAGCATTTATATCACAAAACATTTGATGGGATTTACATAACATTAGTTTGTCTCAAAACCCAACAGTAGCTTCAAAGCAGTGATCAGAAAATTCAATTTATGCAACCCGCACAACATTTTCATCCTAATTTTTGCATGTTTCTGACGTCATAAACATGAATAGTCACGCAAATTGCATACTTTACAGTATTTTCACGCTCTCTCGTGGGGCTACATTAACATTCTGAGGTAAAAATTGTCATCAGTTTTGAAGATCCAATTTCGTATTTATTCATTAAAAAGCACATGTTGTTTTATGTGGTCTATGGCTATAATAATAAAGAGAATAATCTTACCGAGGTATAGATCAGAAATATTTGATCAAAATTATCATTTAAATTTCAAATTAGAAAATTGTCTATATACCACTTCTAACATTTTAAATAAATGCAGAACACTTTAAACAAAAAACTTGTCTTATATATTCTAAAGTACCTAAAAATCAACGTTGATTTTAGCCAGAGTCATCATTGATTTTTCATTTATTTTCCATTCACAAAATAGCAGCTGCGGGTTTATGACGTCACACCTTACCTATTTCCGCGCGTGTCGACTATAGTGAGCTGTGACGTAATAAACCCGCAGCTCTCGTAAATGGAAAATATTAAATTAGAAATCAATGGCTCCGGCCAAATCAACGTTGATAATTAGGTATGTTAGGATATTAGACATGTTCGAGGTGTTCTACGCCTTTAAATTGTGCTTTATTAGTATTTTACTTATCTAATAAAATAATTAATATATTATATTATAAAGCTACTGTATTTCAATTTATGTAATTTGAAGTTTCAATTTAAATTTCATTTATATCCATGTTTTGTTGGTAATTTGTAGAGCAAAATAATTGTTTCCACAATGATTAGTAAATTACGAAACTTGGAAACTCATTAAATATTTACATTATTTAGCATAAATAGAAACAATACAAGTAATTATGTAATACAACATAATATTTTTATGCTACATATTATGCGCAGTACAGCATAACTTATTTTGTTTAATATTACGTATTTGAGCTAGCATAATTTTTACGTATACATTTTTGTCACGCATGCAAAGCTATAACAAAAAAATAACTACATAAAATTTATGAAGACAAATAAATGAATGTGACTTAAAAGTGAAAATTGTTTACTAACTGCAACCTTTTTGTAATATAGTAAAAGGGGGAAAATAGATAAACGAATGGATAAAATGTTTATCTATAGTTAAAAACGCAATAAAAATGCAAGCAAAAAAAAAAAAAAAAAAAAAAAAAAAAAAAAAAAAGTATGCATGAAAGTATGTTCAATAGTATGTTAATAAAATATTTTATTTCTATAGCATGCAATGTACACACGGTGCGATGTAAAATTGTCTTCTCTAAAGGTGCTTTCACAATGGACGTAAGAGCTGACGTAAAGTCACGTAGAATTTTGCGCAGAAATTTTCTTGATTTCTGCGTCATTTACGTAGAATTGACGTAAAGTTACGTAGACTTGACATAAAGTCACGCAGAAATTTCTGCGTAAGTTTACGTTGACACAAAGTCACGTAAATTTTATGTCCATTGTGAAAGGACCTGCGTCTTGCGCAGAATTTGCGCAGAATCTTACGTCCATTGTGAAAGCAATTTAATACCTTGTCAATATACAATTGACATAATAATTTATTAATATTAATGCTTTCATGGTTTATTAAATTATTACGGTGTTTTATTCATTGTTATAATAATCCAGAAATAAAATAAACTTCATTGAGATAAGCAATAAGGAGTACTAAAAAATATATTAGGGGATAATTTTATTTCATATTCAAAAAGAGAACAGTGTCTTCAAAAAAATTCAAAAATTTTTATTTCATTTCTCTCTCCTACAATCAGTATATATACACATACAATGCATCTGCCAAGGTTCAATCGATAGATGCAAATTTATAATTTTTAAGTTTATTTTATAAGTATTTTTAGTTAGTTTTTTAAAGTTGCGAAATGACGTCACTTTTTCGTATGACCACATGCCTGTGACGTCATTTTTCAATTAAAAAATAATAATAAAAAATAAGCCTAAGAAACTCAAACATTTTAGATTTGCGTATCGATCGATTCAGGACAATGTCCTCTTTTAAAATATGAAATAAAGTTTCTATTTTTAATTTTTTTTTAATTTTTTAAAATTTTTTTTTTTTTAATTTTTCCTCGATGACACAACTTGACTTCTACTGTGGTAAGGCCCTTGCTGGTATTTCTATTATATCCTCCTTATATTTAAGATTAATCCTAACCGCGATTTGCGTAATATCCTAACAAACCTGAAAATCAACGTTGATTTGGCCGGAGTTATTGATTTCTAATTTATTTTCCATTCACAAAATGCCGCTCCGGTCACTGACGTCACAGCTCGCCTGGTCCACGTGCAAGTAAACCGGGCGAGCTGTGACGTCAGTGACCGACAGCAGCATTTTGTGAATGGAAAATAAATGAGAAATCAATGACTCCGGCCAAATCAACGTTGATTTTCAGGTTTGTTAGGATATTACGCAACTTTTTTGTTCAAGGTGCCTACGCCTTTAAAGCTTCCTCAATGATAGTAAAACAATGCAAAGTTAAAATTAGTTAATCGTTACAACAATCGGGTATTTATCTCTTATTTATATCATAATAATAATATATAATAATATCATGATAAATTAAATAAAAATAAAATGTTGCATGCGATATAATATGGTACAATTTATTTTATGCGTTACTAATATATACTAACGCTTATAAAATTTATTATATAATTATTTTTAACCGTATATTTTTATTTTATAGCATACGTGTTTGTTAGCAGAGGAGAGTAAAATATAAAATAAAAATTCAATGTGTAATGGTGTAAAAAAAAATGTCTGGCAGCACTTTTGATGATTAAATAAATATGTATGTACTGTACCTATAATATGAGCACTTTATTTCACACGGCAATAAATAATTGATTTAATAGAAATCAATAATCTGCCGTCACACCTTCGTAATATAGTCTGCTGTTTTTATATCACTTAATTAACAGCGTTCAATTTTATTCAATGGAATTAAAAAAAAAAAAAAAAAAAAAAAAAAAAAAAAAAAAAAAAAAAAAAAAACGGTGTAAAATATATAATTATAAATTGTTAGCAATATTACGTTTATATAGTAGCGAGAGTCAGTTATTACATTTGTTTAATTATTATATATATTTTATATTTTAATAATATGAAGCTACTTTATTGCTACATGTTATAGTGGCAGTAAAACAATTTGTATAATTCAAATTATGCAAGTTATTTAATTAATAAATTAAAAAAAAACAGTAAAAATGTCCCATATATCATGAGGAAAATTTAATGGCTTTTACCAATGATAAAAAATTACATTAAAATTTTTTATTGACTTTGAAACACGTTAAAGTCACTCATTAAAAGAAATAAAGAAAAGAAATAAAGAAAAGAAAAAAGAAAAAAAAAAAAAAAAAAGAAAAAGAAAGAAAAGAAAAAAAAAAAAAAAAAAAAAAAAAAAAAAAAAAAAAAAAAAAAAAAACGAGACAGAGACAGAGACACAAAGCGAGCGAGAAACATTAAAATAAAGACTGCAGAGTTCATTATGTTGTACAGCAAAGTTACTTTTCAAAACTAAACAAAATAAAACTCCACTACAAAGTCACTACTATACTATAGTAAAGTAAATCTTATTTCTTATTCTAAAAGATAGTATTGTCCTCAATCGATAGATATGCGAATATCTAATTTTTGAGTTCACTAAAGAGCCTCAAAAACAAATTTCCTCTCAATTATTAATCATGAGATAGGATTATTATAAATTCACATATTTTGTACCTTAACCCTTCAGTACTCTCGCAAACGGGCAAGAAAACTTGTAAAGTAGACAACCCGCGCTACAATTTCTATTGTAGACCCGGAATTGTTGACGTCATCAAGTCCTAAAGTTGCCTACTTTAAAGTTTTTCAACCCCAGTCTGTGAGGCTATAGAAGGGTTGAAGGATATGATATAATATGTGTATGAATGATAGTACCATCATCTTATGAATTTTATGTTTTTGATTCAATTGTATGAGGCCTGGAGCTCTTTAAGTACATTATAATTAATTTTTAATAGTTACAAAATGACTTCACGGTCGGTAACTTTTCCTATGACCACATGCATAGATTACCGACTGTGACGGCATTTTTCGGTTTTCAAAAGTCAATTAAAAAAAAAACACATATAAAATTTTCTTTTTTTTTTTATAAATTTACAAATCAATCGATGCAGGACGATAATATCCTCTTTTAGAATATGAAATAAAACTACTACATACTTTTGTTTAGGTTTCCTCATTGCATTATTGAATAAAAATCAGTTTACTGACACGTGGAATAAAAAGCGGTTTATTTCGCAGTTTAGTTTTCGTAATAGAATGGAATATACTGGAGAGAGAGAGAGAGAGAAAGAGAGAGAGAACGAACACACACAAGTATAATGATATCGATTTTCCAACCCTTACTGTACGCTAGGCCAACCCTCTCTCTCCCTCTCTAACTTTGCCCTACTTCTTTCTCTCTCTCTCTCACACATTGATGCCCATATTGTGCTAAGTAACATCATGCCTGTGACGTCACTAAATCGCCCCCCCCCCTCCCAACCCCCTTGCAGTTACTTTAGTCAATTGCTCCTGTGAGATGCTACATAAGGATACCTATATACTTCAGTTGTCAATTCAACAAATACGTGAGTTATTACTCTTGTGCTGTGCAAGCTGTCAAATATCGCATAGATTTTATTTTTGACAAAGCTTTTTTAACTCGTGAAATGATGTACTGCGGGATTTGACTAAAAAGTTGTATAAAGAAAGAAAATTCTGAAATTTTGCACAGTGATACATTAGAATAAGGAATCTTTAAAATAAATAATAATAATAATACTAAAAAAAACGAGTCACTATGCCACATTTTAAATTATGATTTTTTGAATTTTATTCCCATAAGAGCCAATGTAATGGCAATTTCAATAACAATTTTCTCCATATCTGATAGTCACGGTTTCTGAAAATTTTAACATATTTTATAGGTATTAACTTTCAAATGGCATCAGAAAATGTCTAAAGTTTTCTTTTTAGATTCTGAGATAAATGGTTCTGAATACAACCCTTAAGGTGATTTTATTATTGGTTTTAGGAAAAAATGAACAAGAATAAGTTTATCATAACTTTTGAGTTCTAGTGTGTTATTTTATTACATTTTGGGGGTCCCGGAATCTAAATTTTAGGTTTTTTTTTATTTATTTATTTTTTCAAGACGCTTCAAATGTCCAGATTTATTTCAACTATATTTCAAAAAGCTACGATAACTTAATCTCTTTACTGGAAACTAATTGAATGGAGCGCATGAAGTATTTCATTACAAATTTCTACACGGAAAAAACTAAAGAATTACTATTTGGATTCTTTTTTTTTAATAATAAATTTGTTAGATATATATTATAAGAAGTTTTTACGATCTAAAGCGCTAACTATGTACCGCTGAAAAATTATCATTTTTAATATATCAAGTTACTGTACAAACTTTTGTCAACAAAGTTATTGGTTTGTACTGAAAAATTACATCTTTGTAACTGAATAATTTGTCAAATTTATGTTTTCCGTGTACAGTTAATTCTGCACTTTTGTTTGTTTGTTTGCTTTGTTTATTAACGCTTTAGGAACTTGCACTATTATAATTTGTTTCCTTGTTATTGCAAACTATAACAATTAGTGATCAAATTGTTAATTAATTGCTTTTTATAAAAAAAAAAAAAAAAAAAAACTTTGAAGACGAAGTTTGCAACAATAGAAATAATAAACAATAACTCTCTTGCAAAAAGTTTAAAGAGTAACTCGTTAGTACAAACGTAAATTCTTTAGCGGTAAATAGTTAACTATTTAGATTCTAAAAAGTTTATTATGTATCTAAAGAATTTATTATGAAAAACGTCTAAATAGTAACTCTTTAGATAATTTTTTCCGTGTAGGATAGGGAATCTTCAAAATTAAAAAAAAAAAAAAAAAACAAAAAAAAACAAAAAAAAAAAAAAAAAAAAAAAAAAAAAAAAAAAAACGGAGTCACTATGCTCTATACATTTTAAATTATGATTTTTTGAAGTTATATTCCCATAAGAACCAATATGTAATTGCAACTTCAATAATAATTTTCTCCATGTCTGATAGACACGGTTTCTGAAAATTTTAACATATAGGTACGTGTTACTATTAAATTTCAAATTTCATCAGAAAATGTCGAAAGTTTTCTTTTTAGATTCTGAGATAAATGTCTTCTGAATACAACCCTTAAGGCCAGTCTCAAAAAAATTCTGGTGATTTTATTATTGGTTTTAGGAAAAACTGATCGAGAATAAGTTTATCATAACTTTTGAGTTCTAGTGTGCTATTTTATTACATTTCGGGGGTCCCGGAATCCAAAATTTATTTATTTATTTTTTCAAGACGCTTCAAATGTCCAGATTTATTTCAGCTATATTTCAAAAAGTTTCGATAACTTACTCTCTTTACTGGAAACTAATTGAATGGAGCGCATGAAGTATTTCATCACAAATTTCTACACGGAAAAAACTAAAGAATTACTATTTAGATTTTTTTTTTTTTTTTTTTTTTTTAATAATAAATTTGATACACGAAGTTTTTTTAAGATTTAAAGAGAGCTAGCTATTTACCACTGAAGAAATATAATTTTTACTATAACATTTAAGTGTTACTGTTTAAACTTTTTTCAACCAAGTTATTGGTTTGTACTGAAGAATTACATCTTTGTAACTGAATAATTTCTTAAATTCATGTTTTCCGTGTACAGTTAATTCTGCACTTTTGCTTGTTTGTTTTGTTTATTAACGCTTTAGGAACTTGCACTATTATAATTTTATTTCCTTGTTATTGCAAACTATAACAATTAGTGATCAAATTGTTAATTAATTGCTTTTTTTATAAAAAAATAAATTTGAAGACGAAGTTTGCAACAATAGAAATAATTTTATGTTAATTGTTAGTTAGAAATGCACGTTTTTTTTTTTTTTTTTTTTTTTTTTTTTTTTTTTTTGTAAAATAGAGATTTTGAAAAAGGTAAATTCCTTCATTTTATTATTTTTTATTATTATTTATTTTTTTTTTTCATGTCCCCTAATTGATTCTGGTAATATTTAAACTAGGTGACAAAAATTCTAAATCCATGTTTTATATTCGTTCACTGTAACACTTATTTGTATAGAAATCACGCATTTTTTCAGAATCATTCACAAACAAATAATAAATAATTAAAATAAAATAAAAAGCTAATTCTTCAATATTTATTATTTAACAGCAGCAATATATTATTTTTATTTTTAATTCTTTTTAAAAATCAAATAATAGCCTTTGTCTCATGCGATTTTGAATGTTATTGTGTTTGTAACATTTTTATTATATATTTTTTGTGTTTGTTTTCTTCTTCTTATTTTTTTTTATTATAAAATGCATTCACGTTTTGTGTGCCGATAACATATACATTCGGTGCTAACTAAATAACGTACAGATCCATAGGTATGTATATATTAAAAATACAAAACATCACATACGCGCTATATAAACCAGGATAAAAAAACTATATATTTATACCACAATAGCCTTTGATGTTTCAAGAAGATTTTCTTTTCTTTTCATCAAAAATCCAAGAAACAAACTTTTATTAAATCGAATTATTTCTGCTTCTATAAATTTATCCGCTTATATTTTTCAATTCTCTTTTTCCTGCTTCCTCTATGTTCCTTATTTTATTTATTTCATTTGTGAAAGGTCACCCTGTGGTCATATAGAAGTCAGACACAACTTTTTTTAATGCTTTTAATCGATCGAACAAAAATGTATTAGAAATATTGATTTGTTCATCGTGTATCTATGTGCACTGAAAGAACATTCATTTGTTGACACAATACTGACTACCAGTGGTGTACTACCTGGCTAGCTACTTCACCTGTATTATATAAAATTTATCTTTGTACTACCTGGCTAGCTAATTCACCTGTATTCACCTTTATTTTATATAAGTTTTACCTTTGTACTACCTGGCTAGCTACTCCACCTGTGGTTATCATTTTTATATAAGATTTACCTTTGTACTACCTGGCTAGATACTTCACCTGTAGTTTTATCATTTTTATATAAAATTTACCTTTGTACTACCTGGCTAGCTACTTCACCTGTATCATTGTTATATAATATTTACCTTTCTACTACCTAGCTAGCTACTTCACCTGTAGTTACTTTTGTTACGTAAGATTTACCTTTGTACTACCTGGCAAGCTACTTCACCTATAGTTATATCTTTATTATATAAAATTTACCTTTATTCTACCTGGCTAGCTACTTCACCTGTAGTTATATCATTTACCTCTGTACGGACAGCTTAGTGACTGTTTTGATCAAGATTTTTAATGTCATTACACATTAGTTTTCTAAGTGTAGTAATCAATCAATACTAAAGTATATTTACAATTATTAATATGTAAGCAAGGTAAAAAAGAAGACATTCTTCAATCAAAGAATCTATTTGAAGTTAATTATTTCACGTTTTTTTGTTCATTAATAAGGAATTTGAAGAAGTCCTTATATTACATTATTAATGTCAGGGAAGAGGTCACAAACTGTAATCATATGAACAAAAAAGTGACCTTTCATTTTTTTTTTTTTACTTTTTTTTTTTACTTCAACAAAAAAAAATAGAGAGAGAGAGAGAGAGAGAGAGAGAGAGAGAAAAGAAGTAATTTTCTAGCCTCTTTTCCAGAACATCATTTTTGCTATGGCAATTCTATACAACATAGTAACAATATTTATGCTAAACGACATAAATGTAGCATAAATCACGTATAATTTATGCAGCATAAATTATACGTGATTTTTTTTTATTACATTAACCTGTAATTTTTCATAAAAAAAATTGTTCAAACTTTCAACTTTTTTTTTTCTCAATAAAATTTAAATCCAGTTAGCCTCGTTAAATTATTGAAATAAAAAAGTTTAGTTTTTCAATCAAAAAAGTTAGCTTTCAATAAGTTTTGTATAACTTTGCGAACTTAATGAATAAAAATTTAATTGAAAGAAAAAAAAGTTCAAAAGTTAAATACTTGCAGTAATAGTATTAAGAGCTATCTGTATTATAGAAAAATCAATGGCTTGCGACATCCGAGCCAATATCAATAAATTATTATTGTTATGTCTCTATCAATAATATAGTTATTGATATTATTGGTAACATAAATAGGGCATAATAGAAAAATTCTCACTAATTTAATATTTCTGACAGAAAAAAGAAAAAGGTAAGTGGACTTCTTTTAAAATTCAGCATCAATGCTCTCAATTATATTGCTTTATAAGTATATTTTTACTATAATCGACTCAAAATACATGAGTTACCTGCTGTTCAACCTTTTACGGTATCGCCCAGCCGCCCTCCTTCTCCTCAAATGTGACGATACTTTAGGCATGCCCGATTTAAATCGACTGAGGTTTTTTGAGTCGAGTATAGCAACATCAGTCATTATTCATTATCCTATGCAGCCTATGTTATTAAGTAATCAAACATGGCGTTGACTTTAACATGAATGCATACACCCTATAGAGTTTAACATTATGTAGTATATTTATCATTTATCATGTATGTATTGATCTTCTCGCGTCAAAATGAACCTTCTACACTTTACAAATTTCTAAAGAATGAACTATGTACACTTTACAAAGTCGCGGGTACCTAAAGATTCCACACCTGTTTTATATAGCAGAAGCTTCAGGTATATAGCCGCGACTGTAGATCGTGTATTCTTTGTAAATTTGTAACGTGTGGAAGCTTCATTTTGACGCGAAAAGATCGCTATATTATGTACTATAATATGTATATAAATATATTAGTCATGCATGTGAGGCGTGAAATAAAGTAAAGCCAATTAAGCAATTGCGCACTTTGTGTCACGTATAGAAGTCAGGTCACATATGTGTCTACATATTATATATACATAATATCTACATACATTCTATAGGGTGGTTACATTTATATCAAAATCAGCGCCATATGTGAGCACTAAATAACATGGAGCAGCTATAGGAAAATTACACATTTTGCAAGCTAAAAAAATTAGACCTTTGATAAGGTTGAATTAGGTTTAAAATTATATGAGAAAAATAATACATAATATCATAATTTTTAGCTAAAAACTACGTTTGGTCTATGCTGATCAATGTTATTTATTGCTCCATTATGGCGACAAAGCGCATTCAGTATGATGTCATATGCATACACCCTATATAATTTTAGACGCCATTGAAATTGTCTGTAACAGGCACGGACAAAAATAAATACATAATAATTACGCTAGCTTATTTTCAGCAGAATTTATGCTGTACTGAAAAATAAAATATTACGTAGCATAAATATTATGTTGTACAGCATAATTATTTATGTTGTTCTAATTTAGCATCACTTATTTTATAATGACATAAATGTAGCATAAATTACGTTATTTATCCTTTTTGTTTACATAATAAGATCAATGTAAGATAGTCGATATATTGGTCCTTATAGTATGATGAGGAAATCGTCGGGAATTACGCCGGCGGAGATTAACAGATTGCACGCATCTAGATAAGAATGCATTGAAAGATTGAGAGATAAAACCAATATACTATATAGAGAGAACGTTTTATAAAAATTATACTTTTGAGCAAACCCATGCATAATACTAAAAATTACAAGAAAATGCATTTTTTTTTTCAGAAATGCAATTTTTTTTAAAAAACTTTTCTTTCATACATAAAATCATATTTACCTGTAGTATAGTACACTAATTAAAATTCCCACAACTGTGTTCTATAAGTAATTAATGAGATATTAAAAAGTGTGTCACACATCTCATACCGAGAGAGAGAGAGAGATTATATAAAAAATCTCCCATAGAAAATTCCCATAAGAAAGTGAAATTAACAAAGGCACTTAAAATTAACCTCACATGTATACAGTACATAACAAAAGTCAACTTTATAAAACAATCAACTAAAACTGCACGCTTGGCTTCCAAATATATTTCAATTGTTGTATATAGCGAGAGTATAAACATCGATATGTTACCCATTGTCAAACAAAAATCAATATTGATCTGTATGTTACTGTACGTTACTGCGACGAGACAAAATTTACTTTTTTACATTTTTTTTTATTTTGATAAAAACTAAAAACTACGTTTTTTTTTTTTTTTTTTTTTTTTTTTTTTTTTTTTTTTTTTTTTTTTTTTAGAAATGCATTTTTGAAAAAAAGCTTTTCTTTTATACATAAAATCATATTTACCTGTACACTCACTAAAATTCCCACAACTGTGTTTTATAAGTAATTAATGAGATATTAAAAAGTTCGTTTATTACTTTTTTTTTTCATTCGTTTTACTTTCATTTGTTTTATTACTATTATTAAATTATTTAAAAAAATTAGCATTTCGTTTCTTTTTCCTAAAAACTTACAGGAATAAAATGAGAGAGAGAGAGAGAGAGAGAGAGAGAGAGAGAGAGAGAGAGAGAGAGAGAGAGAGAGAGAGAGAGAGAGAGAGAGAGAGAGAGAGAGAGAACGTTATACAACATATGCAGCAGAATTAACAACCATACATAATATAACATAATGAAATGTTGCTTAAATGAAACTAACCACGGTTTCAAAGAAAACGGGAGTGATTTTTTCCCCCGAACAACCCTGCAGATGATGGATTTTATTATTATTTATTATTATTAAAAAATTATGTTTTTCAAATATTTATATTATGGTTTATTATTTTTATTAACGTGTCAATATTGATTGATTTCAGTACATGTATAATACAGTTTATCCGATACATTAAAAATGTGATAATGATAATAATAAAAAATGAAATATAAGTGATAATAATTGAACACCATACTACAATCAGATAAGGAATCTATACATTACATAATCATGTTAAAATTAAATATAATGAAAGTCTTCACTATTAATACACATATTACTATCACTTTAATAGTAATTTAATAGTTGAATACAATACTTTTTTTTTTCCACTCTTTTTTCATTCTTTCCTTTTTCTCTTTTTTCATTCATCATTCATTCATTCATTCATTCATTCATTCATTCATTCATTCATTCATTCATTCATTCATTCATTCATTCATTCATTCATTCATTCATTCATTCATTCATTCATTCATTCATTCATTCATTCATTCATTCATTCATTCATTCATTCATTCATTCATTCATTCATTCATTCATTCATTCATTCATCATTTCCTTTCCTTTTTCTTTTTTTCCTTTTTTTATTTTATTTTATCATTATTTTTTGTTCGCCGGTACAAAAAGTATTCCCTCTGTGTAGTATGTTAAATTCCTCTCAAAGCACACGAGACACATGTGAGCCAGTATAATAGATCATTCGAGTCACGTAATAACATACACACATTAGATTATCAGATATTATGTACTTGTGGTTTATCAATTGTCGCACTGATCATCATTGCACTTATACTGTGTACTTATTGTCATTGTACACTACACATGACTGAGAGAAAATATAGTGAAATATAATATTCATGCTATATATAGCTATTACCCTGGAACCTTTATAACTTTACCACTGGCCAATTTCTGGTTACCTGTTTAATTTAGGTAAAGCCCTGCAATGAGTGAGCAATAATTATGTATTATACAATACAGCATAAGCATACTTGGCAAACTTTTGACACTTGCTGCTTTTTTTCTGATTTTAAGTGACATTTATTAACAAAACACAGGTAAATATACGAATTTCTAATACGTACTACCTGGCTAGCTACTTCACCTGTAGTTATAATTTATATAAGATTTTTTGCTTTGTACTACCTGGTTAGCTATTTCACCTGTAGTTATAATTTATATAAGATTTGTGCTTTGTACTACCTGGTTAGCTATTTCACCTGTAGTTATAATTTATATAAGATTTGTGCTTTGTACTACCTGGCTAGCTACTTCACCTGTAGTTATAATTTTTATATGAGATTTACCTTTCTACTATCTGGATAACAACTTTATATCTGTAGTTATCATTGTTATATTAGATTTACCTTTGTACTACCTGGCTAGCTATTTCACCTGTAGTTATAATGTATATAAGATTTTTTGCTTTGTACTACCTGGTTAGCTATTTCACCTGTAGTTATCATTGTTATATAAGATTTACCTTTACACTACCTGGTTAGCTATTTCACCTATCAGCTATCTTTTTTATACGATTTACCTTTGTACTACCTGGCTAGCTACTTCACCTGTAGTGATATTACCTTGCTAACAAATTTATAAATAATTATATCATTTTTAGGTTTGATTTACTTTTGTAATACCTGGCTAGCAACTTCACCTGTAGTTATTATTATAAATCAGATTTACCTGCGTAATAACAACGATACATTTGTTGCGTTATACCAATATCAGGACAGACATGTATAATATTATATAATCTGCGTATTGATTTAAACGGCGTACAGAAGCTGTGAGAAAAATTTGACACGTATAGCTACTAATGGAACCTTGCTCTTTTTTTTTTTTTTTTTTTTTTTTTTTTTGTGACACGTACATGCAGCCTACAGCCATACACAGCTACATACAACGCTTGTTTCTCTTTTACTATTAGTGAAAACACTCTCATTGTGCAAGTGATCGTTTTACCTCCTCCCTCGAGTCTAATTGAACTCAAAATAACTTTTATCAAACCTCTTCTTATTGATGTGTAGCTCACACACTATAGATGTAAGCAAATATAAAGCTTTATCAAAAAAAAAAAAAAAAAAAAAAAAAAAAAAAAAAATCGATCAATAAATTTTTTAATTACATAATGCCGTAATTATTTTTACACACACACACAACTGTTTTCTATACAAATCAAATTAAAAGTAACTCAAGCTATACGTGACTCAGTCAGTCAGTCTCGCAGGACCTAGTGACCTTGGATGACCTCGCCAGGTGTGCTACAACACGGGGAAATCCTACTTCTCATTCACCTTTATGTCTAGTATATATACGCAGAAAACATACATGTTTAATAAAGCTGTTAGTAATCCCTGTTTTCTACTACTAAATTGACGATCAACTTTGATTATTCAAATAATGCGCATTTTTTGGTGCAAGAACACAGAGGTTACAAACAATACTTATCTCTTCTGATTTTCTGAGCCCCCCAATTGTGATATTGCGCTACAAATACATGATTTTCGTAAACCCTATTTTTCGTGCCCTAAACCGAAAAAAAAATTAAAAAAAAAAAAAAAGACGATCACCAAATGCTTTTTAAATGGAATTGCGCATTTTTTGGAGCAAGGGAACAGGATTTTCGAACATCATTATCCATAACAACACTCCACCCCTCCCAAGACAAAAGTCTTATTATCGACAGGTATAATGAAAACCACACACACACACACTTTTCACGGACTAATACACAGCCCAGCATTCGTCATGACAGCCTATAGAAACTGTGGAAACTCTAGAGTGATACCTAAATGAATGTTTTCATTGTGACATTATACAAATTTATTTTAGGAAAATGTATTTGTGTTTAGCATAATAATTATGCTAAAGCCCATTTTCAGCAACAACATAATTTATAAGCTATATGTAGTGACAAGAATAAACACGTAATAATTATGCTATAGTTTAATGCAGCACCATTTATGCATAACAACTTAATTTATGCTATTGTATAGTGATTATACATAACAGTTAAGATGTTCATCATAATTACTTATGTTATTATTATAAAATAGCAACATTTGTGCTCTACAATAAAGTAAAACTTATTCAATGCAGCAATAATTAAGTAAGATTTTTTTTACGTGTAATGCAACTAATTAAATTAGCACGTCAGATATTTTCTCTCAAATTATTTAAAACGCCGTAATTTATGTATATATACCAAAATTTTGTTTATATTTCAGTGAATGACGTCACTGGTGTTTTTTTGTTTTTATATATAACCAAAATATTTACTTCAAAATTTATTAAAAATTGACGTGGGCTTGTGCGAACAACAATATGAAATATGAATATTTATAACACACAAACTTAAGCTTTCTGTATAGCAAAATATAATAATATTGTGTGGAGAGCGCCATTATTATTTTATAATGATTTGCGCATGGGTACGAGAGACAGAGAGAGAGAGAGAGAGAGAGAGAGAGAGAGAGAGAGAGAGAGAGAGAGAGAGAGAGAAGGTAAAATAAGACGCGTCTTCATCATTAAAAATAATAAATACCTATATACGACAAAAAAAAAAAAAAAAAAACTTGCTGTTTCGATGTATTTTGAGGTAAAAAAAAATTCCGCTCATTTGATGCTTTTTTTTCTTTTTCTTTTTTTTTTTTTTTTTTCTTTCTGAGATAAAATTTAAGCAGCACAGACATATAGCACAATGTAAAAGTATAGACATTTTTATTATTTTTATATTTATTTTAATTGCTATATTATGCAAGAAAATAATTTACATTTTTCAGTCTTTTTTCACTTCCAATCAAATTTATATTTTAACCATAATTTTATCATTAAAATTTATTTAGATATATCTATATTTTAAGATGAAAACTATTTTGTTTTAGACAAAAAAAAAATAATAATAAATAAATAAAACTAATACTTATGTTAGCTCATTTGCAATACAATTTGTATATAAACAATAATCTAATCAATAGAAATAATTTTTTATGCTGTTCAAGTTTTTTTATGCTATTTATACATAAAATATAATATTTTAGCATTTTTATGCCATATAATAACGTAAAGGCAGCGTAAATATATTTTTTCTGGTGTACTCGTATATTGTATATTATGTAAGTTCTGAATTTATACATATATTTATCTTATGTATTTTCTTTTTCTAACTTTTCACTTATAGTCAAATTTATAATACATTGCAATTAGATACTGGTAAAATGTGAAATATAAATTTATAGCTGCTTTTTTTTTTTTTTTTTTTTTTCTTTTCTTTTCTTTTTTCTTTTCTCTCTTTCTCTCTCTCTCTCTCTTTTTTTTT
This sequence comes from Ecdyonurus torrentis, assembly GCA_949318235.1. Classification (NCBI taxonomy): domain Eukaryota; kingdom Metazoa; phylum Arthropoda; class Insecta; order Ephemeroptera; family Heptageniidae; genus Ecdyonurus; species Ecdyonurus torrentis. The sequence continues at coordinate 23,919,613 of OX439136.1, read as the reverse complement.
TTTTTTTTTTTAATAATAATAAGAAGGCTTACAGGGTAAGACAATTGTCCTATTTCCATGAAAGAAAGTGGAAAAAAATAAATGGCAAAATATGTTTGTTTTTTCAATTGTTTCAGTAACTACGCTATATAGGGTGTTTTCATTCATGTTAAAGTCGACGTCATAAGTGAGTACTAAATAACATTGGCCGGTATAGGAAAATGGCACATTTTGCCAGTTTAAAAATACTTCGCAATATTTTTGAGAGCATTGATGCTGTTAGCAGGTTGAATTAGTACCTCAAGTATGCAAGAAAAATAATAATGACCAAAAAATAGCTAATTTTCTAAAGAAAATAGCCAAAAACTACGTTTGTCCTATGCTGAGCAATGTTATTCATTGCTCAAGAAGAGCATCGCAAAGCACTCAGAATGACGTCATGCGTATACACCCTATAGTGTTTATATATATGTATATATAATGTACAATAACCTAAGCGGATACACTTTTGTGTATTTTGATTGTAGGATGAAAGAAATGAATAAATATATTTTGAATTTTGAATTTTGAATAGCATAATGATAGCAATTAACAATAAAAAAAAAGTGTAAGCCAGTGCCCAATATTTTCATTGTTTCTTGCTTTTACTATTTTTCAAAGACGGTAAAAATTACATTAAATAAAAAATAATAATAAATAAAAAAAAAAAGTTGAAGTCTCGTCCCATGTATATACAAATTTACAATTTTTTTTTATACAACAAAAAAATCAAGTTTAATTAAAACCGGAACTAACAAATTACTGACGTCGTCCCATCCGGTCAAAGAAGTATTTAATTATATTTACCTGTATGTAAAAGTGAGCGTCTTAATATATAAGAAACACTGTCAAAATATAAACACGTATATGATAATTATATTACCTCAATACAGCATAATATTTATGTTTAATAATTTATGCTATAGTGATTTATACTACATAGCATAATAGTTGAAACCTTAAAAAAAAAAAATAAATAATAATACCATTATATTTTGTCTCTCAGCCCCTTCTCACAAACTGGGGTTAATTGATGACGTCATGAAACCTAGGTCTACAATAGAAATTGTAGCGCAGGTTGCCTACTTTACAAGTTTTCTCCTCTTTACCATTTTGTGAATTATTATTATTAGTTGTTATTTTTATTTATTTTTGGTGCAGGAATATTTTAAGATGTTCAACATAATTACTTATGTTATCACAAAATAGCAACATTTGTGCTCTATACAATATAGTAAATAATCAATGCGCAGCATAAATTATATATAAAAAAAGTTAAATTCAAACTAATAAACACTGAATAATAATTATGCTACACAGCACAATAATTATGCTATTATATATAATTCATGTAATTAAAAAATATCTATGTTTACTCTATACATAATATGAAGCATAAATTTCGTTATTTATTTTGCCTGTGTATATTATACAGAAATTTTATATCAATAAAAAAAAAAAAAAAAAATCAGTTTTATAAATTTGCCATGAATGGCAAGCTATATTCAATCAATAACCAATAAATCAATATCACATTATGATGAACTTTGATACTAAATAATTGAACTTGGAAATCAATATAAGGGTCAAATATCAATTGCATTTTATACGGAAAATGACCTTTATGCAGATTAAAATTTGCAAGAAAGTTAAGAAAGTTTAAAATTATATTTATTTACATTATATCAGGACCTTTATTAATATGGTTAATTAACATTTACAAGAGTCAATAAGTCTCAAAAAATCATGTTAATCGACTACACTATGACCTTTATTAGGAGGAGTAATTATAATTCATACGCAAAATTCAATAAGTTACCTAAGTGAATAAAATTACATAATCACCTTTATTAGCAAGGGTAATTATGATTCAGAATTAGAATTCAATATGGCTCAAAACTACATGTTTATCAAAGATATCATCACACTTATTAGCATAAGTATAATTAAAATTCATACGTAAAATTCAACAAGGCTAAAAAATGCATGATAATTTACTGTATTATAATCTTTATTAAGACGATGAATTAAAATTCCCTCGCAGAATTCAATAAGGTCGAAGATTACATGTAAATCAGCTGGATATTGAGCCTTATTGTCATGCAGTAAAACTGGTCAAGTGATAGAGAAAGTGTATAGAACGGTATAGGCAGGCAGGTATAGGGTAGACAAGTTTGGTGTCCGCTCACAAAATAAAGTTTACTTTCACTGACTGAACTGAACTGACTTTACAAGAACGACAATTAAAGTGATCTCGGCGTAGAAAAATTAAATCAAAAATGTAAAATACATGAAAAGGGACCATCACTATTATGTTTCTCAATCCTTATGTATAAGGACAAAAATTACATTCGTAATAATTATGCTGGCTCATTTTTCAGCACAATTGGTTTATTACAGCATAATTTATGCTATATTGCATAATACCAACATTCATACTATGTCTCTCAATCCTTAAAGCCACATAAAACAACACGTGCTTTTTAATGATTAAACACGAAATGGGATATTTAAAACTGTTGACAAATTTTTACCATGAGAATGTCCCACGAGAAAACGTGAAAATACTGTAAAATATGCAATTTACGTGACTATTCATGTTTATGACGTCAGAAATATGCAAAAATTAGTATGAAAATGTTGTGCGGGTTGCATAAATTGAAATTTCTGATCACTGCTGCTGGGTTTTGAGACAAACTTAAGTTATGTATGTAAGTCCCATCAAGTGTTTTGTGATATAAATGCTTATGTTTTTTTCTGGTCTCAACATAACATAATAGTTAAGATATGCAGCATAATTACTTATATAAATAACATAAATATGTAATTTATGCTGCACATAAGCACATGGAAAGACTAAATTACGTGATTTATGCTGTATTTATGTCATTAAACATGAATTATACTAATAGAATAGCATTAATAATTATTCTGTACAACATAGTTATTATGAAGTATAGCATAATTGAACAAAGTGTGCTCTAAAAAAGAGCTAGCATAATTATTACGTATTTATTTTCGTCCGTTCAGTACAGTATTTTTAGTAATATTTAGTAAAAAGGCTGTACAATGTAAAGATACGTCTTACACAATATATTTTTGTTATGTATGATTGGCTACAGTGACACGTCAGTAACAGCTATTGCAAGGTGATATTGAGATATGACAGTATAATATAAAGATATGTATACGTCTTTACATAAAATATTGTTGTTAAGTAGCGGTTGTTGTGGTCCGCGAAGCACGAGCTGCTATAGTTAGCTCACAATAACAAACCAAATGTAAAATATTACGGTAAGTTTGTATGTTTCACTTAGTTATACTGTACATTACATTAGTAAGTACTTCTAATTAACGTATATGTAGGTACACTATACACTTAATATATTTGGCAACTTTCAACATATCGCGTTAATATATAAAGTTAATATAGGAATGCTGTTCGTAAACCCTGTTTTCTGTTCCTAAAATGACGATCAACTTTGGTTATTCAAATATGATGCGCATTTTTTGTATAATATGGTGTTCGTATAGTTCGTACTATGGTGTTCGTAAACCCTGTTTTCTTGCTAGAAAAAATGTGCATCACATTTGAATAACCAAAGTTGATCGTCATTTTAGTATGGCAAAAAAAAAAAAAAAAAAAAAAAAAAAAAAAAAAAAAAAAAAAAAATGTGGGTTTAAGAACAAAATTATTGTTTTCAAATCTCTAATCTTGTCTACAAAATTAACAAACATGCACAAAAGCACCGAATTAAAATAGAAAAATATATAATAACGTTATAATTAACATCCATGCACAAAAAAAAAAAAAGTTTATTACTATTTGTATTTCTACAAGTTCAAATGATGTATTTAAAAATTCTTGAATAACAAGAGCAACCTCATTACTCATTACACAGACTTAAACATTGATATCTTCCCCGATTCAATTAATAATTTAAAAATATATAATCAATATCATGACATATGTTAAAATAAAATAATGTATAATGAAATTATAACTAAACTATTTAATTGAATCCTCAATGTCATAAAATTTTACATTATACACTATAATTTTTAATTTTACGTAATGTAAACTGAAATAAATGAATTGTTTTAGCTCAAAAATGTTTATCTCAAATAAGTTATGATTTGTAACTGGAAGTAATGCACAATTTTTTTAACGAAATCTGGCGCATAATTTTTGCAATGTTATTCGTATAAAAACACGCACAAATAGTATGAGAATGTCTCTGTACTATAAGTATACGTCACAGTGATGCTGGTACATATTTATACATAAATAGATTTCAATGGAGAAGAGATGCGTAGTTGTGTCTCTAATTAACCCCTCCCTCCCTCCTTGTTATGTTGACAAGTCTGACGTCACAGTATGCAAAATTAGACTTGAGTGACGTGTGCATGTAGTGTTGACGTGGACAGCTGGTCATGGCAGTCAGTCGTGACTTTTCATTGACAAAATATGTGTATGTACTGTACGTACGTGAAGTGAAAGTAGCGGATATCACGTATATGTACTGCATTGATTGATTGAATTTTAATATTGACACAATTAGCTGATCACTGTGTTGTTCATAGTAGAGGTTAGGTGAGGTGGGCCACAAGTGATGGCTGGGTAGTCCTAAATCTATAGCACTGGCGAAAAAAAAAAAAAAAAAAAAAATTATGCTGCATTTCTATTTTGAAAAGCACAAATGTTGCTATTTTGTAATATAATTAAGTATGCTGAACATCTTAACTATTATAATATTATGTATGGTAGAGGAACCAGTTTTTGAAGATTTTTTAGTGATATTAAGATTTATATACCTCCCTCACCTCCTTAATTTTTCACTAATCGCAACTGTTGCTGGTTTTCCCACAAAAAAATAAACTGCCGAATCCTGGGGGGCTGTCGAAAAAAGAGGTTTCTACCATACTAAACAAATATAGTATAAATTATGTTGTTAGCATCAATGTTGCTGCAATTAACTATAGCATATTGTTACATTTTTTTTTCAAAGTTTCACTGCAAAGCTAATTTTTACTACTAAACAAATAAAGCTTCATTGTTCATTTCCTTTTTTATACAAGAAAAAAAAAATCAATTTCTCTTCACAATTACTAGGTTCATTCATAAGCCTGTTAACTTACCCCCCCCCCCCCCCCCCGTCCATACGAAATTCCAATCAAAAATCATTAAAGCCATAGACAACATAAAAACACATGTGCTTTTTAATGAATAAACGCGAAATGGGATCTTCAAAACTGATGACAATTTTTACCAGAATGTTAATGTAGCCCCACGAGAGAGCGTGAAAATACTGTAAAGTATGCAATTTGCGTGACGATTCATGTTTATGACGTCAGAAACATTAAAAAATTAGTATGAAAATGTTGTGCGGGTTGCATAAATCGAACTTTCTGATCACTGCTACGGAGCTACAGTTGGGTTTTGAGACAAACTAATATGCTATTTATGTAAGTCCCATCAAGTGTTTTGTGATATTAATGCTTAAAATGCTTTTCTCTGGTCTATTCCTTTCAGTGATGTTCATTTTCTCTTTGCTACTCCAATAAATAAAAAAAAAAAAATAATAATAATAAAAAGGTTTAAAAACAAGCTTACCACGTAGCTGCTTCTAGCTAAATAATAATGAATAAATGATGTTTTTGTAAGTATTAGTTTTTATTTTTATTTTTAATACTCATTTACTGTTTCACGACGAACCCTCTTCCGGTAAATTAAACCATTTGTTTTGATTAATATTGCTTATCGTTCATGACTTGTAAACAAATCTACTATATGTGAGAAGACCAACTCTTATTGTAACTTCTTCGTCTTCTGCCTTATATAATATTAATAACAATATAAGACGCAAAAATATGATGCATTACTTCACTTACGACTCCTTACTATAATTTGAGATAAACATGCCTTTTGAGTTATTGGCGTCGACTTTAATATGAATGCAAATGCATACATCCTATATGTCGTAAAAGTAACTGTATATAGAAGCAAGATCACTAGGTTACCTAAAAAAAAAAAAAAAAAAAAAAAAAAAGCATTACTTTAGTTAAGAATCCTAACTTATTTGAGATAAACACTTTTGAGTTATAACAAGCAACTAAAATAATGCATTTTAGGAAATAATTAACAATAGCTAATTTAACTTAAAATAGCCTAAAATAAATGAAGTTTGTCCTATGCTGAGTAATGTTATGCACTACTTCAGTATGGCCTCCAAGCGCAATAAATATGACATCATCCGCATACACCCTATATTATTAAGAGCATTGATGCTGTTAATAGGTTGAATTAGTATCTCAAGTATGTAAGAAAAATAATAATTACAAAAAAAAATTAACCAAATTCCAATGTTATTTGTTACTCCAGTATGGCGTCCAAGCGCATTAGACTTAATGTCATGCGGATACACCCTATAGTAGAGCAGTAACAACAAAATATTATGTTGTACAAGTGAATTATTATGCTGTACAACACAATTTGTCACAGTTTATAATTTTACAGCATTTGTAAATTGCACGTAGTTGCGTGTTTGCTTTATATTTCTGTATAAATAATGCTGATTGAAAATGTAATATTTTTAAATAAACAGGAAATTAATTAAATAAAAAAATAAATCAAATAAAAATCATCTAAAAAGCAAATAAAATACGTTAATAAATAATTTTATTATGTAAAAAAAAAATAGGAAAAGTTAAATAAATTACTAATCCTGTAAGATGAAAAAATCAAATTAAAAAACAAAATCTACATAAAAATGGTTAGAGCTGTCTCCAGTTTGTATAATACCCGATTGAAATAAATTTACAAGTGGTATATTGACATTGTAAACACCCCTATAAAGTGGTGTATCAACATACACAAAGAAAAGAGAAATTTAATTAAGCGGCGAGTCAAATCATTTGAGGGTCTTCTCGTTACAACTACACTGTGAAAAAATATGTGTAGTGACCGAAATTATAACTACAAGTGAAGTAGCTATCCAGGTGGTACACAGGTAAAAATGATATCTACAGGTGAATTAGCTAGCCAGGTAGAACAAAGGTAAATTTTATTTAAAAATGATAACTACAGGTGAAGTAGCTAGCCAGGTAGAGCAAAGGTAAATTTTATTTAAAAATGATAGTTACAGGTGAAGTACCTAGCCAGGTAATATAAAGGTAAATCTTATAATAATGATATTGATAACTATACGGGTGAAGTAGCTAGCCATGTAGTACAAAGGTAAATCTTATATAAAAATGATAACTACAGGTGAAGTAGCTGGTGAGGTAGTACAAAGGAACATGATAACTACAGGTGAAGTAGCTAGCCAGGTAGTACAAATGTACATGATAACTACAGGTGAAGTAGCTAGCCAGGTAGTACAAAGGTAAATGATAACTACAGGTGAAGTAGCTAGCCAGGTAGTACACGACTGCAAGTGAGTATTTACCTGTATTGTATCAACAAAGGTGTGTTCTTTTCGTGTAATTTGTTTATAGAAAACAATCATCGGTGGAAGTGCAAAATAAACAAAACGTCTCTCTCTCTCTCTCTCTCTCTCTCAAATTACAATACAGTTGTTGACGTCACGTGACCAGGCTCGTTGCTATGACAACGCCAACAAAACAATAAGCTACACACAACAATATAAAACGTTATATCAACAATAAGTATATAACTGCCGGCTATTTTAACACTACGTCGTTTTGTCATTTCATTTATTTCCAACATTTTGCACCCGAGATAAACTTTATTTTGTCAGCACATCAAAACAGGCAACGTTAGTTGCGAACATTTTAAATAATATTTAATGACTTTTATTGGGCCAAATCAGGCTAAAAACTTCTCAATTTAACCCAGCTGTTTTACAGTTATGTTAAATTTAAATACACAATAAGTTCATTAAGTTCAAAAATTTATATATTTGTAAATAAGATGCGTATTGATGATTTCTTATTTTCGTAATAAAATACTAGTAATTATTGCAACATTCGTTTGTAAGTTTTTTTTTTGTTTTTTTTTGTTTTTTTTTGTTTGTTTGTTTGTTTTGTGAGTGTATCATGAATCATGAGTATATTATACTAAATTTATTTTAATTATAATTTGAATACTTTTTTCCCCACCCTGTTCCTTTAACACCCTGTTCCTGTTCCACCCTGTACATAAATAATTACGTATAACAATTATGCTAGCTTATTTTCAGCACAATTTGCTTAATTCAGCTTTCAGTTTTAATTCCAAACTTAATTTACAGTATAATTATTCTGTTAAAGTTATGATGTTATACGTGTAAATGATGCTAAAATTTCCCAAGCATAATTATTACACATTTTATAACCATGTTTTTTTGCGGCAGGTTACTAAACGATTTCCACTTTTGACCCCGACAAATATTTGTAAAAAAAATGTTGTAGCTTATATAGCTATTTTGTATGCATAATTCATCCAACGTTAGAGAAAAAAAAAACTATAAAAAACCTAAACAGTCGAATTAAACTTATTTGACATTTAAACTAGAAGTTTAAAAAAAAAACTAGTTTGTCTGCATGTAAACGTTGCCAAAAATCCTCGTCAACGGAAATGGAGTTATATTTTTTATGTCTTGGCTAATAAGCTGTACAAATTTACAATTTTAAAAATAGACTTTCAGTTTGACATAATATACATATTATCCAGATCTAATAGTGAAGCCAATATGAGTCACGTATCGATAATTGATTGACAGGTGTCTATAATTAAATAAACCAATACAAGGCTAACTTTTACATTATAAAATTTCTCTATAGGGTGTATCTGCATGACGTCATATTTAATGCGCTTGGAGGCCATACTGGAGTAATAAAATAACATTGCTCAGCATAATTATGACAAAATTCATTTTTATTTTAGCTTTTTTCTTTGGGAAATCAGTTCATATATTATAATTGTTATTTTTCTCACATATACTTGAGATACACTAATTCAACCTGTGAACAGAATCAATGCTCTCAAAAATATTGATTAGTATTTTTTAAACTGCAAAATGTGTCATTTTCCATATTACATAGAAACATAAATTTAAGACATTATTCAGTTACATGGTAACTCTTTAGTACAAACCAATAACTTGGTTGAAAAAAGTTTAAACAATAACTCGTTGGTATAGGGGGTATGCACATGACGTCATATTTAATGCGCTTGGAGGCCATAGTGGAGTAATGAACAACATTGCTAAGCACAGGACAAACTTCTTTTTGAGACAATTTTCTTTGGCAAATATGTTATCTTTCTCACATACTTTGAGATACTAATTCAACATATTTACAGCATCAATGCTCTCAAAAATATTGCATACTGTTTTTAAACTGGCAAAATGAGTTCCCTATACCACCCATGTTTTTGAGTTATCCAACATGGCGTCGACTTTTACTGATTAACATGAATGCATAGACTCTATAAACGTTATTTCTTTAGTGGTAAATAGTTAGCTCTTTAGATCCTAAAAAACTTTGTATATACATATCCAACAAAATTTATTGTATAAAAAAAAGTCTCAATAGTAACTCTTTACTTTTTTTTTTTTTTTTTTCCTTTGCAGACCATGTTATTTAGTGCTTACAAATGTCAACTCTCAAATGAATGCACACACACACACACACACACATACATACATGTGTTTATGTATATGGGTGGGGTGCAATCACAATTGGTGCTATACATAATATAATGCACTTCACTTCAGGGTCGGCCTGGCCAGGTCCGCTAGTCCGCGATTGCGGACCGGGCCCCCCCGGGCGCGGGCCCTTGCCGTGCCCACAACACTCCAATTAAAAAAAAAAAAAAACTATAAGAAGAAGAAGAAAAAAAAAAAAAAAAAAAAAAAAAAAGGAGAAGAAGAAGAAGAAAATTAAAAGGACAATTTTAGACTGATAAATTTTCTTTTTCTTTCAAAAGACGATAAGAAATTATATCCAATCTTTAAATTCTATCCGCTTTTAATTTTTAAAAAAAAATTGCACTCCTAGTGAACTCTATATAGTCTAGTGGTCAATTAGCAATTGTTTTGTTATTGTTTACCTCCTTCATATAATTTGTCCCCCTTTATATTGGTAAAAATAATATAAAAAAATGTGACTTTTTGATTGAACGGCGGGGAAGAAATGTGACTTGGTGCGGCAAGTGTGTCGGTGTGACAATACTAATTAGTAAAGATAAATTTATAATTAAACTATGGCTCCTAAATGTTTTCTAAACCAGAATATAAACACAATACTGGTGCACTGAAAGACTGAAACGTACTCAGTCTGCTAGAAAAGAATTGGATAAGTATGGAAATGATCCTAACAAAGAAAGCTGTCGTTCTCCGCGTTTAAAATAGTTGTTTTTATTCAATTGTATTTTTTAATTTAAGCTTTTTTCGTAACACCATATTTTTCTCCTTTATCTTAGCTCATTTAAAAACATTATAATGATTTTATTTGTAGTGTGCATGTCATAAAAATCTCATACAAAAGTGAAGTATTTTAAGGGAGTAGGGTACCGACCTTATATCTAAAAAAATAGAAGTGTTTTGGATCTAAATTTAGTGTCATTGCGTAGGTAAGGGTTACACCTAGCCGTGATAAAAATTTCATGGTGTTTGACCGTCCCGAAAATAAGAAAAAATTTATTGAAATTAACATTGGGCTTATGGGCTTAATATTTCAAAAAATCGCATATAAAATTAATGTTCACGGTGACCCCTCAAAGTTTTTATATATTTGAAATTGTCTCAAGCCGAAGTATCATTGTGCAAAATTTTAGATTTTTTTGACGAGAAAAGTTTGAGTCTAATGGCCGACGTCGGTCCCCTACTCCCTTAAGTAAATTCCTAATTAAAAGGGGGCGTGGCCTCAAAAAATTTTCGCCTCCGGCGCATTTTTTGGGGGCTTCGCCCCCAAACCCCCCTTTGTTTCGCGGGCCCTTTTGTAATCTCGCGGACCGGGCCTTTTCCTCCCAGGCCGACCCTGCTTCACTTATATATTGCTATGACTACAAAAAAGTGCAATAAACAATCTTACATACTCCAGACTATGGCCTGTCTTAAAGTCTGCCATGTGACCTACTTTTTATACGTCCGTGCTGTTTATTATATTTTTTATATTTACTTTTATATGATCAGCACCATTATTGATCAGACTTCTTGCAATATTTGAAGTGGGCTGCATGTGCATGGTCCAAGATCTATGTACATAGGTGAATGACCTCTTCATTAAAATACTTCGTTGAATATTAAAATCAGACCCTACAAAAGAACAGATTGAGTCTTCAAAAAAAAAAAAAAAAAAAAAGTGTTAGTAAAAATAATTTTTATTGGTTTTACGTAAAAATGACCTAAAGTTTATCATTACTTTTTGAATTCTATCGCCACAGATTCTCAGAGTATCCCAGATTTCTCTTTGTTTTTTTTCCGGGGCACTAAAAATTTAATGTAAGACCGCATAGCGCTTAAACTTAAAATTGTGATAAACTTTTGCCTAAAAAACTTTTGCCTAAAAACAAAATTAAACAAAGCAGTTTAAAAAAAAAAAAAAAAAAATTAATAGACTGCAGTCCTTACGTGTAAGGACCTAATTACCAATTAAGATCAGATTCAATAACGGACCTAAATATCTGAATTATTAAGCTTATTTATTGGACTTGCATGACATATAAAAAAATTTAAAAAATATATATTATTCCAATTTGATTGGTTTTTCACTGGTAACTTATTGGATTTTGTCCCGATATTTCGTAGCAATATATTGAAGAAAAGGTGACCATTTCGGGATACAGTTTGTTATGTTATGCGCCTCATATGGGTATCCCCCATTTTTAATATTTCCGGAATCAGTGCAAATAATTTCTCAAAATTGAAGGGGAAAAAAAAAAAAAAAAAAAAAAAAAAACGCGTTTTTTTTTTTTTTTTTTGTATTAAAACCGTAATATTAAATTAGGGATTCAGCGCCTTTTTGTAGCTGGCCTTTGATTGGTCACTACGTCATCATTGCGAGAATACCGCACGTAATATTAACATGGACATATATAACAAGCTAACATGAAGTAATTGACGTATAATACAATCAGTGGCGAACAAAAGAACATCGCTGTAGGGTCTTCAAGGTCAGGAGTATGACCTACATGTGGACACCAAAATGTCGGCGGACGTCACTCACTGTGTGTAACAATTGATAACAAACATCTCTTGTGGTACATAATGTACACTTAAAGAACGAACTGCTACTAGCTTATACTCAATAATCATGGTCTCGAACCTCTATTAGCAAACATCTCTTGTTACATACGAACACTAAAAGAAAGAACTACTTCTTGTGGTAAATATTACGTATACACTTAAAGAACAAACTGCTACTAGCTTACTCAATAAACATGATCTCGAACCTTGGTTAATGTAGTGAGATAATACGTAATATAGTATGCACGGAAAACATGAATTTAAGAAACTATTCAGTCACATAGATGTAACTCTTCAGTACAAACCAATAACTAATTGATTGAAAAAGTCTAAACAGTAACGCGTTAGTATAAACGTAATTTCTTCAGCGGTAAATAAAGTAATTAGCTCTTTAGACCTTATAAAGCCATAGCCCACATAAAACAACATGTGCTTTTTGTTGAATGAATAAACACGAAATGGGATCTTCAAAACTGATAACAATTTCTACCAGAATGTTAATGTACCCCCATGAGAGAGCGTGAAAATACTGTAAAGTATGCAATTAGCGTGACTATTCATGTTTATGACATCAGAAACATACAAAAATTAGTAAAAAAAAAAAAAAAAAAAAAATTGTACGCGCGGGTTGAATAAATCGAAATTTTCTGATTACTGCTACGGGGCTACTGTTGGGTTTTGAGAAAAACTAAAGTTATTTATGTAAGTCCCATCAAGTGTTTTGTGATATAAATGCTTATGTTTTTCTCTGGTCTATTCCTTTAAAAAAATTTAACAAAAATTATTATAAAAAAGTCTAAATAGTAACTATTTAGTTATGTTTTTCGTGTATAGGGCTCCGCAGCTAAAAAAAAATGCAGCTATTTACTAAATAAGTAATATTAGGAGGGTATCACCTCGGGAGCAGTTTTAAGTGACGTCACACGGTACAGTACACCACACCTAAGACACCTGTGACTGACTTGGTCATATTGACCGTCTGTTGTATATATAAGTAACACTCCCCCACTATATATGTATGTAATATAGCCAGACCATATTGTTGATCTGTATAACATACGTCTAGTCATGCAAGAAGTCACGCACCCACCTCGCTATATTAGTCACTATAGCAATAATTTACTTTTTATATTATAAACATAGGTGCGGGGCGTACTCTTTAGTAAGTGTATGTGCATCTGGATAATATTATGGAACATTTACTGCAGCATTAAAAAAAATGTAAAGAATATAATATATACATATTTTTTTATTGTAAAAATTGGATAACTTTTTCAAATGTGCGAAAATTAAGTCCTGTAAGAAACGTCTTTTATTATTGTTATTTCTTTCCTAAATTGAATAAGATTAACAAAAAAAAAAAAAAAAAAAAAAAAAAAAAAAAAAAAAAAAGAATAAGGAATAAGGCTATATATTATATATATATTTTTTCTTTTGATGACTACACTGTAAGTCATTTTTTTAATGTGTGAATTTAATTTTTTTTTTTTTTTTTTTTTTTTTACTCCAGTATTAAAATGATAGATGAGACAATTTTTTGATAATATTTCCAGTAAAACAAGGTCCTTTTAAAAACATTTTTATCATTATTTTTTTAAGAGCTTCATTTTTTTACTCTACATTCATACTTTTATATTTTTGTAGCAGTGGTCGTAATTAATATTTAAAATTACAACGAGCCATGCGGATATACAATGATGTAATATATGTCAATACTTTAAACATGCATTAGTCAATTAACACGCGCAATATATACCTTTGGAATAATTAGGGTAAAAATGATTTGTAAAAAAAAAAAAAAAAAAAAAAAAAAAAAAAAAAAAAAAAAAAAACTATTTGCAAAAAAAAAAAGTAGGGCTTCATTATATAAAACAATAAATATAGTATATAAATAAAAATCACTGACTATATGCAATAGTACCAATAAAAGGTATAATGTTTATAAAACACAAAGCCTAATTATAATATATGTAACATACACTAACCTGGTTTTAACTTGACTAAACATGGCTCACTAATTTGCAATAATTGTCGTCAATAACAATATACCACAATACAGTAGCATGTTCATACCATTGTAATAACTAATTACTCAATTAGCAGTTAAATATACTTGTGTGACGTCTTTTACCTAGGAGTGCATTTTTACCTTTTAATTTTGTATTATTATTATCAATACGCGCTTACGCCGCCGCCGCCAATAAATCGGCTTCATAGAATTTGACCTCCTAAATTAGTAAAATTATTTTGCATTTTTTAAATTTTTTTTTTTTTAATTATTTATTTATTTTTATTTTTTAATTTTTGAACCACTTTATAAGTCATTTTACTTGTTATTTAAAGTTATGACGAGAAATATAAAGTGTGCTGTTAGTGTTAACCAGACTTGGCCAGCGCTCTTTTAAAATGAGCGCGCTCACGCTCATCGCTCACGCTCACGTAAATGAGCGCGCTCACGCTTTCGCTCATGATTTTGCAAATGAGCGCGCTCACGCTCACGCTCATAAATTTTTTGAGCGCGCTCATTTGTCGCTCATATATATATTATACACACACAATATTATACTTAAATGAATTTTTAAACTGGAGCTTTTAATTTATACGTATAGTGATTTATATACAGAAGAGGACTAGGTAGAACATTTAAACAAAATAATAATAAAAACAATAATAACACAAACTTCTCATTAAAACGTAAGCGTCAAGTATATGAGTTTCTATACTTATTTGTTAAGTAATGTAATTAAAATTACATAAAAATAATAATACAATAAATTATATATATCATGCACTTCTGTATAAAATATTATAAAATGCAAACATAATATGGTTGTGTTATCGAGTTTTTTTTACTAAGTTTTAAATAAAAAAAATTCTTATTAATAAATAATAAGTGGATAAAAAAATTTGCTTTTTTTTATTATTAATGTCAATCAATGATTAGTCATGGAACCACTCTAAAAAAAAGTGCACATGTTTGTATGTGCATATTAAATTTTATGATGGAATCAAAATTATATACAAAAATTATTGAAAATATAATAAATGTAAGTACACTTCTGAACCTTTATTTACATCACTTTGTTATAAGTTATAATAGTTAAATGATTAACAAATAATAATATATAATATCAGCAGTGAGTCTTGATAATTGTCAACCTTCATTTTAATTAACCTAAAAATTGTCTCCATCTCGAACTTTGTATTGAATCAAACAACAAGTCAAGTATTGTTATTTATTGTAAATAATAGCCAGGTGTTTTGGTTTGGTAAACAATATCACAAGCAGGTAGATTCTACTTGAGAGCTTTTACATTACAACATGAAAACATAAAGGGGAAAAAAAAAAAAAAAAAAAAAAAAAAGAGCGAGTGAGTAAGGGATGAGCGTGTCGCTCAACTCATTTAAAATGAGCGCGCTCACGCTCATGCTCATATTTTCAAAAAAGAGCGCGCTCACGCTCAACTCAAAAAAAATGAGCGCGCTCACATGAGCGTCGCTCAAACAAGTCGCTCATGGCCAAGTCTGGTGTTAACATATAAATGCAGCTACTTCAATAGCACCGCGTGCAAAATAATAATAATAAATATTGACTTTTTCAAGTTTATTTTTAATATACAATTTGTTCCCTGCTTATTTCATATGCCGTGACGGTAATTAAAATTGGCTTCCAATCCCACCCGACTATTGAATGTTAATTAGATTAAAGCTGATATATTGATTCAGCTCTATAGTATACGCCAGCCAGATTATCATACTATCGAATTAACTGACAATTAAATCAAAGCTTAAGATTAATTGTATACGTCACTTCTCACGTCAATAAAAACGACAAATTATATAAATTACGTAATTTATGCTATATATTGAATAACTGACTATATTGTAAAGCATAAATGTTGATATTTTGTAATAACATAAGTAATTATGCTGAACATCTTAAATATTATACTACTGTACTGTAATGAAAAATATAGCAATATTATTATATTTTAAGTTTTTTTTTTTTTTTTTTTTTTTTTTTTCTGTCTCAACTTTTTTGGGATTGTAACTATCTTTATAATATTTGCGGTTCTTAAGTAACGCGGTTCCTTAATAAAGACATGCTCCGGACATAACTTAAACCGGTTTGCAAAAGGTGGTACGGTATTTAAAAACCGGTCCTTGGAAGAAAAAAAAAGCAGTTCCAAGTGGTTCTAGGACCCGGAACCGATTCTGCTCATTGAATTCAGAATTAGATATACAGATCTATATTATGATAAATCTGTCTATGAATACGATCAGAGAGAGAGAGAGAGAGAGAGAGAGAGAGAGAGAGAGAGAGAGAGAGAGAGAGAGAGAGAGAGAGAGAGAGAGAGAGAGAGAGAGAGAGAGAGAGAGAGAGAGAGAGAGAAGATCCAAGGGTACCGGAAGGAGGGTGTTATCAGTAATGTTATCACAGACAAAATGTGACATTCTTGTAGTTACAACATACATACATACATGGTGCACGGTAAGATAGCTTAAACCTCACGGCGACAAAAATATTTAAATATGGTCCAGACAGACACTTGAGAAAAATTACGTGGGTAATTTTATTACATTTTCTATAAAATAGTATACATCGTCCTGAATATAGGTATATGAATTTTTAATTTTTGAGTTCATTAAGTAGATTTAAATGTCGCGAAATTACGTCATGGTTACGGGAACCTTTTTTCTTATCGATAGTTGCGTCATTTTTTTCGAAATTCAAAAATTAATTAAAATTAATTAATGAACTAAAAATACGAAATTTGCGTATCAATCGGTTCAGGACGGTGTATATATTCTTATATAGAATATAAAATAAAATTACCTCCTAATATTTTTGTTGTCTTTTTTTTTTAATTGTATTCAGAATTCAGATGTATTTTAATTAAAAAAAAAAAAAAAAAAAAAAAAAAAAAAAAACTTTTTAGCAGTGCGCTAGAGACGAAATTTTGTGGTATAGACTCACAATGGTTTATATCAAAATTACTCTCAACTCAATATTTCTCAAAAAATAACAACTGGGTCTTTACATATATACGTAATAGTTATGATTATGCTATAACTCATTGGCAGCAATATTTATGCATAACAACATAATTTATGCTATACTGCATAATAATAACATTATGTAAATACGATGCTGAAGGGATAATTGTGATTAAAAAGTAATAATAAAAGCGCGGGTATTTGTCATTGCAAAGCGCAATACATGTTTATAGTTTAGTATACATGCAAATTTAATGAGTTTTTTTTAAACTATTTAAAGCCATAGACCACATAAAACAACGTGTGCTTTTTAATGAATAAACACGAAATGGGTTCTTCAAAACTGATGACAATTTTTACCAGAATGTTAATTCAGCCCCACGAGAGAGCGTGAAAAAACTGTAAAGTATGCAATTTGTGTAAAAATTCATGTTTATGACGTCAGAAACATGCAAAAATTAGTATGAAAATGTTGTGCAGGTTGCATAAATTGAAATTTCTGATCATTTCTACGGGGCTACTGTTGGTTTTTGAGACAAACTAATGTTATTTATGAAAATCCCATCAAGTGTTTTGTGAAATAAATGCTTATGTTTTTCTCTGGTCTATTCCTTTAATATAATTATATTTTACATCGCAGCGTGTTGAAAGGACTTGAATCACGTCGTCGTCGTGTCGTCTCTCTCTCTCTCTCTCTCTCTCTCCCAATATTTTTTACTGCCTCTTAAACACGCACATTATACTAAAAGAAAAAAAAGTATAATTAAAGTTAAGAAAAAAAGATCAATAAAATACGATCAAAGTAGTCAGTTTTTTTCTTCTCCCTGCTTGTAAGTTATATGCATTCATATTAGAGTCAACACCATGTTGGATCACTCAATAACATGGGCTCGTAGGAAAATGACTCATTGAACCAGTTTAAAAATACTATTATCAAAATTTTTTGAGAGCATTGATGCTGTTATTATAGATTGAATTAGGTTTTTAATTATGCGAGAAAATAATAATAATAGAAGAATAAACCGATTTCCTAAAGAAAATAGCCAAAAACGAATGAGGAATGCTGTACATTGGCGTTGAAGCGCAAGATATCATGCAAAATAAATACATCCTTACAACATGTTAAAAATATAGTAGAACACGATATTATGTTTGTACAGCAGAATAATTATGTTGTGTAACATAATATATTTGCGAGAGAAAAAAAAAAGAAGAAGAAGAATTCAAAATTTGATTTTGCAAAAGTTAACGGTATAAATTCTCCATATGCGTGCAGTGATGAACTGTTATTACTTTTACTCTTGGATGATTTTAAGGCTACAGAAATAACTTTTGTTTTAAATGTTTACTTGATGGTATGGCTGGCTGAGTCTGATGGTACCGTACTTACTTACTTAATTGTAATTAAAAACGTAATTAAACCCACGTAATATCACTTGTTAGCGATTTGTTGTTGTTATTTTCTTGTTGGGGTATAAGAGAAAAAAAATTTCAGCCTTAAAATTTTAACCCAATCAAAATTGTGATTTTAATAAAAACCATGCTTTTTAATGGAGTTAATCGGTTTAGAAATTCTATCTTAAAATACATAAGTATGTTTAGTATTCTTTATTTAAATAAATCCGGAATTGGTGTAGTATAGTTTTCTCAAAAATCGCAAAAAAAAAAATAATAATAATAAAAAAAAAGAAAAAAAAGAAAAGAAAAGAAAAAAAAAAAAAGTGTTTCTCCCCATAAATTAAAGACGATTGGCACCCTTAGATTTTTTTTCCAGCGCGCTATACCGATAAAATCTATTGAACAAGAATAAATTACGTGATTTATGCTGCATTTATGTCATTATTGCAAAAATCATGCTAAATCAAAACAATTAAATAATATTGGTGTACAAAATAATGTTTATGCTTTATAACACATACATAGTTGTTATGCAGTATAGCATAGATTATGTTGTACTGTATTGAACAAATTATGCTGAAAATGAGGTAGCATAATTAGTATGTAGGTATTAATTTTAGTCCGTGAATAAAGACAATTATTTAAGACCGGCTGATAACTGCACAAACTATATAGTCGTGAAAAATAAAATTAACAGATGAAATGTTACTTAAAAGTTTAGCTATGTCGAACACATGTATGCAAAAAACCAGTACATATTAAATTTATTCCACTGTAAAAATAACATTTAAATGTGAACATTCAAATTTTAGTCAATTTTAAACTCAAAATATAAACTTTTGCTAAATTAAAATATTAACGTCATAAAACTTTTTTTAAGAAAAACAACTTGAAGAGCCCCTGGCCTCAAAAACAAATTTCCTCTCAATGATAAATCATGATATAGGATTATTATAAATTCACATATTTTGTCACTTAACCCTTCAGTACTGTTACAAACTGGGTAGAAAACTTGTAAAGTAGGCAAGCCGCGCTACAATTTCTATTGTAGACCTGGAATCGTTGACGTCATGAATTCCTCAAGTTGCCTACTTTACAGTTTTTCAACCCCAGTTTGTGAGGCTACAGAAGGGTTGAAGGATATAATATGTATTTGAATATGATTAAATGCTCC
This sequence comes from Ecdyonurus torrentis, assembly GCA_949318235.1. Lineage (NCBI taxonomy): Eukaryota > Metazoa > Arthropoda > Insecta > Ephemeroptera > Heptageniidae > Ecdyonurus > Ecdyonurus torrentis. Next base: position 23,899,834 of record OX439136.1, on the reverse strand, counting down.
CATTTATATGAATAATCTCATGATTTTAACGTTTTTTATTTAATTTTACGATGCCAATTAATTAAATTTTTAATTCATTAAATGTTATTAAAAAATATATAATTTGTCTTGCTAGATATAAATACGTTAGACAGAATGATTGTGAAATCCTTATTTGCCTCGCCAGTCGGTCGTTAGTATTATTTTTTTTATTCAATATTTTTATTATTGTTCGCTGTACGTAACTTTCAATATACGATCATTCTGGCTCAAGGTCGTTCATACAGCAACTTAGCAGTTTTTTTTTTTTTTTTTTTTTTTTAGCGTACGGTATTATAGTATTGAAGACACACCAAATTTGGCGTCCTCTTTTTTTTATTGTTTTATTTTTATTAAATATAAATTTGTTTATTATATCTTATTAGGCAAGCTACTTTTTTTTTTTTTTTTTTTTTTTTTTTTTAAAGGAATTTTGCATAGTTGCAAATTGTTTTTTTCTTTTTAAGGGCAAACGGTAACCCAAAAATTTGAGAAGATGTAGCTTGTTTTTCAAGTTCTTCAAAACAATTCTTTTTAGAAATATAATAATAATGAAATAATGATGTGTTCAAATTTCACTTGAAACGTTTTTTTTTTTTTTTTTAATTATAATTATTTTTTAGGATTAGGGTCATATGCAGTACATATGAAGAAAAAAATTAATTTAACAGATTTTCAGATTTTACTGTCAAAAAACTCACCATGATTCATATGAATTTGGCAATTTCATAATTTCTCTCTATCTCTCTTAATTTTGTTTTGCGATGCTATAAGAGAGCCAAAAAGTTTTTATAATTTCATTGCTGCGATGTTTCAATGTAACTATATACTGCTTGATACTGGTAGTTAGTTCAGATTTTAATAGTAGTTAAAATTTCTAAAATTTTGACTTTATTTTGAAACAGTAATTCTAATTTCAAGTAGAAAAATTCTACATTTTTATTAAAAATTCTTGATCTAAAAAGTTAGCACAGTTGTGACAAAGATATAGCAATAAGAGTAGTTTACTTTGAATTAATGGAAGTTACTGTTGGAGCAAGCTCGCCAATGACACACATTGTGGAAACTTCAAATTTCAATATTGCAAGACTTTTTATTTTATTATTATTTTTTTTTTTTTAGAAGTTTATTGAAGAATTGCATTGAAGTCACAAAATATTTTAATAAGGAGTGATAACCATACCATAACATTACATATCAGCTTCTATCTTTATGATACATAATATATGGTAAAGGGCCCAGTTTACGGCAGACCCCCAGTTTTCGGTACTTTATTTTTTTGTGGGAAAACCACCCACATCTGAGCTTAGAAAAAAATCAAGGAGGTAGGGGAGGTTTATAGGAAAGATACAAAAAATCATCAGCTCTTGGAATTGCATTTATCTGGGGTAAAAAAATGTTAAAGTAGGCTGCTGAAGACTAGTTAGGGTGCCGAAAACTGGGCCCTTTACCATAGTTATATTTACATATGTACTTATAATTATTCATTGATAATTAACTCGACGAACTTTGCATTTCTTAATTATCCTTTTTGAGTAATATTGCTTCAATGTTTGTGACTTTTCATGTTTGTAAAATCTTTGCTCAAAAAATCTACATAACATGAAGCCAATGCAGTATAGTCTCAATGAACCATTAAAATTACCTACTATAAATCCTTGTTGTTTTTTCTCTATGTCTTTTTTTTTTTTTTTTTTTTTTTTTTTTTTAGTATTTGATCGGCATAATACCATCATATCCATAAACCGGTACTTGAAAAATTTAAAACGTATTTTGCATCGCTAATCCAGGAAAATAAAATAAATAAAAAATCATGTGATACAGTATTATATAATATGTATGGGAAAAAAAAAAAAAAAAAAAGGCGTCACCTGTATGCACCTTGCAAGAGGAATGCGTAAACACCGCAGTATCGTACATTACAATGCTCAGAAATAGTTTTTCCTGCAAAACCATCACGTCATAAACGATGATTTTCAAACAAGATTATGTAAAACATTTTCAACAAGAATTTCACACAAGTTGGTTTCCTCGTATTCCATTTTTACAGCGAGTTTTTCAAGAAATTCTCACAAGATTTTTTTTTTCCTGATATAAATTTTCATAAGATTTTGTTTTTTAATAAATATTTCCTAAATATTTTCTTATTTCAATGCACAAATGCAGCAACACAAAGTATGTATGTATTATTTCAACTGCTGAATTTGTAAAATCAAAATGATATTTAAATAATAATGTAACTTCCTTTCACGTATGTAATAATTTTAATGTCGCAATAAAATGATAATAAAAAAAAAAAAAAAACTTTTGTAAAAAAAGCCGACACTTAAATTTCAATCGCAACATTAAGATAATTTTAATGACATTTGCAGTACGAAGAACAAAGTTCAACCCAAATTAGGTCACTTATAAAATTTAACTTTTAGTAACAAGTAATAATTTTTAATACATAAAATAAATTACATATCTACGAATTTTTATTTTAAAGATTCGTGTTTGGAATTTTTGCAAGATTTTTTTTTCCTTTAATCGGAGGAAAAAAAATGTTTACATTCCTTAACACAAGGACGTTTTGAGTACATCTAAATCAATAGAAAATTGATTTTAAAATGTAAAATATAACAATTAACTATAAAATTAATAAATATTGCACATTAAATTGCAGAATAAATTTTAAATTGATTTTTTTCTTTTTTTGTTTCAAGTTGACCGACAGCTGACACTCGTAAAGTGCACTTGTAAAATAAAATTGATTTTATCAGTAATAAAAATGTAAAATAAATATTTAGAAATTAATAATAAATTGTTTATGTACTTACAATCTAAATGTTTCTTTTTAGGTCCGATCATTTCTTCTGTGGTAGCTTTACAAACAGATTTTGCTAACCCTTGGCCGGCAATGGAATGCCTTGCAGCCAGTAATCTGTCATTTATCGTCTGTCCTGCCATTTTAACACTCATTTTGAATTTGTTACTAAACTAAATATATATTTGGGGTTATAAAACCCCGAAATTTAAATTAATTTAACACTTATTTAACACTAAATACGACAAAAATTTGGAGAGCTCCAAAAAATTACGAGCACCACTGACGAAAAATGAAATGGCGACTGTGACCGAATGACGTCACAATTTTGCGAGGTTGTCAAAGTTTCAAAAAACCACCGACTATAAATTTTGTTTTTTACTAAAAAATATCATCAAAATTTATTATTTAGCATGCAAATGAATGAAATTTTATGCTTGTTTATTATTTTAACAAGAAAAAATAAAAAAACTATTCAAAAATGCATCAAAATGTAAATTTAAAATTAAATGACGTCACGTGTTTTTACTGGAAAATCCGTTTATCATTCCATTGCATGGTTATTGATTTACTGCATTCAACACCAGATGGCAGTAAAAATCTTAAAAATTGAAATAGTATAATGTTAAACCGCTAGATGGCGTAGGCATGCTTTTTGCCTCATTTTTTGCGGAAAAAACAAATCAAAACAAAAAACACATGTTAAAAAAATGTAAACAAACTTTTCATTTCCTTACTTCTATGTTCTTATTTTAAAGTTTTCCAGTCAAATTATTATAGAAAATGGCAAGAAATTTAAGAAGATCGATAATTTCAAAGGTAATTTAAATGTTCGTTAATTTAAATGTACGAAAAATTATGTTTTTAGGTAGAAATTTTGATTTTAATATGCTGATGTAATTTTTGTATTTATCATTATATTTTTTTTCACTAAAAATCTCTATAAAAAACACTTCACTACATCTGAAGTTTGACTTTAAGTGCCAGTCAAATTCAATGAAATTATTGAATAAATTGTCTGTTTTTATTTTTTTTTTATTAATTCTTTTTTCTAATATTGATTTCAGATAACAGAAATAACTTCGAATACTTCAAGACAAAATTTAAGTAGCAAAGCAATAACTATCAAATCTCTAAATTTAAAATACAATAAATCAAGTAACGGAGTAGAATATCATCTACCTATTAGAAACGGACAAATCAATGAAAATTTAATTAAAATTGATGGAATTGATTGTATTTCTAAGATGACTGATAAAATAGGAAATAATTTAGTTTTTACAATTAATAAATCCAAATTTATGAAACATGTTTTAAATACCATATCTGAAAATCCAAGAACTTTTCTTCAAAATTGTGAAATGACGGAATCAATAGGAGGCAAAAAAATTCTGATTGAATTCAGGTACGGTTACAAATTTAGTTTAATTTTGTTTATTTACTTTTTAATGCATTTTACACCCATTCAGTTGGGTGACCGGCTAAATTTTACACAAACTAATCACTCTCTTACTAGAACACATAGAAACATAAAACTAAAGCAAAAAGCTTGATTTTTTTACTATCTTTTGTTTATTTGTTTATTTATTTTTGTTTATTATTTTTTATGTTTCTGTTAGTTTTAGTTAGCGAGCAAATAATTTCTGAAATTTTGTCCAAATTTAACACAGTAATTTTACTGATATTTCAGCTCGCCCAATATTGCCAAACCATTCCACATGGGCCACCTTCGCTCCACAATCCAAGGGAACTTTCTCTCCAACCTTAACTCCAGTCTGGGACAAAACGTGGTTAAAATCAACTACTTGGGAGATTGGGGCACACAGTTTGGGTTCCTACACGTTGGGTTAGAACTAAACAAGGTGACTGACGAGCAAATCTCAGTCAACCCCATACAGACTCTGTACGAGGCTTACGTGGCAGCTCATGCGAGGGCGGAGAGTGACCCCAGTGTGGCAGAGAGGGCGAGGGAGATTTTTAGTCAGTTAGAGGAGGGGAGGTTTGCAGAGCTGGAGAGATGGCATAAGTTCAGGGAGTACACGGTCAGAGAGCTGGAGGTCACGTACGGCAGGTTGGGGGTCACCTTTGACGAGTACCAGTGGGAGTCCATGTTTGGTGCGAGGGAGATACAGGACGTCTTGCAGTGTTTGACCTCAAGGGGAATCCTCATTGCAGGGCAGGATGGTAAGTAGTCATAGTGAGACAAAAAAGAAAGAAAGAAAAAAATAAGTAATTTTATTTAATTTTTTGAAACAAGGATATTGTTCTCAATCAATTGATACGTACATGAATTTCTAATTTTGGAGTTCATTAAGTATTTTTTATAGACCACTTGCAATTAAATTAAAATCAGTATGTTTTTTTCCTTAAATTGATTGTATTCAGTTGAAAGTGATTTTATTTTGCAATTTTTAAAAATTAATTAAAAATACTTAATGTATGTAAAAAATTATAAATTTGCATATCTGATGATTCAAAACAATTGCTCTTTTTTAGAATATGCAATAAAATTACCCCCTGATGTTTGCTGGTCTTTCTAATTTGTGTATGCAACATGAGGTAGAGAGACAATGTTGACAAATGTTTACATTTTCAGGTAAGCAGGTAGCAGAAGTTGGAGTGGACAGACAGGTGACCCTGGTCAAGAGTGATGGCAGTACCTTGTACCTGACTAGAGACCTGGCTGCAGCAAGGTACAGGTCAGTATCTTCACTGTAGCTTAAGTAAAGCTCTGGACAAAAGTTCCCAAACAATTTGCATAGGCAAACATAACCACACTATGCTATCTTTGTGAGTGGCTGCAGCTGCCCGATTTGGGAATTTTTGTCCAGAGCTGTACACTAGAAAGTTCCAAGTATTCTAGCCCTATAAGAAATTTCTATGTAATTATTTTCATTGTTACAAAATCGTCACTTCAGAATAAGAATGTCGTATCTGCAAAAAAATTTGATGCAATTCTGAGCCTTATGTTAATAACAAATAAGGCTCAGAATTGCATCAAATTTTTTTGCAGATACGACATTCTTATTCTGAGGTGACGAAGTAACAATTGACATTTAAGGTGGGAAATCAGGTACTGCGAGATTTAACGAAAAAGTTGCAAAGAAAAAGCTAAAATTTTGCATAGTGATATATTAGGATAAGGTGACTTCATTTATTTTTTTTAATTGTGTTTACCATACATACTAGATTTAAAATTATAATTTTTGTAAGCTTATTAAGTCCCTTAATCATCCATGTCAATTTCAATAATTATTTTCTCTCTTATCTGATGGTCACGGGTTCTGAAAATTTTATCATAGGTAGCTGTTACTATTAACTTTCAAATGGAATCATAAAGTTTTGATTTTTTTTTTTTTTTTTTTTTTTTTTTAAATTTTGAAATACAAGCCATCTAAATACAACCCTTTAAAAAGTTCATAGGTATTTCCATTAATTATATTAATTAAAGCAAGATGATTGTACAGGTACTGCAAGCACCAGTTTGACCGGCTGCTGTATGTGGTGGACTCAGGTCAGTCTGACCACTTCACTGCCATGAAGTTCTTGCTGGACAAGATGGGTCACGACTGGTCACGTCACATCACACACGTCAAGTTTGGACGTGTGCACGGCATGAGCACACGTCACGGTAACGTCGTCTTTCTCAGAGATATCTTGGACGAGGCGAGAGTCAGAGTGTTGAGCAAGCAGCAACAGACGGCAAGTAAGTACGTTTGTGTGTGACTTCCTGGGTGTACTCAAGGGGTGCTATCAGCTATGATACCAGGCACTCAAAAGTGAAGCAAATTTTATCTTTTCTTCCGTACAAGGCAAAAATGCAATGTTTTCCAAATTATAAATAAAAAGGAACAAATTGTTACAAATATTAACAATCAAACATATTGATGTTGTTGCGAACAATATGTGTATCTGGTACTGTATTTTGTCAGGCAAAGCAAAATGTGTAAGTTGTTATTTGTAATGCGTAGCAATATGTGTATCTCGTTTTTTGTCAAGCTAAGCAATGTGTAAGTCGTTCCCAAATGTTATGTAGATGGCGCTCGACTTACACATATTGCTTCGCGTGACAAAAAAACAAGATACTGTACACATTTTGCAAATAATGACTTACACCTTTTTCTTTTGCTGAGAAAATACGAGATACACATATTGCTAGCAACAACATCGATGTTTAAAAATAATTGAGAAAAAAAAGTTTAAGAGAAAAAAAAATGCACTTCAATATTGCTTTTCTGGTTACGTAATTAAATATATCAATTCTTCTTCACATATGGGGATGTAAACTGAAAGAGGGGGTAGAAAGATAATCAGCGCTCAAGGTCAAGCTCCTGTCTTTGTAAGAAGGGATGTTTTTACAAGGCCAGGTATAACTTTCTGGAGTTTCAGTATAGAAATTTAAAAATTTCCACCCTATACTATTTTGCCTTTCGCTCTGCCTCGTCGTGTGATAGGAAACAGTTGAAGTTGTTCCAGCCCAGCAAAGGGAAAATATAGTCAGCTATCTTTGGTGTGTAGACCAGTGGGTGTACCATGCAAAATCACAATAAATATCAATTGGAGGGGGGGGGGGGGGGTGAAATTTGGAACAAAACTGGTTGCATATTTGAACCATAATATTCAATTGCAAGTCAAGTTTTGTTGCAAGAGTATCATTTTTCCAGTTATCATTTTTGTAAAAAAAAAAAAAAAAAAAAAAAAAAAATTGAAAAAAATTGAAAAAAAGAACATCAACATTGATGTGTTAACTTGTTACGTTGCAGCAACGAGAGCTGACCAAAGTGAAGACACTGCAGACGTGCTGGCAGTGTCTGCTGTCGTTGTCAATGACCTGAAGCAGCGACGACAACGAGACTACCACTTTGATTGGGACAAAGCTTTGCAGGTAACTGAGGCCTTGCTGTATAACAAACAGTTTTTTCCCCCATCTTATTGAACATTTATATCTCACACACTAAAACAATAGGATAGAAATAGAATGAGAGAAATTGAGCACTGTGTATTGAAAGTTAAAGGAATAGACCGGAGAAAAACATAAACATTTATATCACAAAACACTTGATGGGATTTACATAAATAACTTATGTTTGTCTCATAAGTAGTCCCGTAGCAGTGATCAGAAAATTCTATTTATGCAACCTGCACAACATTTTCATACTAATTTTTGCATGTTTCTGACGTCATAAACATGAATTTTCACGCAAATTGCATATTTTACAGTTTTTTCACGCTCTCTCGTGGGGCTTCATTAACATTCTGGTAAAAATTGGCATCAGTTTTGAAGATCCAATTTCGTGTTTATTCATTAACAAGCACATGTTGTTTTATGTGGTCTATGGCTTTAATATTGCTCTAATTTCTCTCGTTCTATTTCTATCCTATTGTTTCATTTAGTATCATTAACCGCGATGTTTTTTTTCATATATATATATATATATATATATTGGAAAACGGAAGAAAGATGGCCGACAAAGAAGAAAGTTTTGAATGTTTACTCTGTGATAAAGTGATTGCAAAGGACATTGATGGAGTGCTGTGCACTGGAAAGTGTCAACAATACTATCATCATGAGTGCATGAACATCTCACGTAATAAACAAAGACAACTTAAGAAGGACTCGAAAGACTGGAAGTGTAATAACTGTGGTGGTGGTGTGGTGCAAACCACGCCCCCTAAATCAGCTGCTTCTGATATTTCAAAAGTTTTGGATAGACTTGAAACTTTAATCTCAAAAGTGAATAATCTTGAAAAGGCTGTAAATAAAATTGAAAATATTGAAGCCAGATTAAAGGATGTGGAGAAAACTCTTAGTTTTTACACAGATAAGTTTGACAACATCACAACAACTGAGGTGGGCGGGGCCACACAAGAAAACAAATTATTAAAACAAGAATTAGCTGATATTAAATGGAGACTGGGAAAAAGAGATCAAGATGATTTGGATAACCAATTAGTAATAGAGGGCATTCCAGAAAAACCAAAAGAGAATCTCACTGAGATCCTCACAGAGATGATTGGTATGATAACAAAGGACAATGAACCCCAAATTCTGAGTGATGACATTATAAAAATTACAAGAATGAAATCTAAATCTCAAAATAATGTGAATATAAAGAAAAAACATGCACCTGTACTGATTACCTTTAATACTCCAGAGAAGAGAAACTTAGTAATCAATGCTAAGAAACAGAACAGACCAATGTTTTTCCCTAACCAGATGGAAAATAGATTTGCTGATGATAAAGGACAACAAATGTACTTCAACCCAATGTTAACCAGGGATAATATGGACTTGCTGTTTTATGCAAGGCAACAACTCAAACCAAGGGACAACCCTATCTATAAATTTGTCTGGTTTAAAGATGGGAAAATCCTGGCCAGGAAAACAAGAGAAGACAAGGTGATATGGTGTAAAAATAAACTTGAAGTGGATGCTTTAATTAAATAAGGTAAAAATCCCACAAATTAAATATGACTGATATAAACCTTTCTGATGATATTAAAATTAAATATTCCATACAGGAAGACATAATAAATGTAAAAATAGGTAATTCTAACGATTTAAATATTCTATACCTCAATATTGTTACTTGGAGAGATAAAATAGACAAGTTAGAATATTTGATTAGTACAATAAAACCAACTGTTGATATAATTATACTTGTTGAAATAAGACTCAATGCCAATGAGATTAAATTCTATAATATAACAAATTATACAACATTATGTTCTTGCAGGGAATCTAAAACCAAGGGAAGTGGAGGGGGAGCTGCAATTTTGATAAAAAATGACATTAATTACACTGAATTAATAAATAAAGGGAACAATTATGATAATTTTTTACTAATTAATTTACCTTTTTATAAATTAAATATAGGAGCAGTTTATAGACCCCCTGATCACTTAGATTGTAATGAATTTTTTGACTCTCTGGAAGAACTATTAAAAAATAATAATACTATAATATGTGGTGATATTAATATAAATCTGTTAGAAAATAAAAAACTAGTTTTTGACTACAACAATACACTCATAACAAGTGGCTACTTTGTAATTAATAAAATTGATCCAATTTATGCTACTAGGATTTCCAATGATGGAACCTCAAAGACTATTATTGATCATTGTATAACCAATATTTATAACTTAGAAGCTGAGTATATACTTGCTGACTGTGATATTAGTGATCACAGAATTAGTCTGTTGAAAGTACATTTTAATAAAGAAAGGGAAAAGATTACTAAAACTGTACAAATGATTGATTATAATAAGTTACAAAGCAGTTTATACAATGAACCAATAATCCTAAATAATAATGACAATGTAGACCAAATTTACACTAGTTTTATCGATCAATTAAAGAACAGAATTGACATGTTTACTACCAATAAAATATTCAACAATTTTTCAAACAAAAATCACAAGCCTTGGTTTAATGATAAAATTTTAACAGCAATTAATATAAAAAATAAATATTATAAATTATCTAAAAAGTTTCCTAAATGTGATGTATATAAAGACTTGTATAGAAAGTATTTAAATATTGTAACCAAAATTAAAAAGGAAGCTAAAGCAGAATTATTTAAAGTTAAATGTCTAAATTTAAAAAATACTGCACAGCTTTGGACAAATGTAAACCAAATACTATACAATAAACCAACAAACAAAAATGATAAACAAAAAATTAATAAAATAGTAAGAGAAAATGATGGAAGCATTATCTCTGAAACTCAGGATATGGCTGAGTTATTCAATGAATATTTTTGCAATGTGGGGGAAAATCTTGCAAGAAAGATTAAATTTACTAAAGACTTGGATACTCTCAAAATAAACACTGAGAATAATTTTTATTTTTATCAAACTAATGAACATGAAATTAAACAAATAATAAGTAATTTAAAAATCAATTCTTCCCCAGGGTATGATAATATAACTACAAAGATTATACAGTCTTGTGTGAATGAATTAGCATTTCCATTGGTTTTGATAATGAATAAAATTATAAAATCAGGTGATTATCCAAGTGAATTAAAAATAGCCAAAGTCATTCCAATCTTTAAAGCTGGAGATAGAAGCAAAACTTCTAACTACAGACCAATTTCTATTTTATCCATCATAGCAAAAATTTTTGATAAAATTTTTGATAGCAGACTAATGAATGATTTAAATATTAATAATATTATTGCTCCTCAACAATATGCTTTCTTGAAAAACTCTGGTACTGATACAACAGTGTCAAGTGTTATAAATAAACTACAATTACATCTAGACAAAGTAAATAATAGTAAAGCAGGAATGCTCTTTATTGATCTAAGTAAAGCTTTTGACACTGTTAAGATCAGTAACCTGCTAGACAAGCTTCAAAAAATGGGATTTACAGACAAATACTTCAAGCTATTTAGATCATATCTGATGGGGAGAAAGCAGACAGTTTTTATTGATGGAAAATATAGCTCTATTAAAAATTTAAAATTTGGAATCCAACAAGGAGGGACAACTTCACCAAAATTTTTTATATTATATATCAATGACTTAGCCAAATTAAAATTAAAGGGTAAACTAATAATATATGCTGATGATATTTGTCTAATTTATGAAAATAACAATGAAGACATTATTATTCAGGAAATGCAACATGATTTAGACTTATTATACAAGTGGTTCAATGCAAATTATCTAACCATGAATGTTGAAAAAACAAAATACTTAATAATCACTAGAATGAATAATGATTATAATATATATCCTTGTGCCCTAAGATAGCAAATGTGTATATTGAAAAAGTCTATCAGTATAAATACTTAGGTTTTATAATTGACTCTAAACTTAAATTTAATCAACAAATTTATCATATAAAAAAAAAAATTGCTCCAATTGTAGGAATTTTATGGAGGGTTAAAAATATTATGCCACAAATAGTCAAAAATAATATCTACTATGCATTTATAAACTCCCATCTAAATTATTTAGTTGGTATCTGGGGAAATGCTTACCAAACAGCATTAACCAGTATTAAAATCATCCAAAACAAAGCAATTAAAATAATTCATAATTTTCATATGAGGAAAAATACTGTTGAATTATATAAAGAAACTAAAATACTGAATATAAATAACTTAAATATCACTGCTCTATGTACCTTAATCTATAAAATTATTAATAAATGTATGAAAAATGACTTTGAGTTAGTATTCAATAAAGATGTACATGAATACAATACTAGACAGGCAGTTAACATACATATTGATTTTAAAAGGACCAATATTGGTAAAATGTCCATTCTAACTAAAGGGATAAATTTATTCAATGATCTACCAGCAGGAATAAAAAATTTGGACACACTACCTAAATTTAAAAAAGCTCTAAAGCAGCATTTATTAGCTCAATAACAAGTTGAAAATATTTATAATGTAATTATGTGTATGCTTATATATATGCATGTTCACATGTATGTACAATATATATTGTGTGTGTAAATGTATTATTCTTCATTATCTTATTGTCTCTGATTTTCTCTTTTATTCAACTAAGAAAAAAAAAAAAATATATATATATATATATATATATATATATATATATATATATGTATATATAAGTATATATGTATGTATGTGTGTATGTATGTGTGTATGTATATGTATATGTGTGTGTGTATGTATATATGTATATATGTATAATAACATATACCTTGTAATTCTTTAGAATTGATTTCAAAATATACTGCAATAATATTGTTTATTAATATTTCTCACATTATTTGTCATAGTGATTCTATGACAGTTATACTTAAAATTCTATGTCTAGTCTTTTCTGTGAAATATGGAGTAAAAAAAAAAAAAAAAAAAAAAAAAAAAAAATAATAATAATAATAATAATAATAATAATAAAAAAAAAATAATAATAATAATAATAAATAAATAAATAAAAAAAAAATAAATAAATAAATAAAAAATATATATATATATATATGTATATACGTGTATATATATATGTATATATCGTCTCTATCGCGTCAAAACGTTTCAAGTGAAATTATCACGAGCTCGCCAAACGTTCCTTCTACATAGGGTTTACTGTGTCAGATGGAACGTTTGGTGCGCTCGTGATAATTTCACTTGAAACGTTTTGACGCGATAGAGACGATATATATGTATGTTGATATAATTTTGAAATTTTGCAAAATAACATTATATTATATTGTTCTTGTTTTTCATTTAATAGATTGTCGATTTTTCCTGATAATTTCTTTGACTAAGTCTCTAAGTTTGTTTTCTTATACAGTTTCTTATTTTTTTAATTAATTTTAAGCTTCAAATATGTAAGCTTGAATATTGTAAGTATTACAAAAAATATAATGTAATATGTATAAAAAAAAAAAAAAAAAAAAAAAAAAAAAAAAGTCCTATATATCCATATATGGGTATGTGAGACATATGTACATAACATAAAAGTATATCCATGAATACAGTTAAACATTTTCTTTCTTTGAAATATTATCTTTCTTTACTTTGCCTTCGTATGAGCCTAGCTCGCTGATCGCAAGAAATTATAGCGACCAATTGTACTCGAAATATGTATAACCTATGTGAAATAAATAAAAAAAAAAAAAAAAATATATCTCACACAGAAAGAATAAATTACGTAATTTATTCTACAGCATAAAGATTGCTAGGTAGATCATACTTCACAGTTACAATATCAATGTTACAATGTTCATGACAGATGCAAGGAGATGGAGGTATCAAGCTACAGTACACGCACTGTAGGCTCACCAGCCTCCAGGAGAAAAGTTCCGTGGTTTGTGCACGTGAATGTCAACCTGAGCTGCTAGTTGAACCCGAGGCGTGTGCTCTCATCACTGAGTTGGCCAGGTGAGCAAAACAAAACATTACTACGTTGAGATAACATTACACTTGCACTGCACTGGTTTTTGTAACTAATTTTACAATATTTTGCAAAAAAAAAAAAAAAAAAAAAATGCGGCTAGGTAAGATATTTAAAAGGTAAGTAAAGGAGAAAACCAGCGCTGGTCTTATCCTAGTGAAGAGAGTGGAAGAGAGTCTCATAGCTTGGTGAAAATCTTTCTAGCACACAGAAAAAAAAAAAAAAAAAAAAAAGCACATGTTGAATAGCTTTTGGCACTGAACTCCCAGAGAAATAGCGTGTGTTTTGCCTTCATCAGTCCTTACAGACTCAGGGAGAAACTATGATAATTTGAGTTTTATACTGTAAGGAAGGACTGACAAAGGCAAAACACACTCCATTTTAAAAACTATCCTCATTCTTTTTTTTTTTTTAATCTCTGCGTTAGCATACGGTTCAGCAAACTATGGGACTCTCTTCACTATGGTAAGGCCAGTGCTGGTTTTCTCTTAGCATTTTATTTTATATTATCAAGTGCAGGCTATTATCCCCCATGAAAACATGTTAAATGCAGATATAGTGGTCTGCTAGCACTTTGACAGTTTGTTCACTTTCTCATCACTGCTAGATTTGTTATGTTATGTGTGTGATATGTTTGCAGATTTGAGCAGGTCTTGGTGAAATGTCATGAAGAAATGGAGGCGTGTATTCTAGTCAACTACTTGTTCTCACTGAGGTAAGAGGGGGGAAAGAAAAAAAAAAAAAAAAAAAAAAAATAAAGTGAAGTGTTGTGAAGTAGTCCATCTTTAACAACCACAAAAATTTATACAATATGATACTTTTTACTCAAAAAAAAAAATAATAATAATAAAAAAAAAATGTTTTTAAATTTGTAGGGAAATATTAAATATGTTTCTGTTCCTAGCAGATGCTAAAATGCTTATGTTAATTTGAATATTATAAAATTGTGGTCTAGGTTTTGTAAAAATAGGGCTGTCAAGCCCTCACAATATCTTTACTTAGTTGTTGTATCTATCTTACTACTGCAAAAAACTAATAACTCAAAAAAAAAAAAAAAAAAAAGCATTTTTAGTACCTAATTTTGTGTTACGTTGCAGCTCGCTGGTGAACGCAGCCTTCAAACGCCTTACAGTGAAAGGCCAGCAGACAGAGGTGGCCCAGCAACGACTGCTCATGTTCAGTTGTGCTAGGATTGTGATACAGCAAGGACTTAACATCCTGGGACTGAGAGCTCTGGATAGAATGTAAACAGTCCGTCATAGCAAACTAGTTGTCAATAAAGTCTAATTGGTCCTATATTACTATAGTTATCATTTTACATGACCTTGCTTTGTTTCTAAGTAGTCTTAATTATCTTGTACTACAAAACTATCCAGTTTACCATCTGTGTGCTAGCAACACCAAACTATGACACATCGACGTTGTTGCGAAAAAAAAGTATAACTCGTATTTTGTCAGGCGAAGCAAAATGTGTAAGTCGTTTTTTGTCACGCTAAGCAATATGTGTATCTCGTATTTTGTCACGCGAAGCAATATATGTAAGTCGAGCATTATCTCCATAACGTTCGGGAACGGCTTACACATTTTGCTTTGCGTGACAAAATACCAGATACACATATTGCTTAGCGTGACAAAAAATGACTTACACATTTTACTTCGCCTGACAAAATACGAGTAACACATTTTTTTCGCAAAACAAGGTCGTTCCCACCAAAAGCTGTATCCGCGATGCTAAACCAATCAGAGAACATGTTATAAACCTACTAGCCAATCACAATTGACTTTACATAGTTAATTACACTGTATCCTCTTGAACTGGTATTAGGAGAAGTGTATATCTAGCTCTTCACTATGCTAACACCAGCACTGTATCATACTGTACTTTATCATATTTTAAAAAGTTAAAAATAAAAACACACAAAAGAAAATAGTATCATTAATGCTGTTCGTAAACCCTGTTCTCTGCACCAAAAATGACGATCGCCTTTGGTTATTCAAATGGAATGTGCATTTTTTGGTGCAAGAGAACAGGGTTTACGAACAGCATTATTGTAGAACTTTGTTCTTTAAGTAGTAGAATTTAGTAGAACTATTTTCTTTTATATATTTTTTATTATTTTTAAATTTTTAACATTTATATACCAACAATACCAACCACCATTTTTTCCCCCCAACTTTAAATTTACTGAGATTTGTGGTACATTATCTTTTTTTATGTAATTTCTTATTCTACATCCTCTCTCTCTCTCTCTCTCTCTCTCTCTCTCTCTCTCTCTCTCTCTCTCTCTTGGCTCAGATTAGATCCTCCAGAGACAGCAATCCAGATAAAAAGGGATTTATTTTTTTTTGTCTACTTTACCTAAATACGGAAAACTAAAATACTAAAATTGTTGAAAGCAACCTTCTCTTATGCAAACCCGTCTACTCCTGTTCCAATTAAGATAACTTACCACCAAACTTGTTTTTTTTTTTTAATGACACACATATACTTAACACATACAAAGTTTATTGATGACTAAAATTACTTAAGTAAATACAAAACATTAACGTTTCTTCCAAGTGAACTTCTTTCTTGCTCCGGCCTGACCTGGCTTCTGACGTTCTACCTTCCTGTAGTCCCTCGTCAACAGGCCAGCTGCAAACATCAACACAATCAGTCACCTCTCTTCACCACTGGCTAATATAGAAGCAACTGCTTTGAGGCACACTTTAATCAATTTCGCTAACATTTGCGTCAGTTTTAACGTACTGCACATGTGTATAGTATGCACATGTGTGTACGCATGACGTCATTCTGAGTGCTTTTTGATACTCTTCTTGAGCAATGAATAACATTGCTCAGCTTTGGACAAATGTAGTTTTTGTCTATTTTCTTTGGAAAATTATCTAATTTTTGGTCATTATTATTTTTCTTGCATACTTGAAACACTAATTCAACCTGTTAATAGCATCAATGTTCTCAAAAATATTGTGAAGTATTTTTTAACTGGTAAAATAATTAAGCAATTTTTCCTATATTGTCCCATGTTATTTAGTACTCACTTATGGTATCTACTTTAACATGAATGAAACCACCCTATAGTTTTAATGTTACAATATGCTAGGTTGACAAATATATGAGGTAACGTACCGATCCTCATTCTCTCTATCATGTCATCGTCCACAAAGCTGCAGAGAGCGGTGGCCACACCCCAGCGCACTGCTCCTGCCTGACCACTAGGTCCACCTCCCTCCACCGTAGTCTCTATGTCCACGCGGTCCACCAGAGCAGTGAAGATCAGAGGGAACAAGATCTGTCAAATATACAAACATCTTTTTAACTGCATGTCCAGATAACAACAAAATATTATTTTGAGCAATAAAAATACCTATATAACAATAATTTTAATGCTGAAGTTTTAGACTACTTGTGGAAAACTTACTTTATTATTTCTTTATAATTAGTATAAAGGTGGAGAGTGGTAAAAAATATCGCGTTTATATTGTGACAGTGACAGTAACCTAGCTCTCTGATTGGCTAGAGGGTTCCTACTAGCCAATCAGAGAGCTATAGTTTACTATCACTGTCACAATAAAAACGCGATATTTTCATCACTATCTCTACCCTAATTACTTAATATATATTTCTATTTATTTCTATTGGATATTTCTATATGCATGATCAAATTTTGAGCCAAAATACCACAAATGTTACATCTTTTTGACCTGTAAGTATTTGGGTGAGTTTAATAAACTTAAACCCACTATTATGGTTTATTTTTCAAATTTTTTCTTGCTGATAAATTATTTTAAAAGTAACAACAACTATTATTTTTATTTGAACTAGAGCAGCATCACATCTGTGAGTGTGTATAGAACTTATTTGAGCCTTAATTGCAGTAATTTGATTAAATAGCATTAAGTTACTATTTAATATATCGAGGGTGCTCCGCTATAATGTCCTAAGTCCATTTGACCTTGAAAAATATTTTTTGCTGCAAATGACCTGAAATGGATAAATCCAAAATTTGGGGTTGATCCGACGATTTTTTATTTTTCAAGGTCAAGTGGACTTAGGACATTATAGCGGAGCACCCTCGATATGTAGTTTTGAAATTGTCATAGAGTGAGTCGGGTAAAGAAAAAAAAATTGCGATGGGCTTAAAAATCATTTAACAAAATGTATTCTAAATAATAATAATAATACTAATAATAGGCTAAATTATGTTTAAAGTTGAAAAAAAGCAAAAAATAAAAAAAAAAAAATAATAATAATAATAATAAATAAATAAATAATAAAAAAAAAATTACTGTAAAAAAAAAACGCTATCAAATAGTTTTATTATCAATTGATGCCAATTTTTTTATTCCTATTATTATTATTATTACTACTATTTTTTTAAGGAGGTATGGTTAGGAAAAAATAAAAAAGTCGTCCGTACAGAAAGACCTCAACACTTAGTTTTCAATGTAAATAGCTTTAATTATATTTACAGGAGTGAAGTAACAATTATACATAAAAATATACATAAATATACAAATTATAACAAAATATTAATATCATTTTTACTAAGCGTAAGCATTAATTAGTAGATTACTTATATTTCTACTACGAGGCACATTTTGTCTTCAAAATCTTTGTCTTTTTATTGAAACTTAATTATTTACTTGCGTAAAGTTGAGCGGTGCAAGAATAAAATTAAATACGTAATAATTATGTTAGCTTAATACAATTCAGTATAAATTACGTTATTTATTTTTTTCATGTGTTACATAGCATAATTATTATTGTATATCATAATTATTTATATTGTCCCAATGGAGGTTATTGGTTTAAAAATTTCTTAACATATTTCTATGGTTTAAAATTTGTAAAAGTATGTCTAGTATTTCTCATTTAAATTTATCTGTAATCGGTAGAATAGTTTTCACAAAAATTGCAAAAAATTGCAAAAAAAAAAAAAAAAAAAAAAAAAAAAAAAAAAAAAAAAAAAAAAAAAAAAAAGCTTTTTTTTTCCATAAGCGTAATGTTAAATTGGGGGACCCTTAGCTCTCCCCGCGCGCTAAACCGATAAGCTCCATTAAATAATTTTTATGCTATATGGCATAAATACAGCATAAATTAAATAGTTTATTGTGGTAGGACCCACACGTGTAAAGGCATGTGTTTTTCAGGACACCTATTATAATTGTAAGGTGCTAGATAATCAGTGAAACTTTTTAGGTATAAGTTGTTGTTTTTTTGTTCCATTTTACTGTATTGAGTATTTTATATAGTTAATGTTAAATTAATTGTAATAGAAAGGTGAGGAGTACACAAAATAATTTCAGTATTTTTTTTTTTTTTTTTTTTTTTTTTTTTTTACAAAATAAGTAATAAACATATTGTTTTACAATATTTTAGATTTGTTGGTGGTTCAAATTTGCTGCTATATTATATAGCAGAGCACAATTGCACTGGTTACAATTGAGAGATTGCATGTCCCTGCACACAAGTTGAGTTTGTCTTTCTATATAAAAGTATGTGATCTTATACTCACTACTGTACTGTATAATACACTGTCAGTTCAGTGTTCGTTCATCATATATTTACATAATATCAACCATCACGGCCATGTCAGATCTATATATAACTATACAATTTAGTAACGTCAAAGTTGCACTGAAAGAACTTTTTAAAATAATTTGAAATATTCTTAATGCATTTCTTATGGAAAAATCGTTTTCATTTACATGTTGCAACAATTAATAACATTTCAATGCAAGTGGTCCATTGAAATCTAGATTGCAAATACCTAGATTTGGCGGACAAGCAATTTTATCTGGACTTTCTGCTATCAGTAAAATAGCCATATATATATTTTTTTTTTCCAATGGCTTTTCCTATGCAGATTGCAAAACAAATAATTTTTGCAATTTTCCCCCTTCCACAGGCAAAGAAACAGCCACTTATTTGCCGACATTTAAGGACTGGTTGGTCTCAGTTAGAGAGCGTAGTAAAGCCTGGTTAGAAATCAGCAGTTGTCTCAGATCTTCTACGTCGTCAGTTAGCTGTTTCAACTGTCCCTGCAAGTCCACTTCCTGCGACAACTGCACTTCTTTCTCCGCCTCTTCACTCTTGATGTAGGTCGTGCGACGTCGACGATACGTCATCTGAGAACATAAACATAACATCAGGATTACAGATCTAAGTATTACTGTACTGAAGTACAGTTTCAGACAAGTGAAAGGTAACCTTGTAAACATGTTACTATTTTGTGCGCCTCAAATTTTATGTGAAAACGATTTTGTTATGTCATATTCATGTGTTTTGATGCTTGCTTAGGTGTAGTGTTATCTATCAGGTGAGCTGCTTTAGCCAGCAAGCCAAACACTGCTTAGGTGTAGCGTTATCTATCGAGTGAGCTGCATTAGCCAGCAAGCCAAACACTGCTCAGGTGTAGCGTTATCTATCAAGTGAGCTACTTTAGCCAGCAAGCCAAACACTGCTCAGGTGTAGTGTTATCTATCAAGTGAGCTACTTTAGCCAGCAAGCCAAACACTGCTCAGGTGTAGTGTTATCTATCAAGTGAGCTACTTTAGCCAGCAAGCCAAACACTGCTCAGGTGTAGCGTAATCTATCAAGTGAGCTACTTTAGCCAGCAAGCCAAACACTGCTCAGGTGTAGCGTTATCTATCAAGTGAGCTACTTTAGCCAGCAAGCCAAACACTGCTCAGGTGTAGTGTTATCTATCAAGTGAGCTACTTTAGCCAGCAAGCCAAACACTGCTCAGGTGTAGTGTTATCTATCAAGTGAGCTGCTTTAGCCAGCAAGCCGAACACTGCTCAGGTGTAGCGTAATCTATCAAGTGAGCTACTTTAGCCAGCAAGCCAAACACTGCTCAGGTGTAGTGTTATCTATCAAGTGAGCTGCTTTAGCCAGCAAGCCAAACACTGCTCAGGTGTAGCGTAATCTATCAAGTGAGCTACTTTAGCCAGCAAGCCAAACACTGCTCAGGTGTAGCGTTATCTATCAAGTGAGCTACTTTAGCCAGCAAGCCAAACACTGCTTGTGCTGCACATGAAGATGACGTTAACAATATCGTGTCTACATAAAGTTTTAGGCGCGAAAAAAAGTAGCATGTTAGCCTTTCATTTGTCTGGCACTGTACATTAAACTACATTGTTGTAGGTACTCACCGTAGGCGCTTCCTTCCTCATGGTGACTTGATTGTTACATCTCACACTGCTGTCCTGTCTGTTGAGAGGCTCTCTAGACCCACGTCTCAAGTACGTCCCTCGTACGCTAGCATTAGACTTATGACACTTTGCCACGTCAAACGCTGCCCTCACGATGTCTCTAGGCAGCCTCGTATCTCTCAGATTATGAGGCTTGATGTGTAAGATGGTACTATTAGACCTCTTCTGTCTTGTATTGTGAACACAGTGCAATCTAGTAGAGCACCAGTTAGGACGATGTATGCTAGGAAAACCAGAACATCCAGACAGTGCAGTTTCCACGTAGTTCACCAGTTCTGCTTGCTGCTTCAGTTTCTCCAGACCTGCAGAGGTTCTCAGACCATGGATATCATGTACGGCAATACCTACTAGTAGGTTCATCAAGGCTACCGTCACTAATAGTAAAAATATCACAAAAATAACGCAGGCGAAAGAGAAAAATATTGGATTATCAAGCTGTTTATTTCCACTGTTTGAATCAGTACCATCATCATGAGAGATAAGATCTTTGAATTCTAATTCTCCCGTCATCATGACCAGTACTTTAACGAAGGCAGTTGCAGGGTTAGAGAACTCATTTCCAAACATGACGCTAAAACTGATAGCAAATCCAATCAGTATCCAAACGTAGGCAGACAACAGCTTCATGAACTCACTCAACACACAAGTGTACATAGCAACGTAAGCTCCAAACAAGGGTAGCTGTCCTATCATCGTCATACAGCTAGACCACCCTGCTAACGTTGCAAATGCTCCAACAACAGCTTTAGGCTGTGTAAAGTTTTCTCCGGAGATAAAGTCAGAGATAAAAAGAGCACAAATGATGGTGAACCACTCGATATAGTTATCCCATTGTGAAAAGTATATTCTCAGAGCTGTGGACGTTGATACTGCAGTGGGGGCAAAGAGAGCCGCACACAAGCCGTAGAACTTCCTCAAGATCTCGGCACATACAAATATCAGCAAGGACCACTGGGACAGGTAGAGTAACTTGAAGTCCGCTACTATCTTAGGACTGTCTTTGAAACAACTGGTGAAGTTCTTGGTTACGTTTCCACTGAGAGGCTTCATACAGTCATTGAAGAAGTAAACGTACGAGGACAGAGAGATGACCAGCAGAAAACTAAGTAACAGCCTAGCGATGTAAAACTTCCTGATGGCTTGCCACTTCAAGTGCAGGAAGGCTTGACATAACGGGTGTTGCAATATCTCAGGGTGCTCCTCAGCTATAAAGGTACTCAATAGGGACACTTCCACACATCCAGGACCTTGTAATAAAGGTCTAAAGTCCAGTTTCAGTTCACAGTCACGATCTCTATTAGTCTCATAAGACATTCTAATACTTGAGTCCAGGACTTCTTCTATGGCATACAAAGCAGCCGGGGCCTTACGTATGACAAGTCCAAGAGCAGTTGCTCCTCGCTTTGTTCTTGCAGTCAGGTCAGCGCCGTGACGAATCAGGACTGCGGAGGCGGTCGGGAGTTCGTTTAACGCAGCTACGTGTAGTGCGGTATGTCCATAGCGATCTGTTTTATTGATCTCCAGTCCTGAGGCCTTGACAAGAGCCTCTACAGTCTCTGCAGCTAAAGCAGCACGTCCTACAGCCGCGTGTAGAGGCGTTCTTCTATCTGCATCACCTGCATTGATGTCGCTCTTGTGAACCAGTACGTTGATACACTCCACAGACTGGACTCTCGCAGCGACATGAAGCGCCGTCTGTCCTCGCATGTTTCTCTGGTCAGGGTCAGCTTTGTGACGAAGCAAGATCTGAATTGTCTCCACATTCTCCTCTTCTGCAGCCAGGTGAAGCGCACTATGACCTCTTCTATCTTGAGTTTTGGCGTTGACATCTATGTTTTCACCAGACTCCAACAATGTTTTGATACAGTCATGGAACCCCAAGTCCACTGCAATGTGAAGTGGACTGAGTCCTCCTTGTCCTATAGCATTGACGTCAGCGCCAGCAGAAATCAACATGTTCATACACTCCGGTGAGTTGGACTTGATGGCGCAGTGCAGAGGTGAGTCCTGCGGCTCAAACAAGTTCAAGTCCTTATAATTGACGTTATTGACGTTAGCTCCAGCTTGCAGTAGCAGACTGATGCACTCCAAGGAACGCCCCAGAGCCGCGCAATGTAGCGGAGATACCGCTTGTGGCGTGCAGATCTTAGCCCCGGACTGAAGCAGGAACTTGACGCACTCAGGTGACGCACTGAACGCCGCGAGATGCAAAGCCGTGAGTCCATCTTCAGGAGTAGAGAACTCTAGCTCGGTACTTGGCATGAATGCAGGGAGGAACTCTTTACGTTTCAAGAAAGCAGTCCAGAGTAACGCGATCTTTCTCTCATGCTTGCTAGCTGACTTGATGAGATCTGGTGCGCTGTTGCGTCCTTCCTCGATTGCCTCTAGTATTTTGACGTCCCCTGAACATCTCATGAGGCACTGTATGCTCGCAGTGATCTCCTCTCTACAGATCTTCACGCTCAGCACGTCCGTGTCCAGCATATCTGAGGGGTCGTCTTGGAGGAACTCGTCAAAACTGAAACATCAAAGTCAATTACAACATTAATTATCGAACTTTTTAATATTGTACTGAATAAATTAGTTTTAACAACTAAAGTATTTGTTTAAATTGACAACTTTCAATATTCAACATTTCTTGCATTGTTAAGAAAATGTTAGTAATTATAAACACGCATTGCTATGGATAAACAGCGACATTTTCAGGCTAAAAATTAAAGAACTTTGCGGAATGATACCAGCATGTGCCTTTTATAAGAATGGGAAGGAAAAACGTCGAACTTTAAAATTTTCAGGGGGTTAGGAGGTGACATTGGTTTTAAATATAAGAAAAATATTAAATTGTTAAGAAAAACGTCAAATTCGTTAACCTTTTATCTTCTTCGATTTTAAAACATTGTCATCTCGTAATCCGGCTTTTTTTTTTATTTATTTATTTTTTTTTTATTATTTGTTTATTTATTTTTTTTTTTTTCTTCCCTTCAATTTTGATGTTTTTTCTTCTTATTCTTATAAGGCACATGTTGACATCATCCCGCAAATTAATTAATCGGGAAGCCTGAAAATGGTGCTGTTTATCCATAAAAACACGTGTTATTTTTTACATAATTCTTAACTTTTTTTCCCAACCTCTAACTCCACAATGCAAGAAATTTGAATATTAAAAATTTCTTTACAACTTACGACTTAGGTCTATGAATGTAAAAATATTGTCAAATTAAACTGAAATGAATTTTAAAATAAGAAGTACAGCGAGCTGGCTAGCACTTGAACTTAGTGAGCTTTATAGTAAAGATTATTATAATTTAGAGGAAAAATATTTTTATTTTCCTGTTTAGGGGCTTTATTTAGGAGAGTTATACTGTATCAAACCACAAATATGGAGAGAGAGAGAGAGAGAGAGAGAGAGAGAGAGAGAGAGAGAGAGAGAGAGAGAGAGAGAGAGAGAGAGAGAGAGAGAGAGAGAGAGAGAGAGAGAGAGAGAGAGAGAGAGAGAGAGAGAGAGAGAGAGAGAGAGAGAGAGAGAAACTTGGGATATAAATAGCAAGGCTTTTTTTTTTTTTTTTTTTTTTTTACAGTACGTAATAAAAAAAGTATTGTTAATAAAGGAGTATAAAATAGACATATTTTATGGCAAAAAAAATCCTCTCATTCATAAATCACGAGATGTGGCCATTATACATACACATTTTATGTCACTTAACCTATCAGTACTCTCACAAACTACGGAGAAAACTTGTAAAGTAGGCAACCTGCGCTACAATTTGTATTATATAGACCTGGATTTCATGACGTCATCAATCCCTAAAGTTGCCTACTTTACAGTTTTTTAATCCCAGTTTGTGAGGCTACAGAAGGGTTGAGAGACATTATAGGGATAGAAGTGACTGAAGTGAGGGGGACTTAAGGGGACCTGTCCCCGCAAGAAAAAAAAATTAACATTGGGTTTATGGAAATTCCCCTCTTTTTTTCCCTTAAAGTCCCTGCATAAGAGTTAAAGCCAGTTCTACCCCTAGGGAAATACGTGTATGAAACAGCCCCACCTTGTGATTTAATTATTATTTGACAGGGTTTCTTTAATTTTTCTATACTAATCAGACTATTACCTGAGCTGTCCCATACTGATGACTGCCTCCACATCTCTGTTGTTCCTACCAGCTAGACTGGCTGTGGGGCTACCTCCGCTGATCTTCCTCTTGAAGCTCGCCTTCCACTTGCCGATGATTGACGAGGTCGCTGTGGAGTACTGATTGAGAGTGGCCGGAGACTCTATGTCATCTGGGTCCAGACTGACTGACCGCTTCAGTGTCCGCATGTCCATGGGCTCGCCCATCTTGTAACCTGTAACATTAGCAATGGAGGTTATTGGTAATGAAAAGTTATTAAACAATTTATTTCTTATAAATTATATTATCGTCTTTATTCAAAAAAGAAAAAAAAAACTTAAGAAAATAACGTTTTATTTATTATTTTTAAGGTCAAGGTTTAAACCTTACATAACGTCTTACAACTGATCCTAACACGTAAAAAATGCTGTTCGTAAATTATGTTTTCTGCTCCTAAAATGACGATCAACTGTGGTTATTCAAACGGAATGCGCATTTTTTGGTGCAAGAAAACAGGGTTTACGAACAACACCAAAGTGTCTTTATAGTATTCATCGTTTAAATATTTCCATATATAATCAGTGCATCACTTTTCTCAATAACACTAAAAAAAAAAAAAAAAAAAGCGCAAAAAACATAAGCGCAATGCTAGATTAGGGGATCCTTAGCTTAGCGTGCTTTACCGATATAAGCTCCATTTTGTACATGACATATCAACTCATATAGGGAGTTGCATGCATGTAAAAGTCGAAACCATTTGAACAGAGAAAAATAAATACTAGCTTATATTATAATTATTTCAGCTCAATACAGCAACATTTATTCATATCAGCATAATTTATTATGTTTATGATTAATGCTACGTCACCGCCGATAAGAAATATTGTAAATAATGACTGGAATATAACAACCAATATTTCTATGAACTGCCTAGGTCAATAAAATTTATTATTTATATATATATATATATATAAAAAAATCCAAACGACCACACTTTAGGCGTATCCGTGTATTATATACATAGAAATCCAACTTGAAATATATTTAAAACGACGCTATTGTTATTTTCCCAGAGAAAACGTAGTAGTTTAATTCGGTCATGTTATAATATAAAACTATGATGTGTATATACTTTCATTAAGTATTTTTATAACTAGAATAAGCTATATAAGCAGTGAACCGAGGTGGGACCACGCCCCTTTAAACAATACAACATAATGTATTATTGTACAAAATATCTCACAATCAGTTGAAGTCACCTTGGATGATAGAGAAGTCACACAAATTTATTTCTCATATAATATGACGTCAGCTAAGTCAATTAAAGTTTTAATATAAATTAATATTTGGAGACCAAATTTATATACATTCACTTTCTTTTTTTACGTTTCATCAATACACGTCTATGATTAAGTTATTTATTTTTCACATATCATCTTATTCATTCATTCATTCATTCATTCATTCATTCATTCATTCATTCATTCATTCATTCATTCATTCATACATTCATTCATTCATTCATTCATTCATTCATTCATTCATTCATTCATTCATTCATTCATTCATTCATTCATTCATTCATTCATTCATTCATTCATTCATTCATTCATTCATTCATTCATTCATTCATTCATTCATTCATTCATTCATTCATTCATTCATTCATTCATTCATTCATTCATTCATTCATTCATTCATTCATTCATTCATTCATTCATCTATTTATTTATTTATTTATTCATTGATTTATTTCCTCAAATTACTATAATTATTAATTATTGTGAGTTAACATATGAACACATATAATTTATATAATTAGTACAATGCTAGCAGCGCTAATTAATTGTCACGCTCCACATTGTATGTACTAAATGAAGAGAGCAATTGAAGGTATATAGCAATTTTTTTTTAATTTCTCTAATTTTAATAATTTTAGCTTTCAAGTAATCAATCTTTGATGAGGTAAAAAAAAAAAAAAAAAAAAAAAAAAAAAAAAAAAAAACAACACGAAACGAAACGAAACCAAAAATGAAATAAATAAATAAAATACGCTTAAAAGTAATTAAATAAACATAACATCATAACTAATATACAAATAAAGTTAAGTAGTTAATTTTCTCTTTCATACAGTGACAGTTGAGGTAAGATTTATTCAGAAATAATAAATACACAAATAAGGAAACTGTGTACTTCGTAAATTTGTGTAATACGCAATATAAAAGTC
The DNA here is from genome assembly GCA_949318235.1 of Ecdyonurus torrentis. Classification (NCBI taxonomy): domain Eukaryota; kingdom Metazoa; phylum Arthropoda; class Insecta; order Ephemeroptera; family Heptageniidae; genus Ecdyonurus; species Ecdyonurus torrentis. Next base: position 23,872,575 of record OX439136.1, on the reverse strand, counting down.
AGCATTTTTTTTTTTTAACGTAAAACACGTTAAAAAGGGTCTGCGGTATTATTGACTTTAATTTTTGCAACCTTAGTACAATAGTGCAAAAAAAAAATAATAATATATATATATATATATATATATATATATATATATATATATATATATATTTTTATAAGTCTCGGTCATCATAATACTAAATTATATATAGGCAAATATTGTATGCTTGTATTTTCCCGCACTGCCTGTGATTATAGCTACAATAATTTTGCAGTGATTGGTAGTGAAGGCAATCAGTGACTGACTGTTAATTAAATTAAAACAAACACGACACGCACGCGCAGGTAGATAGACATACAGACAGACAATTAAAGTACAACACTCGAGTGACCGTGCTCTTGACAATCAGCTTCAAGCAAGCGAGCGAGCGAGCAAGGACGTTCTTGAATGTACCAAAACATCGGAAGTTATGTATCTTCTTCCGTCCGTACCATAATAGTAATTATGTGAAACATTAACTATCATTGTATGTACTGTATGTGGACGACCAATTTGCTTTGTCATTTCTAATTTTTATGTTGTAGAATCACGGCCCTGAAATTAACATTATATACACTCTAATTATCTCATTTACTATCTGTGCGATACAATTAAAGAAGAATATTTTACTTTTAAAATCAGTCGAAATATTTTAATCATTTCTTCTAGTCTATAAAATAATAAATGTATCCGCATAAAGCCATAGACCATCATTATGAAACAATACGACGTGCTTCATAATGATTATAAACACACAAAATGCTTGGATCTCATAAAAAAAAAAAAAAAAAAAAAAAAATCCAAACTTCACGGAAAGAATAAATGGCGGTAATTTATGCTGTATTTAATATGTAATTATATAGCATAATTGATGCTAAATTGGAATAACATAATTAAGCTAAAAACATAATATTTATGGAATCATGGGTTTTTTTTCTTGCCATATTGTGTTATTGTGCTACACCAACCCCACTTCCAGTCAAGACATTATCTTATCAACAGGTAAGGACTTGGAGACATGGAGGAAGAGGACATGGAGAAGCACACACGGGCCGGCTACGGCCTATATAAATCCCTTGTCAACTTACTTTTTTTATTATATAGAGAACTAGATTGATAATTACCATAACTTATTATCCATGAATTAGACACCAACACGTTGGTTTTGTATTTATTTTCATTTTGACTGTTATGTCACGTATCTGACGTCACAATGTACTGATGGGGTCGTGATAGGGGTAAAGAACTTGAGGGAGGGGCTTAAATTTATCACGTGACCAGAGCGGTGACTGTGATTGGCGGCGGTACATTGTGACGTCAGATACGTGATATAACAGCCAAAAAGAAAATAAATGAAAATAAATACAAAATCAACTTGGTAGTGTCTAATTCATGGATAATAAGGTATGGTAATTATCAATCTAGTATTCTAAATGATAAAAAAAAAAAGTTGACAAGGGCTCATTAAGTACCCAGCCCGGTATTCTTTCGCCATAGCAGCCTAGAGAAACCGTGGAAACGTCAAGGCAGTATTATGCAGTATAGCATAAATTATGCTGTATTGAACAAATTATGCTATAAAAATGAGTTAGCATAATTATTACGTTTTTTTTTTCTCCGTGTTCTATATACCGCAAAAGTAATGCTGCTTTCTCTAGAAATATTTTTCATTAAAATGTACACACACATACTATATATTAGATAAAAATTAGTATATCAAAAAATAAAAATATTTCAATATAAAGAAGAGGAGAGAATCACTAAAAGTGACCGTATTTGGCACAAAATAAAAGTATGTTGGTATAAAAATGTACAGCAAGAACTAACAATTTTACATAGCAAGATTTTTAAATTATAAATATAAATTTCACTATGTGGTCTAGACGTGTCGACTAAAAACCTGTTTTTGCATGGAAATGTGAACTACAACATTGCCTTTTTGCTAAATTTTTATCAACTTTTTATTCGCAGTTATTATTACTATTTTTTTTAATGAAAATGTCTTTATTTTTGCACATTTAAGTTTAGTTTTGTAATCTAAATAATACAGTTACATTAAGGAAGATCGAAATATTTCTTTGAATATATTATATATATAAATATATATATGTACACTGGACCCTAATAAATCTGAGTAATGTGACAATTTGCGATAGTTTCCCCATAAGATACGAACACTCGAAAATATAGTGCATTAAATTACTTCAGTTATGAATCCTAACTTATTTGAGATAAACATTTTTGAGTTATTATGAGTAGCTAAAATAATACATTTTAGCAAACTATCAACAATAGTTATTTTAACTTGAAACAGCCGTAAATAACTGGAAACAACTCAAAACAACTTAAAATAGCTTCTTTTTTTTTTAATATTTAACACGGCACCTACAGTACATGCATGATAGAACGATTAACATGTAAGTGACAATGTTCAATAGCGGAGACTTGAACGCTCGAGAGGTCAAGGTGAGGTGAAGCTTTACACCAATAAGCACCAGAACAGAATATATAACAGTAAAAGTCAATATACCTCATTCATATATTTGCACTGTCAATCACGGTCACTTTGCATATCATATTTATACATGGCATCAAGTTGAGTGACGTCAGTTATTGTTTAGTGAAATATTAGGGTTTTTTACCTAACGTAAGTAGATGACTATGTAATCCAAAGAGGATTCCCGTGCTGAAAAGTACTTTGGGCAGCTGAAGATCTGTATTGCGCAATGATTCATCAGGATAGGACACACTAAAATCAATTGTCAATTTGTTTGGCGTAATTCCCTATCTTTAAACAAAGAACAAAAGACACGCAAATTTTTAAGAAGTGGTTCATGTGTACTATCGTGTCTTTATAGATTCGTTGGGAATAGTGGGTCAAAATTATACATTGATCAAATGAGCAACAAAATGTAACTACCAGAATAAAATTAATTAAAAAGCAATTAAAGGAAAAAAAAACTCGACGTTATTTTTGGTATACCGTATATATAAACAATCTACTTATCTTACTGTTCCCTTTGTTACAGGGAGAAATAGGTATATTTTTATTATTATTTTAATTTAATTTGGGGAAAAACTTATATTAATGAATGGTTGTTACCGACGGTAAAGGTAGCGAGACAGTGGTAACGTATTTTTATTGTGACAGCGATATTTTTACCATGACTGTCTCTACCAGTAAGACGAAACCTTTGGGAAATCATAATTCCTCTCTACTTTGATAAAGAATTTAATTGTTTTAAACTGATTTATATAAGAAAACTGCTGCAGTTATCATAATCATACTGATAAAACGAATACTAATTTCACATCCACTAACTTATATACGCTTTCAATTTAAACTATGCAGAGTTAACTCTGTTATACAGCAAAATTACTTGTCAACACTAACGAAAAAAAGCATCACTGCAAGGTAACTATATTTTACAACATATAGTAAAGCAGTAGAAGTCCAACAATAACAATATTATGTTGTACGGCATAATTTGGCAGTTTTGATTTTTCCGGAAAAAAAAGTTTGTCACTTAAAAATGTTGTCCATTAGCATCGCAGTATTTTTTTTTTTTTTTTTTTTTTTTTCTTTGAAATAAAATTAGACAAAAAACCATAATTATAAAACATGAAATGAGTATTTTGTTGTTTAACATAGTCTCTAATTTGTATGACAAATGAAATTCAATGATAGCACAGACAACAATGCGCGCAAGTGCAACAATCAAAGCAGACTGCAAGTACAGGGTGTTTTTTTAAAAGCGCGCATTTTAAAACGCTTATTAAAATATGAAGAAATAAAATAAAATTAACTTTTTATATATCATTTTGTAGCCAAGGGTTAGACATTTTTGAAACTGTTCTTAGAAATAAAATTGAGTGACCAGTTTTCTTGCACCGAGCGTTAACGTAAAAATGTGCTATTTTTTTTTTCCAAACGTCTTTTTTTCTGCAAAAATGATCAGAAATTTGCTTTTTTAACTATCCTTTATTAATAATTAATGGAGTCTGTTGGCATAAATAAGATACCTATAGCACTCTAAGCATGTTCTGTGATAAAAATTGAAGGATTGGGCCACATTAGTATCAGGGTTAAGGTGAAAACATTTGCGTTAAACATGGCTAAATTTGCCAACATTTCCTCTAATTTGAGAATTTTGTTTAATGATTTAACGAAATTTTTAGTTTCTCTATAATGGCTTTGCGCTCACAGTTTTCTTTCAAATCTAAGTAATGTTTGGTTTAATTATTAAAAAAAAATCAATATGATTCAAGATGCAAAGAATTAATGAATGCGGCAAAAACCAAATGAAATGTGCGGATTTCCATACATGAACCAACTTTTACAGAAAGAGATGCAAATTAAATGTTTCCATTCTTTAAAATGAAATGTTTAAAGTTTTAATCATCAAAGCAACCCAGTTTGTAAGAATTGACAGAAAATGAAAGTTACAAATAATGTTATAAAAATTAAAGTTCATACAAAATCGGTAAAAAAAAAAAAAAAAAAAAAATTGATTTAAGAGAATTTTTTAAATCAAATTTAGCACTGTTTAACACAAAAGTTTTCACCTTAACCCTGATACCAATGTGGCTCCATCCTTCCATTTTTATTACAGAACATGTTTAGAGTGCTATAGGTATCTTATTTATGCCAACAGACTCCATTAATTGTTAATAAAGGATAGTTAAAAAAGCAAATTTCTAATCATTTTTGCAGAAAAAAAGACGTTTGGAAAAAAAAATAGCACATTTTTACGTTGACGCTCGGTGCAAGAAAACCGGTCACTCAATTTTATTTCTAAGAACAGTTTTAAAAATGTCTAACCCTTGGCTACAAAATGATATATAAAAAGTTAATTTTATTTTATTTCTTCATATTTTAATTAGCGTTTTAAAATGCGCGCTTTTAAAAAAACACCCTGTATATTGTTGCAATTGTCCTTCAAGTTGGAGAACTTCATAGCCTTGAATTACACCTGTCGTTTGAAACAAGACAACTTTTACATCAAAATATTTCTTGGTTATCATTAAAAAAATTTATTATTATAATTTTTATTTTTTTGAACAGGAAATTGTATCAATAAAAATTGGTAATAAATAAAATTGTATGCATAAAAAAATAGCGACTTGCAAATTTTACCGCAGAAACTTGTTAACTTGATATAGCATGGTAAATTTTCTTCAGTTAATTCTGGGCGTATTAAATATAATTACCATATGGTGGTAAATATTACGTGCACTAATTAAGTTATTCACTGTATATAATTACAAGTATGTATACTCTCATTTTTCACGTTTGGTTTTTGCTTGCATATTAATCACTTATATTTTCATACGTTTTATATTTATATTCTTATAAAAAAAGTGTATGTATAGTATAATATAAATAAATTATTGGTATATATATAATTGGTATAATATACAGGGTGTCCATAAAGTCTCTGAGGGTGTTTGGACGTTAATAAAACACATAAGACTCAACGTAAATTAAACTTTTTATACATCAAATTAAAGCTTGAATTATGACAATTTTGAAAATCAAAACATAAATGCAATCAGATGATTATTAATCTTGCTGCATCAAAAACCGCAAAAAAAGAGAAAATTGACGTCCGATTTGCAACTTTTAACGCTTGCATCATCTGAAAAAAAAAAAAACATACAGATTCAAAATTTGTAAGGTCTCACTCGAGTTTTCTGAAACATTAGCTCAAGGCCTCTCCACATGCACCCCATTGGTAGCACGACACACGTCGAGACGAACCTCTAGCTCGCGCGACACGTTGCGGAGAGTCTGCGGAGTGATGGCCTCGATAGCGGTGGTAAAATACGCTGTTTCAACTCATGCATGTCACGCACTTTCGTCTTGAAGACCTGGTCCTGGTCCTTGACGTAGCCCCAGAGATAAAATGTGGGTGGCGTGAGATCAGGAGACGAGTGCATTGCGTGTTTGTGTGGTAAAGTAAAAACTGACAGAACGTGTGTTTCTTGGGCACTGAACGTCCAGACACAGCTCGTACGTTCGAACGTGACAGTCCCAAGGCAATTATTTGGTGCCCAGTCCTGTACGATTGTGTGATCCACCCGTTCGTCTTCCACGAGCCAACTGTCCACTGGAACAACTTCCAGAATATGCTTGAGAATTATACGCCATCCCTCAGCAGCTGCAGGGCCAGACGGAGTGGGGTTACGAGCTCATCTTCCAGCAGGACGGAGTGCTCTCACATTGGGAGCACGTTGTCAGAGACGAGCTGGATTAGGTGTTTCTAGGCAGATGGCTACGTCGTGGTGAACCCATGGCATGGGCTCCCAGGTCTTCTGATCTCATGCCAACCAACTTTTATCTCTGTAGCTACGTCAAGGACCAGGTCTTCAAGACGAAAGTGCGTGACATGCGTGAGTTGATGCAGCGTATCACCGCCGCTATTGAGGCCATCACTCCGCAGACTCTCCGCAACGTGTCGCGCGAGCTAGAGGTTCGTCTCGACGTGTGTCGTGCTACCAATGGGGTGCATGTGGAGAGGCCTTGAGCTAATGTTTCAGAAAACTCGAGTGAGACCTTACAAATTTTGAATCTGTATGTGTTTTTTCAGATGATGCAAGCGTTAAAAGTTGCAAATCGGACGTCAATTTTCTCTTTTTTTGCGGTTTTTGATGCAGCAAGATTAATAATCATCTGATTGCATTTATGTTTTGATTTTCAAAATTGTCATAATTCAAGCTTTAATTTGATGTATAAAAAGTTTAATTTACGTTGAGTCTTATGTGTTTTATTAACGTCCAAACACCCTCAGAGACTTTATGGACACCCTGTATATACCACGCGGGCAAATTATTAATTTCTTTATTTATTATATATATAATTGCTTTTCTTGTAAGTTTTATTATTTATTTATTTGTTTACTTTTTTTCTCCAATTGACCACTTGCAATGAACGAACTTTTTAAAATAATTTGAATAATTCTTAATGCATTTCTTATGTAAAAATCGTTTTCACTTACTTGCTGCAACAATTAAAAACATTTTATTGCAAGTGGTCCATTACATTTTTTTAAAGCGCTTTTTTTTTTTTTCTTTTGAGATTATTAACAGATAAAATATAATAATTATTTCAATAAAAAGGAGTACTAAATAAATCAATTTATATTTTATTTTACCACGGACAAATTATTTACTTATTTCCATTTATTGTCCTTGCCTTTTTATTATTATTATTTTACAGTTAGACCTATGAATTCTCTAGTAATTAAAACAGGTTTAATATTCATATTTTTTAAATCACTTTTTTTATCATAATTCTTATTTATTTTTAGATAAAATATGAATATTAAAAATGGTATTAATTAATTAAGACAGTTTTTGTCTCAGGCTAACATCCACTATAATTATCGCCGCGGACAAAAAAAAAAAAAAAAAAAAAAAAAAACTAATAATTAAAAGAGCTCAATTTTAGCAAAATGTATGCATAACAACATAATTTATGCTATGTTTTAGAATATTATAACGACTGGTGTATGTATATAAAACCTAAAATAACTTTCTTCAAAAGCCTCAAAATATATATAATTTTGCCTGTGTTGAAGGGAATCAATGATGAAAAATTCTTAAATTTTGTATTGTCTTAAAGAAACGTAAAAGTATGTCTTGTATTCCTCTTTTAAACATTTCTGACCTCAAAAAAATATTTGACTATTAAAGATGATCGTAAACTATGTTCCTTTGCTCCAAGAAATGCGCAATGCCATTTAAAAAGCATGGGGTGATCGTCATTTTTTCGTAGTTTAAAGCAAAAAAAAAAAAAAAAAAAAAAAAAAAAAAAAAAAAAAAAAAGTTTGAATACAATTATTGTTTTCTACTAAAAAAAATAATAATAAAAGATAAAAAAAGAAATACTTTCGCAATACTTAAGGATAATAGTCAATTAAAGAACCTTTTATATAGTTTTCTCCACATGTCTCACAGCTAACTTCTATATTACACAGTAACTGTACTCGTCAATCAATTTTACTACTTTTACAATATTTAAGGCAGATACGAAATACTTACACGTTAGTTAGTATTTGTTGGGATTTTCCTTCAACATAAAACAAAACAGCAACAAAATGCGTGCTCAATTATATTATTATATATAGAAAATATTTGAGTGGCTCTCACACATACACGTTATTAACAAATGAAAGTCCCTCCACCTATATAGCTCAAGCTACAGGTGGCTCTGGGTTATAGCATCTTTAACGTTACAACATACGTAATTATACTACGGTATGTATGTATAGGGGGATCCCATACACTGTGGGATTCCCTGGGGAGTCCCTATATAGCATAATAATGAGTCTATGCCACGTGGTTTTGCCAAAATATTTATTAATTATTATTATTACTTTTTTAGAAACACCCAGTATTATCATACCATATTAATATAGTCCTCGTTTTTTTTTTTTTTTTTTTTTTTTTTTTTTTTTTTTTTAATGACATGTTCTTAATAATTTGATTGTTGCACTCGTGCATTGTTGTCTGCGTTTTATCTACTTCATTTGTCATATAATTAGACAGTTAGACTGTTAAAGAACAAAAAATCATCATTTCATGTTATGGATAATTATCATCTTGGCTAATTTTATTAAAAAAAAAAATGCAAAAAAAAAAAAAAAATGCGATGACAATTAATGGACAACATTTTCAACTTTTTTTTTTGTGATTTTTGAACACATACACACACAAACATAAACACAAACACACACACCAAAAATACTCCACCGATTTCGGAGAAATTTGTTAAAAATCTTTTAAACCGATAACCAGCCTCCTGCATTACAAATAACTCAGTGTTACGATTTAAGTGCTTTTAATTTTTTAGTGTTATTATTATTATTATTTATTTAAGATTGTATGAATAACTAAACTAACTAACAAATAAAATATATTCATTTATTTATGAAAATAAAAATAGATATAATATTAAACTGAGAACGTTAGTCCCACTTTACATAATTATAATATATTTATATTGGAGAAACTTGGTGTTAACTTATTTGTGCAGTTCGCCAATATGAAAGTAAGTAACCGCACGATGAGCAAGTAACACTGACTAGCAGACGATAGAAAAATTTGACTCAAGGTCCATCTTAGTTAATTTACTTTGCAATTGCTTTGTGGTTTTATATACAATTTTAATAAAAAAAAAATGTATTAAAATTTTATCCTGGCATACCATATTATTCAAGCAAAAAATAATAATACGTGAAAAATAAATTGTATTAAAATTTACGTAGACCTCAATACAAAAGTATATATTAAGCAAGTAAGCAAAAAAAAAAAAAAAAAAAAAAAAAAAAAGACGAAAAACAAAATAATAAGAATAATAAACTAAACTTACAAAAAACTTGCATTAAAATTTAACCTTTGTACCAAAGCATCCTAAAAAAAGGATACCTTAAATGATAATAATAATAATAATAATAACCGCATCTTGTAGTCGGCAAAACTTGTTAGTTAAAATTATCATCTAATTCAAATAAAAAAGTTTGGTTACATTTATGTTTAATTCAAACATAATGGAAATTTTGATCATAAAATTAGGCAGGTGTATAGACACGCATTTTATAAGGTAGAGATCACAGGATCTGATAGCAGATTTGATAGTGATTATTGTTATTTCACATTTGCTATAACATTGTAAAGCTTACTTCTTATATACCATAAGAAAGAACTGTAATTATATATATAGTTATATTGTCGACTTACTAATGGTAGGTTTGAAGTAAATCCTAAGCATGGGAAACACAGTTTTTTTTTTTTTTTTTTTTTTTTTTTTTTTTTTTTTTTTTTTTTTTTTTTTTTTTTTTACCTTCCAGACATTAGAAAAATACTTTAAAATTATACAGGACACACATTATCTATCTGCATGGAGATAGTTAGTTGAAGTGAAGAGAATTGAAAAAAAAAAAAAAATACAACCCTAAGGTCACATGTTAATTTTAAAGGAATAGACCAGAGAAAAACATAAGTATATTACAAAATACTTGATGGATCTTACATATAAATAACTTTAGTTTGTCTCAAAACCCAACTGTAGCTCCGTAGCAGTGATCAGAAAATTTCGATTTATGCAACCCGTACAACATTTTCATACTAATTTTTGCATGTTTCTGACGTCATAAACATGAATAACCACGCAAATTGCATACTTTACAGTATTTTAACGTTCTCTCGTGGGGCTACATTAACATTCTGGTAAAAATTGTCAACAGTTTGGAAGATCCCATTTCGTATTTATTCATATTAAAAAGCACATGTTGTTTTATGTGGTCTATGGCTTTAACAAAAAATGTCTACCATATAAAACACGGAAAGAATAAATTACATAATTTATGCTGCATTTATGCGTCATTAAATTATTCTAAATTAGAACAATTGAAATTTATGCTGTATGACATTTCAGTTTCAGTTTCTTTATAGATCATAATACCTATAATGTATAATACGTATTTATGCTTTGTAACATAATTTTAATGAAACATACAGCATAAATTAATATGCTGTTTTGTACAAGTTCGGAAAGTGAGCTAGCATAATTAACGTATAATTATTTTGTCCGTGCAGTCACATGTACAGAGCGTATTCGCATGACGTCATATTGAATGCGCTTCGACGCCATACTGTACCAAAGAAACAAAATTGCTCAGCAAAGGACCAACATCGTTTTTGCTATTTTCTTCGAAAGTCTGTTAATTTTTTATTATTATTTTCCTCACATACTTGAGATACTAATTCAACCTGTTAATAGTATCAATATCAATGCTCTCAAAAATATTGCTTAGTATTTTTAAATTGTCAAAATGAGCCAATTTCCTATACCAGCTCATTTTATTGAGTGATCCAACATAGCGTCGACTTTAACATGAATGCATACACCCTATATATTATGAAATTTTCATCCCAGGTAGTTGTTACCTTTGACTTCACAAAGTAGGGGGTCAATTTAAAATTCAAAAGACAAGATCCTTATTCAAACAACAACTAAACCGGAAGTGTCAGTGTATTAATTGTTACTACGATGTTGTAATAAATAAATTTGCCCCGGGAACAATTTGACGTGAAAACCAAATTGACCAGCGGGCTAGAAAGCGAAATATACATGACGTATTTCCCACACTTTTTCTATCTTTAACTTGTGGTAATTTTTGTACATCAAATTTTGAAAGTTTAGACACTGCATGACATAAAATTGTTTTCTATATTGCGTCTTATACAATAATATAATCATCGAACAAAAATAAATAAGCAATAATTATACTATAGCTCAATACAGCATAACATAATTTATGCTATTTTTACAGTGATTATTCTACGTACACTCTAAAAATTGGTGCATTACTTTAGTTACGAATTCTAACTTATTTAAGATAATCACTTTTAAGTTATTATGAGTAGCTAAAATAATGCATGTTAGCAAATTATTAACAATAGCTATTTTAACTTAAAATAGCTTAAAAAGCTTTAAACAACTTAAATTAGCTATTTTTAATAACTTTCTAAAATTTGCATTTTAGCTACTCGTAATAACTTAAAAGTGATTATCTTAAATAAGTTAGGATTCGTAAATAAAGTAATGCACCATTTTTTGAGTGTATACATATAACATAATAGTTCGGATTTTCATAATAATTTTATATTAATAATAGCAACATTTGAATGGGTAAATTAAAATTAAATTACTAAATTTATTTATTCCGTGATTGAATACAGTAAGATATAAGCTTATTATAAAGTATGTATAAGCATTATATTGTAATGCCAATTTTACCTTCTTAAAAATAAAGTAATAAAATAAAATAAATAAATAAATTTAAAAAACGACGAAGGCCCCACGCACGCTGAATTCAGTTGCAGACATCCGCATTACATCATTTTTACAATATTTGTCTAACAGATAAGTATTATAAATAATTTACATTAATTTTACTTTTTTTTTTTTTTTTTTTTTTACATATTTTATTTTCATCCACATAATTTTAGATCATTCTAATATGTAATAATTCCTTCAATATAGTTTTTTTTTCTCTCCTAGACAGAGTAAATTTTTATCTCACAGCGTGCACTAGTTGTTTTGCAATTAAATTAAATTTTAAATATTAACATCCACGTTTTTTCATATTTTATTATTATTATTATTACATATTATCACGTTTAGAGAGATATACGTAAAAATATAGCGTGTTTTTCTTTTTCTTCTTCTTCAAACATTTAATTTAATACTTTATAAAATTAAACTGAAAAAAATAAATACGTATACTTCTAGTTTATTCTCTATAGCATAATTTATGCTATATACTGCATTTTAGCTTGCATATCAGTATGAATAATATGTTGTAATGTTGCTATAATAATGTTTAAATCAAGTTACATGTCATTTCCAGCGCGCCTCTGATTGGTGCCACGTCATTACCGATAGGATGCATTTAAAATGAGGAAGGTGAATTTTTTTAACCCCCACTTTTTATGACATTTTTGAAAAGAGCGTTGAAAATTTTTGAGGCGGTATTTTTTCTTAAAACGATTGGAGCATGGGAAGTATTTTTAATTAATTTTTGAAAATCGTCCTAAAAAGACTCTGACGTCATCAATCGGGCATTTATTTCGGAAAGTATTGACCGTAGAAGGTTCAGTAGCCAGTTTTTTGAAATCCTGAGAACGAGCTGATTTCATTAAACTGGTTACTGAACCTCGAACGATTAGTATTTGCCGAGAAAAAAGTGGAATGATGACGTCAGAGTCTTTTTAGGTCGATTTTCAAAAATTAATTAAAAATACTTTGCTTGCTCCAATCGTCCTAAGAAAAAATAGCGCCTCAAAAATTTTTAAAGCTCTTTCCAAAAATATCATAAACTCAACAAAAAAATTTCAATTCACCTTCCTCATTTTGCCAAATGAGAAGGACTACAAATTTTAGGGGGTTATTTTATTGCATTTATTCAAAAAGCGGGCATTGTCCTAAATCAATACATACCATAATATATATGTATTTTGAATTAATTTTTGTAAGTTGCGAAATGACGTCATAGCTAGGCTATATGCATGTAGGCATAGGAAAAAGTTACAGCCTGTGACGTCATTTCGCGACTTTCAAAAATTAATTTAAAATAATGAACTTAAATAAACTACTTCGAGTGGATGCAGTATAATTAACTATATAAAGTCAACTGTGATTGGCTGGTAGGTTTATAACACGCTCTCTGATTGGTTTAGCACCTCGGATGCAGCTTTTGGTTAGAAAGACCTTGTTTTGCAATACGTATTATACTGTATATATTATGTATTGATTTAAGACAATAATGTACTGTTTTTGTAGAATATGCATGAAATAAAATTACACCCTAAATTTTTTAGTCTTCCTCATATAGAAATATGATATTGTTTCACGGCAGCTGATTGCCATGCAGTGCAATATATATATATATATATATATATATATATATCGCATACTTCCACCCTGGACTATTAGATGACAATGTAAATAAAGATACTTCACACTGCAGTGAAAGTTATAACAGTAGTGATGCAACGTTGTATCATATGATGCCCAGTATCACCATAGTACGTATGTAACACAAGATGTGATGTATACACTTTATACATAGACCTTGTATTACATTACCTTGTATTGCATCATTTTTACATATGTCTCTAATTATATTTACTTACTTTAAGTAAACACCGACGTCACCCTGTTTAATTATTCTTTTATCACAAATTGTGAATAATAATCATAAATACAGCCATGTACTTTTTATTCAAAGAGGTTATTCTATGTTTTTATTATTATTATTTAACGACCTTTATTTATAATTTAAAGATATTATTATTTAAAAAGATGCCAAATTACCTTTATTTTGTCATTTTTACTCATTTTATATTTTGTCATTTTCATACTACTTTGACTGTTTCTCTTTAGCTTTTTTTTAATCCTTATGTTTCAATTGTAAAAGTATGGAAAATACGGATTGTAAAAAAAAAAAAAAAAAAAAAAACAGCAGCAGCAGCAGCAACAACAACAACTTATAGTTAGTTTAACATTTCTTTCTTTTTAAATATTTATCTTTCTTTGACTTTTTTTTTCTTTTTAAAAATGTTATCATAATATAAATATATATCTCAAACTCAAATTTATTGTTATTATGACTCATGCAATTTAAAATTTCTGCCATGAACATGAACGTTTTTATTTATTTATTTTTATTTATTATTATTATTATTGTTTGTAATGGATTCCACAAAAGGATTGAATTTTTATAATTTCGAGATAGAAAAAAGTATAATCATAAACTCAATGTATCTCTTAAACCTAAATTTATTGATATAACAAATTTCGAGAAATTTACACTCAAAAAATAAACTACTAGTAGTTTACTTACTAAACATTGTTTCTCTAAACATTTATATACATCAAATCAAACTAGAATGCATAGAGAGTAAAGGGTGTATGCGGATTACGTCATATATTTATTGCCCTTGGAGGCCATACTGGAGTTGTGAATAACATTGCTCAGCATAGGACAAACTTCATTCAAGCCAATTTTCTTTGGGAAATCGGTTAATTTTTTTTCTATTGTTATTTTTCTCACATACTTGAGATACTAATTCAACATATTTACAGCATCAATGCTCTCAAAAATATTGCATAGTGGTTTTAAACTGGCAAAATGAGTTATTGTCCTATGCCACCCATGTTATTGAGTTATCCAACATGGCGTCGACTTTAACATGAATGCACAGACCCAATACGTTATAGTATACATATTTAAACCTGTGCTATCTAAAACAATTAAGTAGTGTATTGATAGTATACATTAGTTTTTTAAGTGTAGTCACGACATCCCAGTGATTATTTCCAAATATATATAGTATAGTGATGCACCTCAACAAAGCTATATAATAACAATAAACAAACGCACAAATCACTTTTGATTTTTATTTCACTAATAACTCATCTCTCTCACAATATTGTACATTATAGTATAGAGAAAGTTGAAGAGTTCACAGTAACCTCATTTGAAACCTTTATTTATATTTATATATATATATATATATATATATATATATAGGTTGTTTTTTTTAATATGAATGAATGAATGAATGAATGAATGAATGAATGAATGAATGAATGAATGAATGAATGAATGAATGAATGAATGAATGAATGAATGAATGAATGAATGAATGAATGAATGAATGAATGAATGAATGAATGAATGAATGAATGAATGAATGAATGAATGAATGAATGAATGAATGAATGAATGAATGAATGAATGAATGAATGAATGAATGAATGAATGAATGAATGAATGAATGAATGAATGAATGAATGAATGAATGTTATGATATACACTTGAAAAACAAGTTTGAAATTAATAAATAAAAAAAAGTAAAACAAACTTGAATGAGTAATGAGCAATATAGCAATATTTATGATATATAATTATACGGTATTATGTATTTCGATAATAAAAAATAAACTTATAGTAAAATAAAAATAGTTTTGTGTCATTAATTGTAATGTAATTCATACGCATACTTGACAAAACCAGGATATTTACATGACAGAAACATTCCACACAATGTTGGTTGCTCGGTTGTCAAACGGTATAAAACCTTGCTTAATAAGTCATATTCATATCTTTAATATTTGCACAGCTAAATGTTTTTATTTGCCTTCTTGTTAACTTTTTCTTAAACTTGAAGCTTCTTATTTTAATTGCCGAGTCAATATTTTGAGTAGTGAGGAACATTTAAAGTAGGAAAAAATGTTTGATATAAAAATATGAAGAAAAAAAAAAGTATGTAGATATGTAGGTATTCACAGTTAGCGAAACTAGGGATGCTACGACACTAGCAATGTCTCAACTCAACCCAAAAAAAGTATGATTTATAAAATGTAAAATATAGAGATTGCACGCAGAGTTATTATGTTGTATAGCAAAGTTACTTGTCAACGCTGAAGTAATAATATAGGTCTGCTGCAAAATAACTCAGGTGTACTACATAGTGATTGATTTATGTCGAGGGGACCACACAAATTACTAAACATTTTACTGTACACTCTTATTCCTAGCAAATATTATATAATTATGTTAATATGAATCGAAATTTAATTAAGACAATTAGCAATATGCAACATCACACATTGACAACGTATCTTTTACTAATTGATTGATTGATAATTATTTATTGATATTGATTGATTGATTTCTGATAATGATTTATTGATATTGATTGATTGATTGATTGATATTGATTGATTATTATATTTTAGTACTAGAAACAAGCAGTATATTATACTGTAATTTAAAAAAAAAAACACGATATTTTTCAAGATTTAAAATTGACATTGATCGTTATAGCAGCAATCACGAGCACGTTATAGATCGCGAGATGTCCGACATAATAATTATCACTCATCATCACAGGTCTGTGAGACATCAATGGTTTTCCCATATGTGTGTATTGTGTATTATTACTATTATTATACTTTTATGCATGCTAGGTTTATTAGAAGAAACGCACACAAAAATACCTGGTGTGTGCCTTAGGGCAGCAAAACCATAGACTTATTGCATGACATGTATATATGTCTATGGGCAAAACTACGAAATAACTATTTCAAAGATATCATTAGAGACCGGATTTTATATAGATTTACACCACTTTGGCTCTGTCAAATTTATCAATTAAAATCACACTTGTACGTATGGGTTAGTGATTCATCAATGGTTTTTCCCACTTATGTAAAACTAGATGTATTCTGTCTAGTCCTAGGAGATTCCCAAGTCATCATAACACTCTAGCTCAAATATACCTGCTATAAGCCTTAGGTATATAGCAAAAATATAAAAATAGCTCAAAATTTCAAATTTCAGTGAGGTTATATCAAACAGGACGTATTTATATCAGAAAAATAAAAACATTTACAAATTTTGAAATTAAGAATGTCATATCGTAAAAAACAAAACGATTCAAAAAAAATTAAATGCCATCGTCTAAAAGCCTATTTACTTGGCAATGTGTGAGTAAAATTTTAGATTTGTTTTGTTATTATTTATTAATAAGCTCGCAAAATATTAGACATGTACTCCTACCGAATAAATCTGACTGACGCGTTAAAGGAATAGACCAGAAGAAAGCACAGCATTTATATCACAAAACACTTGATGTGACTTACTTTATAGTTTGTCTCAAAACCCAACTGTACCGCCGTAGCAGATCAGAAAATTTCGATTTACGCAACCCGCACATTTTTTTTTTTTTTTACTAATTTTTGCATGTTTCTGACGTTATAAACATGAATTTTCACGCAAATTGCATACTTTACAGTTTTTTCGCGCTCTCTCGTGGGGCTACATTAACATTCTGGGTAAAAATTGTTATCAGTTTTGAAGATCACATTTCATGTTTATTCATTAAAAAGCGCATGTTGTTTTATGTGGTCTATGGCTTTAATCTCTACAAATGTTAAATATATGAGGAAACTTTAACGCAAGCGATCAGATTTATTCGGGAGGACTGAACGTTTGTGAAGTGATCTTAAAACCTGACTTGCCACTATAAACTGAGAGCGACAACTGATACCCACCCGTCACCAAGGACACTATCTTGAATCACGCGGCGTTATGTATATATAAAAATAAATTGACAAAGTGTAAAATTATGTATTGGAAGTGGACCAGCGGGACACCTTGCATTAACTTTCACGTTTAAAAAACAACACAGAATTAATTAAAAAGTGAAGACCGCACCTAGCAATGCATACATTACAATTGTATTCAGCAACACCTGCAGTGAAAATATATTACACTCCGTGCTTTGACGTACAATCAATGCATTTTGTATAGCTTGTCTCTTAGCATTTGAAAACGTACAACAAGAAAATAATTATGTTTGTACAACCTATGTACAGCTCTGGCCAAAAGTTTAAGAACGGGGCAGCGGCGGCCGCAGCGTTTTCCCATAAAGATAACATGTTGTGGTTGCGGGTTGCCTATACAAATCGTTCTCAAACTTTTGGCCAGAGCTGTACACTCCTCCTGAATAAATCTGACCGCTCGCGTTAAAGTTTTCCCCATATATTTAACATTAGGAGACATGAACGATGCGGTCAGATTTATTCGGCAATTTTTATGTATTATTTCTTTTCTTATTGATTGTTTATCACTGAATTATTAGTTTACAAGAAATACTGTAAATAAATAATTTTTAAACAAGTAAGAAATGCATTAAGAATATTCAAATTTATTTTAAATATAATTCGTTGAGTTTGTTCATTACAAGTGGTCTATTGTTAAAAAAAAATGTTAATTAGAAATGAAGAGAGGAATAAGTACACGCGTTCCTAATTTCATGCTATACTTCGACCAACTAATTATTATTATTATTTAATAGCATAATAAGGGGTCTAGTTTTTTAAATTGTTTTTTATGTATACATAAACAATAGATAAATATAGATAATTGCGACGTTTATATAGTATAATGCATCAAAACATCAATATTTTAAATTTTAGTCCGGTAATATTAAAAAATAGTAATAATAATAAAAATTTCAGAAGGTTCCTAAAAAAGGTGTCGCTATTCTTATTTCTTACAGTAGTGAATGCAAATTACATATATCAATAATCGTATAAATATATTTTCTAGCCACGATGCTTTTGTTGTTTTTGTATAGAGGTTAAGTACTAGCAATGTAATGCTATTTATTTTTTATTAATTTAATTAATATTTTTTTCCTGTTTTAATTTGATTTTCTTTTTTGTTCTTTTGTTTTTTTCTGTTCAATTTCTTCTTACCGGCGATGAATAATAAAAAAAAAAAGCTTTAAACGCATTCTAAGCGTTTTCAATATTATTTCAACTCGAAATATATTCAAAGCTACACGTTACTGTTTTTCATGTTATACAATACAAAAATACTTCCTCAGCTACACAATATGAGCGCCTATCTATGTATACTCTACTCTCACATAATATATTAGTATAGTACCTTCTAGTGCAAGGTAACTCCCACATCAGGGTCATTAACCTTATGACATTGCACCAATATTAACTGTAACCTGCGCTATAGGTGTCACCATTAAGTACCACTTTACTACTGATTTACATTGAACTGTGAGCTTTATTGACTTAGGTGTTATATATCTGGTAATAAGGATTGCATTTGTATTATTTTTATATTGAACATCAGACTTGTGTGGTATATAGGTCGAGAGAGAGAGAGAGAGAGAGAGAGAGAGAGAGAGAGAGAGAGAGAGAGAGAGAGAGAGAGAGAGAGAGAGAGAGAGAGAGAGAGAGAGAGAGAGAGATGATTCACATAAACTTTAGTAGCTGCCGCATTTTGTTATTTGAATTAATTTGACCAAAATGACTCATTTTGGTATTTTTATTTTATTTTTTGTCAAAATGAGTCATTTATTCACACACGTTATAAATTCCTTCTTTCTTATTTCAATACAGTTAACCATATTAGTATGAAAATTAGTATGTATATTATATATTATGTGAGGAAAAAACAACAATAAAAATTCTAGCCGTTTTATCCATTAGTTCATTTTATGAGTATGCAATTTTAAACTGATTTAAATGATTTTTTCAATAAGAAATGCATTAAGTATATTCAAATTTATTTTAAATAGTTGGTTCATTGCAAGTGGTCCATTTTTTTTATTATTAATTTGAAAATGATTATTATGTGTGCCACCAGTGTAATGGACGAAAGCCTTGTTTTTGTCTGCAAATAAATAAATATAAAAATGTGAAATAATAAAATTATGCAATTTTTTTTAATAAAATAAAAAAGCCGATAAGGCTATGTCTTATGCATAATGATGTGTTTAATTGCTTATTTATCAATAAAAATAAACTGACAGTGCTGTAGTAAGATATTCAAAAATACGAGCCCCCTACTTTGTGACGTCACTTCAAAGTCAATTCATGACTTTCATTGTTGATCAGTGCTCAAGTTTTTTTTTTTTTTTTTTTTTTTTTCCCATACGAAAAGCATTGTCTAAACAATTTTGATTGATTTGATTTTTCAGTTTGCAACAGTGAAAAAAGAAAAAAAAAAAAAAAAAAAACTAAAATCACGAATTAACAGTTTAAAACCAGAAACTGAGCTTATGATCAGGACCTGTGGCCTTTAATTTGAAATAAAATTAAGTAATAATTTTTGTGGTAACAATGAAAATATTTTAATATAAATGAAATTAAAATTGAAGGTTATATGCACAATTGAAATTGAATAAGATAATTAAGTGATAAAAGTGATCTTTCTCTCTCTCTCAGTGAGTCAGTATGTGAGTCGACAAAAATAATAAAATACCAACTTTATAATTACACAAGTAGCTTGCATAACACGTAGACTTTGTGGTATTTCAATCACTGAGCCTCAAATATTTGCTATATTATAATATACCCAATGTACTGTATGTGAAAGTGACGAGTCATCTTACTTTGATATTGCTCAAATATTTTGTACTTTCATAATACTAAACTCTAACGATCACAAGATATCGCAAATTAGTTAGATTAACTTTTAATTAATTTATTCAGGCATTTCAGAATACAATAGACCACTTACAATTAACGTTTTTTAATTGTTGTAACGTATGATAAAGATTTTTTCATAAGAAATATGTACTGAAAACGTTTAAAATTATTTTATTTTAATAGTTTATTAAATAAACAGTATTATTCAGTTATGACTATGAGGAGTTATTTAAAGTATACATGTCTTTGTTTACTTTTAAATTATGTAATTGTTTTGTATATGTTGACTATCAATTTTAATTGCTTTTTTCCCCCATTTTAAAGCAATAACCTGGACTGCATGCATATTTTTATGTATTGTGTGTGTAGGATAGAAGAAATGAATAAAGAATTTTCAATTTTGAACTCTTAATCGTTGCAAGCGGTCCATTCTAATATATTTATGCATAAATTTTGCTAAAGGTATATTTTGGTCTTGCTATTGACTTGTGATAGCTGCATGTTTTAAGTATTGACAGCAAATCACTGTGTCACCTCTCGTTGAAACTTTAAATATTAAGTAAACAAATATTTCCAATCGTAAAAAAAAAAAAAAATCAATAAATAAATTATTATTATTATTTATTTTTTTATTTTTTATTTTTTTATTATTATTATTTTATTTTTTTACAAATGGATTGTAATTTACCAGTTTTGGCCTTAAAAAAAATACCTCTCTTTTCTATAATAAGTTAAAATTGAAGAAGGCTGTGTCGAATTGGATGACTTTGAAAATTTCCCATATTGCTAATTAAAATTTCAGTACATACTTTTTATTTTTAATTCAATCCAGCTCACAAAATACGATGAGACGAATTATGCTATCCAGCATAGTTATTCACTTGTACAGCATAATATTGTTGGTTGTTGGACCGTCTACTGCTTTACTAATGTCTGTGTAATTATATAGGGTGACTGCATTCAAGTTAAAATCGACTCCATGTTGGATAACTCAATAACTTGGGCCGCATAGAAAAATGGCTCATTTTGACAATTCAAAAATTCTAAGTAATATTTTTGAGAGAATCGATTATGTTAATACGTTGTATTTGTATCTCAAGTATGTGAGAAAAATAAAGTATAACAAACAAATTGACCCATTTTTCAAAAAAATAACCAAAAACAAAGTTTGTCCTATGCTGAGCAATGTATTCATTACTACCAAGCGCATTAAATATGACGTCATGCGCATACACCCTATTGTAACCTCTCAGTGAAGCTTATAGTGTTGCCAAGTAATTTTGCTGTACAACAAAGCTATAACTCTGCTGTATCTCCGCGACCAGTAGATAAATTAGTTGAATGAGTGCGTGCTAATGCAAAGTTAACAATTAGACGTCACTAACTTAATTAGCAAGGTGGTAAACATACCGTGTTAATTACATTGTTTTCAATTGTTACAATAACTAGGCCAGTTTCTCCGCACGCTCTAGAGTTTTAAATCACTCGGCTGAATCAACTGCAGTTTGGTTCACAATTTAGTGTTTACTCCATATTTCAATATAATACGACCTTCATGCAGCAGTCAAAACTGCATTATCATTCAGGGTTTAGATAATAAGAAAATTACATTTTCATTTGAGAAAATGTTTGGTAATAATTAACTTTGTCAAATATTCAGTATTTTTATTTATGTGTTTGTTTGTTTGTTTATTTATTCACGATTTAGATATAAATAAAAATGAAAACAGATTTCTGTGGAAATATTTTGTAATGATTAACTAAGGGTGCATTACTTCAGTTACAAATCCTAACTTACGTATTTGAGATAAACACTTTTGAGTTATTATGATCAGCTAAAATAAGGCATTTTAGCAAATTGCTATAACAATAGCTAATTTAAATTGTTTTGATTTGTTTTAGGCTATTTTACTTTAAATTACTTATTGTTAATAATTTGCTAAAATGTATCACTTTAGCTGCTCATAATAACTCAAAAGTGTTTATCTCAAATAAGTTAGGATTCGTAACTGAAGTAATGCACTTTTTTTTTTTTTTTTTTTTTTTTTTTTTTTTTTTTTTTTTTTAGTTCCTTAAATATTTATTTATTCTCTAATTGTATACCTGTTGTATACACTTATCTTAAGATTCTATGAATTTTGGGCGATAGGTCGACTTTTTGAACAATCGCCCATAATGTCATAGTTGCATTGTAAAGATCGATTAATTGATTTTTCAAATAATCTTGAAGCATTCATAGCTTCTTGGGACAGTACTTACTTATTCTTTATATGACTTTAATTGATGAATGAATGAGATGTTGGTCGAGGTGTCATGTGGTTAGTACACCAGGTGACGTCACGTGACCTTGACAGTATAGTATTGACCGCTGCACGTATACGAGGCAAGCACCATGCAAGGTGCAAGGGAGCAGAACGGTTTCTGTACGTGAAATATCTTGCAGTTAGATATGCATGTAGCCCCACACTGATGCGGATGTCACTAATTATCTTTAAGTTTCTTTGTAAGGTACTGTAATTGCTGGTGCACAAATTTAAAAAATAAAAAGTTTTATATTAAATACAATTACATTTTCTGCAACAACTAATATGTATGCTAGCGCAATGCAGCAACATATTTATCCATAACAACATAATTTATGCTACATTATAAATAATAGTTATAAGATGTTCAGCATAATTCAGTTTCAGTTTCTTTATTGATCGCATAATATCAATTGGTACATAATTATTACAAAAATACATAAACAGGAATACAATATATTTCATTAAATAGTTTAAATTATTTGTATACAAATATATGGTTACAAAATAAGAACATTTTGTGGTCTATATAATACAGTAAATTATTCAATTTATGTATAGCATAAATCTTTGTATTTTTTTTAAATACGTAAACAATTAACATGTTTTTATTGTGTTCTAATTGTATTATGCATAGCATAAATTATATCGTAATGATCAAATGTTGCTGCTTTAAGCTAACATAACTATTGCTTATTTATTTTAGTCTTGTGCTTGCTTACACAGTTCAGGTAGAACAATACAACTAGCGATGTATCAACAGGTGTAAAATAATTGTCCACAGGTATACGTGATGAATAATGATTGATTGATTGAGCCATGACCGACGTTTATCATACAATTTCTGCACGGTCGCGGCGTGTCATACGTGTCGCAATACAAATAATGCACATAATTATACAAATAATGATCATTAAATTGGTTTCTAATAATAATCTCTATATTTTGAAATAAAAGTTGGTGCTTCATATAATATTTAGCTTTAAAATCGTCAATTGACATATTTTTTCTTTCTTATACGAACATCTGATTAAGACGTTGATTTGATTTTTACTTACGATTTATTTGAGTAACAAATTTCCTTTTAATATAGTCATAATTCAGTGTTCGTAACAAAAAAATATAAAAAAAAATCTCAGCTCAATATTTGTGTGCAGTTTGCAGAAATAACTAAAGCAAATATATTAATATATGTTTTTATTACGTATTATTATCATCATTTTTTTTTCAATCATTCTTTAATTAAATTAATGTTAACAAATGCCTACCTACACATAATAAAAAATATATTAACCATGACCATCAGATAAGAGAGATACAAATTATTAATTGCATGGTAAAGCGACACTGGTAAATAGCGACTATTTAGTTTAATTTTTATTTATACTATTATTTTTTTTTAAGCATTATATAAAACACGTAAAAATGTATCTAGCAAATCTAGCATCTCTTGCAAAAAAAAAAAAAAAAAAAAAACTTCAATTTAATTTAGCTGTAAATATGTAATTAGTTTGAAATCTGAAATGAAATTTGAAGTCCCCTACATTTAGCTGCATACACAATTTGGTGCAATATGTTGTAAACAAACAGTCCTGCATGCGGCCTTGTCATTGACTTAGTAAAGAAAACAAGGACAACATTTTGTCTACCTGCATTTATATCCAACGTGTTTAGTTTGAATTCAAAATATGACAAACGTTTTATACAATGCTTTATTTTTAATACTATCAGTTTTTAATATCGCGGGTTTTTCATGCGCATTTATTATATTTTTTAATATACATATTAATTTTTTTTAAATAAATATAATTATTTACATATTTTTAATATAAGTAATTAATCACATTTTCACTATAATAATTCTAACCCAGGGGTAGAACTGGCATTGCATTTTATGCCGGAACATACATATAACATATATGTACAAAATTAAGTCATTTTTGCTGCATTGAATAATATTTTAGAGCACAAATGTTGCTATTTTGTAATAACATAAAAGTAATTACGCTGAACATCTTAACTATTATGCTATTAATCATAATCACTATACTATACGATATAGCATATTTACATTATGTTGTGCATGAATGTTTTTGCATTGAGCTATTACGTATTTATTTTTGTATACGAGGGGGAAAAACTGTAACAACTTGGTGAAAAAATTAATAATAATAGTAATAAAAACACTTTATAAGGTACACAGTATGTTAATATGACTTGACTGGTCTCGCTCTCACTTTTGAGTTGCCTGAAAATATGAACCCGGATTTAAAATAAGATATTTGATGTTATAAGACAGTATAATAACATTGAGGTTTATACACCTTGTTATTGTTGTGCTCACGCTGAGGCTGAGGTGACTTTCTCTGACATCTCGTTCTGTAAGGGGACTTCCCCAAGTGTCTGCGCAGAGTGCAAGTACATTACAATTACCTGACCTAAGTAACCTGTGTGTCTAGTGCCAAGTATTGTCACTACACATGTGTTTACTTAGTGAAGGTTTCTCTGACATCTCGCACTGCAAGGGGACTTCCCCAAGTGTCTGCACAAAGTGCACGTGCATTACAATTACCTGACCTAAGTAACCTGTGTGTCTAGTGCCAAGTATTGTCACTACACATGTGTTTACTTAGTGTACAGGTAAAGTACCTAAAAATACCAAGTACTCGCACTTCTTAATAATTATTAATAATTAATTGCTTTTTTTTTTTTTTTTTTTTTTTTTTTCAATGTTAAGAGGTTATATACGATTGATATTTATTCTAACTGCGGTTTTCAAGTGAGAGTACTTGCTGGAATTTTCTATAGGCACCGACAAAAAAAAAATTAATAATAATAATTTTTGTGCAAACACATTTTTGGCACTATTTGTACGACTCAGCAGAACCAATGCTATATAATGTATGATACAAAGCATAACTATTCTATTCTACAGTATATTATTTATATTATTCTAAAATTTAGCATCATTTATGCTATAATCATATAAATGCAGCCTAAATTAAATAATTGATAATTTTCTGTGCAGTGCACAGATATAAAGATGTTAAAATTATAATAAGCAATTATACATACAAAGCCTTGCGGTGTGTTTCCACAACACATGCAAATTAAAACTTATGATCTGTAACAGTCTGTATAACGTTCGAGCTTGATGGTTTCTTTAACCTGGCAAATTGCAATAAATAAGTAAAAATATTTCGATGAATTAGCGAATTTATAAAAAAGTAAAACGCTTCACTAATTAGGCATAGTGAGAAGGCGGTCAGGTATGCTAATTTTGCACTGATAAAAAAAACTTGTAATTTATGCTGCGTTTATAAAAAATAGCATGTAGTTATATTATATGAATAAATACGTGTCGTAAAAAAGTTGTTTATGCTATGTAGTATAAATGTTTCACACGAGAAGAATAAATTACATAAAAGCTGCTAGGTTGATAATAATTATGCTGTACACACACGATATATTATTTATGCTAATTAGCATAGTTATTATGCAGTATAGTATAAATTACTTTGTTTTATAAATAAATTTTGCTGAAATTGAAGAGCTTGTTAGTTAAAAGTATTTATTTTTGTCCGGAGTGGTATTGATTCTGTCTGTCTGTCTGTCTGTCTGTCTGTCTGTCTGTCTGTCTGTCTGTCTGTCTGTCTGTCTGTCTGTCTGTCTGTCTGTCTGTCTGTCTGTCTGTCTGTCTCTCTCTCTCTCTTCTTCAAAATTGTGGGGTTTATTACCAAGATTGTTGCTATGTGAAACTTTGTGCAAAGTTGAAATATATTTTTTTTATCGTGATATTATTCTATACTACCCTCCAGCATAAAGAACTGTTTCTATATACATAAAATAACTTTAAAATTAAGGTACAAAAATATTTAGTAAAAACTAGAAAGAAAGTTTTACAATTTCAATGATTTTCTTGTAACAAATAACCGTAAAATATGAATACTTTTATTACGTATTATTATTATTTATTATTATATGTAAAAGTCATGAAACGTAATAAAATATATAATTTTTACGTACGTACTGTATGTACGTAATACGTAATGTTGACATGTTGTACACTGTAAAAATCATGGAACGACAAAAAATCTTTAAATTTTAATATTTTGTTGTTTGGAACTTATGATTATTTTGTCAGCCCTAAACATCAACTTTATAAAAAAAATATACAAAATTTAAAATTCAAAATATATATAGTGATTCAGCTTAAATTAGAAAAACATTAGTTTTTATTTCTAGTTTGCTAGATGTATATATAAAAAAAAAACAGGTTTCTTTATGTTTGGTATTTATTAACTTATTTCTTATAGTTTTTTTTAATACGCAGAAAATTGTGAAAGACGGCACCAAGCAGATACTTGCCACACGGGTCAGAGGTCAGAGCCAACTTTTCTATCATGACATGGAAGTATGTTTTGTATGCCATCGCATAGCAACCATTTTTGTAACTATCTTTCTCTACCTTTTTTTTTTTTTTTTTTTTTTTTTCCTTTTTTATCTTTCTCCCCTTCCTTCTATTTTCAATTATATTAACCAATAATTTTTTTTATATTATTATTATTTAATTTTGTTTTCACAGCCAATATTATAGATTTGTAATTATAACCGCATGGTTTGAGGTGTTGGTTGTGGGCAACACATTTGTCAGCCTATAAATTTAAGATTGCCCTTTCATCCTTTCATTTTTTTTTTTAAATAAATATGAATATTTATTTATTCATTCGTTATTTATGTATGTTGCAGAGTATACAGCCACTCCCACAAAAAGTGCTACGTTTATCCATGCTATAGTATGCACTTTGGTTTGGTATCAAATTTTTGTGAAAAGAGGTGTATACGCAGTTTCTATTCTACATGGTATTATGTACACTCCTCCAGAATAAATCTGACTGCTTGCGTTAAAGTTTCTTCATATATTTAACATTTGGAGAGATTAACGCTTTGGTCAGATTTATTAGGGAGGAGTGTACATGCAGACTATGGACAATTTTAATTATAGAAGCGTGTGTTCCCTCAAATGTAGACTTCCTGCGTAACATAGGGTTTGAAAGGGTTGCCTATGTTCACAGGCGTCACTACTTTTATAATTATTGACTTGTACATGTGACATGTGAGATGTCACTCAAAAAAAGATTGCATAACTTCAGTTACGAATCCTAACTGGTATTTGAGATCAACACATTATGAGTTATTATGAGCAGCTAAAATAATGCATTTAGCAAACTATTAACAATATAGCTAATTTAACTTAAATTAGACAAAAAAAAAAACTAAAAAAAACTAAAAAAAAAAAAAAAAAATTAAATTAGCTATTGTTAATAATTTGCTAAAATACAATTTAGCTGCTCATAATAGTTCAAAAGTGTTTATCTCAATAGGAGTCGCATTTTTTATTATTATTATTATTTTTTTTTTTGTCAATTGCTTTACTATATGTTGTAAAATAGTCAAACGTTGCATTGGAAGTAAGAATAATCCATATAAATAAAATATTGCTTTATATAATTATAGTGTATGTTCATATATTTAAACTTCAAATTTTTTTGTATATACGCCAGTATTTGAGATTGTTTAGAATAATAATAACAAGATGATAATAATATATTCTTCTCAGATGATCAATTTTAAATAGTAATAAATCATATAAATTTTATTTTTGTATTCAATATTCGTACTTTTCTACGTCTGTATGGCTCATTCATTATTTTTTTCCTCTCTTAAAACATTAAAAAGCTCTAATTAATTAACGATCGATCACAAATTTGATTCTGTTCACTAAAAACAGTTTGTTTGTTTTTTCCCCCAATGTTACCGTCAAAGAAAAATAAAAATGATGAAATATTCACGCATTCAAATCTCTAACTTGATCGTACACTCGGAAAAAAGTAACTAAAAAGTTACTATAGACTATTTTTATAATAAATTTGTTAGATATATATAAAGTTTTTTTTTTTTTAAGATCTAAAAAGAAATAACCACCGCTGAAGAAATTACGTTTATTAACGAGTTACTGTTTTAACTTTTTTCAACCA
Organism: Ecdyonurus torrentis; assembly: GCA_949318235.1. Lineage (NCBI taxonomy): Eukaryota > Metazoa > Arthropoda > Insecta > Ephemeroptera > Heptageniidae > Ecdyonurus > Ecdyonurus torrentis. The sequence continues at coordinate 23,843,680 of OX439136.1, read as the reverse complement.
AGTTATTGGTTTGTACTGAAGAATTACTTCTATGTAACTGAATAATTATGTACCTAAATTTATGTTTTCCGTACAAATATAAAACTCCGGAAGCAAATATAGCAAACATACATTCCAAACCTACGCAAAACATTTTGTATATACGCAAATATTTCCTCATCTGTTTTACAGCCAGCCAATTAAACTACCGCGTACCATATATATCATGCCGCGTACAACAAGATATAGGGATCTCCCGCACATTTGCATTAATCTCCTCCCCAAATTATATAATCTTTATAATAAAAGTATATCTTACCTTATTGTGTGTAGACTTTAAGTCATTCCATCTTCCACTTGACAGTTGTGGTCTCACGACTCAAGGTCTCCAAAATATCAGGAAGCAATTCACAGGTACACTGGCTTCAAAGTAAATAACGTACACACAAAAAACAGATGTTTACTCACAACACACAAAGTAACTATACGACGTGTTTTGATTGTTTCAGTATCACTAAAAAAATATTCAATCTAGTGTCAATTTAAATATGTTGAGTATACAATACACATGCGGGTTCTCCGTAAACATAAGAGTATTCTCTCTACCACATTTCACTAGTATAATCGTACACTGACTTAATTTTATTATAGAATTTTGTATAATTTTAGTAACTTTGTATTATAGTTTGATATATAAGCCTGAATGTTTATAGTGACAATGTTATAGCCTCTACTATACTTTGTATTCGCAGTGTATAAAGGTCCTCTCACACTCAACGCTGGTGCTCACTGGTGCTCACTAAACTGAATGGTGTATATACGCTCGCCCACTCTACTACACACAACACTAGCGCTCTATCTCTTGCAGGAAGACAAACTGGATGGCTCTTCATTCTCTCTCACTTTTGGTTACATATCTTCACGCAAACCTGTCTCGCTGCAGGCGCTTCAGTATTGCCAACTTTGCGGTCTTCTCTCTAGTGTGGCGTCAGCTTAACTTTTGCAGCGCGTTGCTTTGACTATAGGGTGCTTGCATTTATATGAAAGTCAACGCCATATGTGAGCATTAAATAACATGATCCAGGTATGGGAAAAATGACTGTCAGATTATTTAGCAATATTTTTGAGAGCATATTGACATGCATACAGGTTGAATAAGCATACAGCAAGATAATAATGAAAAAAAAAACAAGACCCTATTTCAAAAAGAAATTAACAAAAACAAATTTGTCCTATCCTGAACAATGTTATTCTTTGCTCCAGTATGGCGTCAAAGAGCATTCAGTATGACGTCATGTGCATACACCCTATAGACTCGTGGATCACTCACGTAACATTATACAATATATAGGACATTACCTGACTTACCAACAGGTAATCGGAAGTTGAGGCCGGTGGTTGAAATTAGCGGAATATAAGGGGTGTTCATCCAAGTTGTTTTACGGCACTGTAAAAACCTCGCGTTATTTTAACCACCAAAATATTATACATTTTATACACCATTACCAAAATAAGAAGAGAGGTTAGTACAACCGAGTACAACCAGATACACCCCCTTTTCTCAGATTTTAATCAAGTTATGGAAATAAAATTTAACATGTATTAACTTCAAAATTACATTGATAACTGTAAAATTTTGGTGTTTATTTAGGGAAATTTGTTTCAGAAAAAGGGGTGTATTCGGTGGTAAAAATCGCTGTTCTTATTTTGACCAGGGTGTACTGTATATTATGATGTTTTATATGATCTCCGTAGATATAGCTTGGTAAAAGGAAATCGAAATAGCCAAGAATTCAAATTTTTTCCCGTTAATATTTTGACTGAAAAATAATAATTCACCTTTTGTATAAAATTAATTTTTAACGTTATTAATGTAGTTTTTTTTTTTTTTTTTTTTTTTTTTTTTGCAAACTATAATATTCCTTCTTAAATTTAAACTAAACAGAATTATGTAAGGTAGCGGAGGAGACAAGAAAAAGTATAATTTTAGCTTATTCCTACCATTATTATTTTAAGCAGAAAAATGTAGACAAAATATTGCGATTTTAAAGACATTTTTCCTAAGCTGGCAACACTAAAATATTAACCAAAGTTGCTACCGCGAATGAATATTTAAAACCCAGTTCTCCTATTGGTTACATTCATATCACGTGACTTCTACTTAAATTACGATTTGAGTTCAGGTAAAGGTTAATTAAATTGAAGGTTAAAAATAGAGACCCTTAACAGAGAAGCGACAACCTCATGTTTTAGGCAAACCTGCAATACATTGTTTTGAAAGGCCCGCTAAAAGTACCCAAACTTTCTAGCGTTCTGATTGGCTACCCTAACAATCTCTCAAATCTGATTGGTTCCGACGCCACAGGCCTTCCTGTAATGTTTGCTAACCTGATGTATTGCGGGTCTGCCTAAAACATGAGGTTGTCTCTTCTCTGTTAAGGGTCTCTAGTTAAAAATCACAACAATCGCCATCTGCTAACAATCACGTCAACTAATCGTTAATTAAATTAAGTCTTCCTCGACGTCGTTGTTTTAATTAATCAACTCGCTCTAAAGAAGCAGAAAATTAATTTTAATTTGTTTTGACAAAACGGAAGGAAGTATGCGCGACAATTTTTTGGTTTGGTTTTTGTTTTCTACGTTGTTGTTTTTTTTTTTTTTTTTTTTTTTTTATAATATTATATAGTTTCTAAAAAAATAGTTTGCATTAAAAAGATGTAAATTTAAAAGATGGTAAATGAACAAGATATGTGAATATTGATTGATTTATCGGAGGTTATCGGCGATTTTTTTTTCGATTTTTCTTTCGTCTTAAAACACGTAAAAGTGCACGGAAAGAATAAACAACGTAATTTATGCTGCATTTATGTTATTATAGCATAATTGATGCTAAATTGGAAAAACATAAATAATTATGCTGTACAACATAATATTTATGCTTTGTAACATATTTATTATGCAGTATAGCATAAATTGCGCTGTATTGAACAAATTGTGCTAAAAATGAGCTAGCATAATTATTACGTATTTATATTTGGCCATGTGTGTCTAGTAATCCCTCATTCTAATATTTCCTAGTGCAGTAGTTTTCTTTTTACAAAAAAAAAAAAAAAAAAAAAAAAAAAAAAAACGCAATGTTAACGTAATGGACTGTTTGTAACTGTAATGGACCACTTGCAATGAACGTACTTTTTAAAATAATTTCAAATAATCTTAATGTATTTCTTATGTAAAAATCGTTTTCACTTACTCGTTGCAACAATTAAAAACATTTCATTGCAAGTGGTCCATTGTAGTTGTAATTGTTGTAACGTATTTATGATAACGATTTTGCCATAAGAAATGCATTAAGAATGTTTAAATTTATTTAAAAATTTTATTTATTGAAAATGGTCCATTAAATAAGGGGACAAATAAGCTTTTTATGTACACGCCGATCACCAATATCTCCAACATGAATTATGGAGTAGTTTTGACAAATATATTGATTGTTTGAATAAAAAAAAAAGGCAATTTGAGGTTAATTTTAGTTACACTATTTACAATGAATTGCACTTGTAAGTTTTAATCTTAAAATTATGTTGCGCAACTTACGTTTTTTTTTTTTTTTTTTTTTTTTTTTTTTTTTCTTCTTCTTCTTCTTTTTTTTTCTTTTGTGTTTTTGCTGCTATTTATTGCAGATTTTTATGCAAATTAATAAATTAAAAACTTAAGTTTGTAAGAAATTTCTAAAAATTGTGGTAGTGGCTCAAATTTTTTTTATTTTTTTGTTATGTTTCCAGATATCTTCTAAAAAATTATTACATCCTTCTCTATAGATTTTATGTGTTTTGATTTCATTATTTTTAATTGGTCCAGGGATTGGTTTTAAAATACACCATTACAAAAAGTGAGCAAAATATTGCAATTACATAATTAAAATAAATAGTTCAGTAAAAATTATAACCAGTTAAAAAATTAATAATAAATAAAATGTTCTTAACTTACAAGTTAAATAGAAATAGTTGAGAAAAATCAAGCTGATAATTGACAGGGATGCCTTGCATGACAGAAAGGCTTCTAACCCCTTTGAAATTCCTGAACGCTACTTAAGTTTAATTTTGGACTGACTTAGAATATTCTCTCTTGTGCAAAATGTCCCTATCAATGATCTGCACATTTTACCATTCCCTGATTTTTCAAATTCATCAAAGTGTTATTCTATCATTATTATTATTATTATTTATTTATTTTTTTTATTTAAAAAAAATTCCCAAGGGCTACGTGGTATTTTGGTACTACTGCAATCGTCGGGTGCAGTTTTGGCACATCTGCATTTTCCGCGCTACCTTCTTTTGAAACATCTTTATTCACTTAGCTTGTACAGGTGTGCCATTAGTAGGCACAGCAGCGATTGCAGAAGTACCGAAATGCCTTGTAGCCCTCGATATGAATTTTTTTTTTCTGACCAATCAATTACAACAAAGTCAATTTCATTATTAAATAGTTCCCTAAACTTCAGCATATTTTCTTAAATAACAACTAAATAACAACAAAATGTTAAGACCTATTTACAATGACACATAAAATCACGTAACTTTCATATAAGAATCCAAATATAGTAGAGGGAACAAGAGGAACTTTTCGGGAAAAGGTGGTAAGAACATGAATTTTTCAGGGTTCGTAGATATGGTCATTAGTAGCTCTTTCCCTAAATTTCAACGCATGGGCCACGTAGGGTCGTCAGATATTGACCTCTGAACTTTGACCCCTTATTCCACAGTTTTTAATTTTTTATAGCGTTCCTGATCATCTTTTCACAAAAAGTTTAAGAACAAAATATATTTTAAATAATTATTTCTACGTGTGAAAAATTTTTCAAATGTGTGACGTCACAAATACCAAGATGGCGGCCAAATTTTCAAAATTGCCCTAATTATTGGTGCTAATTATTTATTCAACATCTTCTCATTAGCCCAAAAATAATAATTTTGATTATATTTGATGTATAATGTACTGAGGAACATGATAAATTTTATTTGAAAGAAATCGGACAATTTGGGTGGAAGATATTAATTTTTTTTCGAAAAAGCTGTATGCCCAGCAATGGTGCCTATGCTATAACCATAGGGAAAACAGCAGAATTCAAACTGTTGTAACTTTTTATCAAGTTGATGTATGGGTTTGATTTTTTCAGGGAGCATAGATAATCAAGAGATATTTAATAGAGCCATTATTTTTTAATTCAAATTTGTATAGGGTGACTATATTATGACCTTTGACCTTGCACCTTAGAGGGATGTTATTTTAATGATTGTGAGCACTAATTTAGCCCGCGAGAACAACTTTTAAGGACAAAAATGTTAGATTTGACTAAATCAATCGATAAAAATTATGGAGGAGTAATTAAGTTTCCTCTGACCTTGACATATTTGGAGAACTTGGTGCTCAAATTTGCTATTTTTTAAGAACTCCAAAGCATTAAAATCGAGCTTAAATGAAAAAAAAAAGAAGCGATTGGATCATATCTGTAGCCCTGTAAATCAGTCCGCATACCCACACCACCCAGCAACCCCCAGCGCTACCCCCCCCCCCCCCCCAAAAAAAAAAATTAAAGGAAACGTTGTAAACTGCAAACATAAAACATGCGCATAATATATTAATTTATAAAGTAATATTTTTTTATAACTTCATTTTTGCCTCCCCCATCCTCCATCTTAAAACCACAATTATATTTTAATTTGGGGGGGGGGGGGGGACATTTTAAAAAAATATACAGAAAACAGAATTAAAAATTTACTACATGTATAGTGTATACAATTAATTATGCATGCATGTCCAAAGTTTACATTTTTTCGGGGGCGGGGGGGATTGAAAATATTTAATTCTGTTAGAATATATCTGTAGCCCCGTAAATAAGCCCACTTCCCCCTTCCCTTAAAAAAATGTAAATCTTTAACATATACTTATGCCTTATGCATAATTAAATTAAGTTTATACACATATAATACATTTTGAGTTCTGTATATTTTTTTAAAATGTCCCCCCCCCCCCCCAAATTAAAATATAATTGTGGTTTAAAGATGGAGGATGGGGGAGGCCAAAATGAAGTTATAAAAAAATATTACTTTATAAATTAATATATTATGCGCATGTTTTATGTTTGCAGTTTACAACGTTTCCTTTCATTTTTTTTGGGGGGGGGGGGGGGGGGGGTAGCGCTGGGGGTTGCTGGGTGGTGTGGGTATGCGGACTGATTTACAGGGCTACAGATATGATCCAATCGCTTCTTTTTTTTTTCATTTAAGCTCGATTTTAATGCTTTGGAGTTCTTAAAAAATAGCAAATTTGAGCACCAAGTTCTCCAAATATGTCAAGGTCAGAGGAAACTTAATTACTCCTCCATAATTTTTATCGATTGATTTAGTCAAATCTAACATTTTTGTCCTTAAAAGTTGTTCTCGCGGGCTAAATTAGTGCTCACAATCATTAAAATAACATCCCTCTAAGGTGCAAGGTCAAAGGTCATAATATAGTCACCCTATACAAATTTGAATTAAAAAATAATGGCTCTATTAAATATCTCTTGATTATCTATGCTCCCTGAAAAAATCAAACCCATACATCAACTTGATAAAAAGTTACAACAGTTTGAATTCTGCTGTTTTCCCTATGGTTATAGCATAGGCACCATTGCTGGGCATACAGCTTTTTCGAAAAAAAATTAATATCTTCCACCCAAATTGTCCGATTTCTTTCAAATAAAATTTATCATGTTCCTCAGTACATTATACATCAAATATAATCAAAATTATTATTTTTGGGCTAATGAGAAGATGTTGAATAAATAATTAGCACCAATAATTAGGGCAATTTTGAAAATTTGGCCGCCATCTTGGTATTTGTGACGTCACACATTTGAAAAATTTTTCACACGTAGAAATAATTATTTAAAATATATTTTGTTCTTAAACTTTTTGTGAAAAGATGATCAGGAACGCTATAAAAAATTAAAAACTGTGGAATAAGGGGTCAAAGTTCAGAGGTCAATATCTGACGACCCTACGTGGCCCATGCGTTGAAATTTAGGGAAAGAGCTACTAATGACCAAATCTACGAACCCTGAAAAATTCATGTTCTTACCACCTTTTCCCGAAAACCCCTTAAAAATGCCTCTTGATCCCCCTGCTAATAACATTGATTGTTGTATCTTCATGTCAATACATGTGGGTGTCAATATATGTCAATAGATGTTAGAGAACTTTAACAGAGAAGCGACATCCCCATGTTTTAGGCAGACTATAACACTCCACACTTTTGACTTGACCAAGTAGCTTTTTGAAGCACCAATCAGAGGCCAGAAGTGGCTGAATTAAGGCATCAATCAGAGAGAGCGTGCTATAGTAATTTTGTCTGCAGCATTGCCAAGTTTAAAGAAATGAGTGTTGCAGGTCTGCCTAACACATTGGGATGTCACTTCTCTGTTCTCTGTTAAAGTTCTCTAATAGATGTGGATTTACGTGTCATTATGAACAGTTCTTTATATTTTTCAGTAGCTTATGTACAGTATATTGTAACTTAAAGTACAGTACCTGTTCTCTGCACTGAATGCTGTCAAAGTATGTGACGTCCTTGCCATTGATTGTGAACTGACCAGTGCCGGGCATACGCACTGTCACCTCAGCACGAGCACTCTTCCTCAAGCATTCTGAAACACAAGCGTAGGTAGAGTTATAAATAATTATAATAATACTTAAAAGAAAAATTATGTAAAAAAATAAGTTTTAATAAATTTATAGTACAAGTATTAAACCATTTTATGAAGAAAGAAAAAAGTAACATTATGATATATTTAATAAATAAGTTTAAAAAATATTTAGAAAATAGTTGGTAGAGATTGGAGCACGTTGAATTGAAAATTAGTAAAACGCAAAGATTCTTGTAGTAAATTGGGACTAGGGACCAAATATTTTAGCTTAACTAATATTTGGTCTCTAGTTTCAATTTACTATATAAATTAGAGAATCTTTGCTTTTTCTAATTTTCAATTCAACCTGCTCTAATCTCTACCAACTATTTTTTTAAACTTATTAATACCAACCGCTATGTTTTTTTTCCTTATACTGTACTGTATATTTGAAAGAAAATGATAGGAGAAACCAGCAAGGGCCTTACCATAGTGAAAAAGAGTCCCTTGCTGGTTTCTCTTATCTTTCAGCTGTAATCATTTATTTATTGTCCTTAATATCTTGAATAATTTATGTGTTTAATAAATAAATAAAAAATAAAAAAAATGTACAACATATGATATTTACCTTTCACTGTGATGTATGCTCTGCCTTCAGCATCATACAGTGGCTGTAACATGAATACATTGGTCATAAATATTGGTGCAAGACTACCACATGGATCATTACATTATAATTAGTGCAGCATGGATACTAAGCATGCACAGTACTTTGAAACGGAAGCAGATGTGAGCAAAATTGCTTATAGTCAGCCTCAATACAGTTGTCCCTTTAATAGTCACTATCAACATTTGTTTATATCTGCAACCAGTGACGTCACAAGATGGAGGGGAGGAATCCATGACTCATGATACAATAAAGATAGATATGCTTCACCGATGACGAGTTTGCGCACGCTCTGCGCTGTCCTCTGAGTGACGTCACTCAGAGGACAAATACATAGCAAGGGTCCCCCTATACCCTGATGGAGCATTACTTCCATATAGTTCTGATTAAACTTCAGAAAATTGATGCCCTGTTCCACAAAAACGATCTCGATTTATTAGGAACTGCTATCTTTGATTACCGATATTTTCTTTTGATTTCCCGCAATTTAGGGTTAAAATGCAAAACACTCTCCGATTATTTCTTACAGGTGCTAGGAATCAATGCATAAAAAGTCTAGCAAGCGTTTGCGCAGCTCCGGTGCACTTGAAAGTTGACAAACGGCAAACATGCGCAGAATGAAAGCGAGGTGAGAAACTCGTCTCTGCGCAGGTAGCTATTAAAAAGTAATTTTGCGAACACTCTTGATCACCTCTTGATGATTTTGCGAATACACTCTGATCTGCGGTTGAGCACCCCCTGCCACGACTGATAGGTTGTTACAGTCATGCGCCAACTGAATGAATTTGAATTCCTAAGCTCTTTACCTTATATAGAGTTACATTGGTCAGGGAGAGACTGCTGTAATTGTGATACTGTATATTTGATGTAGGAACAAGATATTTTACCTTAGGTACTTGCTGAGTCTTAGTTTGACTGATGAGCAGTTTTCTATGCTTCATGATGAAGTCCTTAGCTTTGTTAGACAAGGGGTGGTCCAGCAGTCGCTGCATCACGGACTGGAACTGGACATACTGAAACATGCACAATTTAGTTTACGTTAATTCCAGGCTATAATAATAAGGCATGAGACACGTATACTCGGATGTTTTTCATTTTGATATATGTTATAGACCTATCCAAGGTACTTTTTTGCCGAAAGTCAAAATTTTCAAAATCGGGTTTTTCCCGCCAAAAATTCAAATTCAAATTTTTGCAAGTTCCACATTATACCTAACTTTGAAGCACTGTAGCACAAAATCAAATGAAGATAAAAATATAAAACTTGCACCAGATTATGTAACATATAGTGGACAACAAAAAGTACTGTGAACACTTTGACCTTGAACAATGTTAAAGGTCATCAAAAGGTCATTTAAATTTTTAAACGTTATTTATAAAAAAGTGCCGATTTAATATGAAAAATGGAAATTACCATATTGTAGAAAAACATTTTAAGATCATTTAACTAAAAATTAAAATATGTGAATTTTTGATTTACGGATTTTGGAGCGAAAAACGTTGCGCGGCAACGGCGAAATCGAGGTGCCGGAGCGCGCGCTCTCGTAACTCGGCAAGCATTTTTGCTCTCTACAGCCTCCAAATGTGATTAAACAACAGGAACTATGTATGTCTATTATTTTATAGGATATTTTTTTAACTTATATGACCCACCCGCCTACCCACCCACCCACCAACCCACTTTTTTTTTTCCTGCTTCTTTTTCCTAATAATATAAATGTGGAATGTGGAAAAGCAATGATTATGGTATTAATGCCTAATTTCTAATCCAAATTTAATGTATATGTGCATGCGTGTGTTATTATTATTATTATTTTTTAATTTTATTTTATTTTAATTGTAATACTTTGATTATTTGTACTGAGTGTACCGCCAATGTATTGGGCGCAAGCCTGTTTTTGGTTGACAAATAAATAAATAAATAAATTAAAGCGTGAAATTAGTTACTGCGGGATTTGACTAATAAGTTGTAAGGAAAGAAACATAGGAAATTTTGCTCAGTGATAAATTAGGATACGGGAATGTAAAAAAAAAAAAAAAAAAAAAGGATTATAATTTTTTTTTTTTTTTTAAAGTTTTTGTCTCAACTGAGGATTTGTTAATTTCAATAGTTAATTTCACTCTTATCTAATGTTTAAGGGTTCTGAAAATTTCATCATACGTAGCTGTTACTGTTAGCTTTCAAATGGCATGATAAAATTTGCAAGAAAATTTTGAGTCCATAATCTAATGTTTTTTTTTTTTTTTTTTTTTTTTTTTACATTCTCTTATCCTAATTTATCACTGAGCAAAATTTCCTATGTTTCTTTCCTTACAACTTATTAGTCAAATCCCGCAGTAACTAATTTCACGCTTTAATTTATTTATTTGTCAACCAAAAACAGGCTTGCGCCCAATACATTGGCGGTACACTCAGTACAAATAATCAAAGTATTACAATTAAAATAAAATAAAATTAAAAAATAATAATAATAATAACACACGCATGCACATATACATTAAATTTGGATTAGAAATTAGGCATTAATACCATAATCATTGCTTTTCCACATTCCACATTTATATTATTAGGAAAAAGAAGCAGGAAAAAAAAAAGTGGGTTGGTGGGTGGGTGGGTAGGCGGGTGGGTCATATAAGTTAAAAAAATATCCTATAAAATAATAGACATACATAGTTCCTGTTGTTTAATCACATTTGGAGGCTGTAGAGAGCAAAAATGCTTGCCGAGTTACGAGAGCGCGCGCTCCGGCACCTCGATTTCGCCGTTGCCGCGCAACGTTTTTCGCTCCAAAATCCGTAAATCAAAAATTCACATATTTTAATTTTTAGTTAAATGATCTTAAAATGTTTTTCTACAATATGGTAATTTCCATTTTTCATATTAAATCGGCACTTTTTTATAAATAACGTTTAAAAATTTAAATGACCTTTTGATGACCTTTAACATTGTTCAAGGTCAAAGTGTTCACAGTACTTTTTGTTGTCCACTATATGTTACATAATCTGGTGCAAGTTTTATATTTTTATCTTCATTTGATTTTGTGCTACAGTGCTTCAAAGTTAGGTATAATGTGGAACTTGCAAAAATTTGAATTTGAATTTTTGGCGGGAAAAACCCGATTTTGAAAATTTTGACTTTCGGCAAAAAAGTACCTTGGATAGGTCTATAACATATATCAAAATGAAAAACATCCGAGTATACGTGTCTCATGCCTTATTATTATAGCCTGGAATTAACGAATAACACAATCAATAACAATCAATTTAAGGGAGGGGGTACATCATGGTTAGGATCAATAATAAAGAAAAGGATAGAATTACCAGTACAGGCCTTACAGTAGAAGCTGTATGGCGAGGTCGAAGTCTCACGTAGCACAGTGTTTCGTTACCAAAAAGTGCATTTCATAACTAAGAGTTTTTGCCATATATAAATGACATTATCAATCTAAGAAGAGATTTATTTGAGCATATCACTGAGCAGTGTCTTGTACTGTACTGTCTTGTAACAACGCACAACAAACACAAATAACAAAAAACTGTGCCATGTGAGACTTTGACCTCTCCATACAACTTCTACTGTGGTAAGTAAGGCCAGCGCTGCTAATTCTATCTTTTTCTTGACAATGATAAATTTGAAAGAAAAGGATAGGAGAAACCATACACTGGTCTTACTATACCGTAGTGAAGAGAGTCCCATAGTTTGGTGAAAATCTTGCTAGCACAGATATAAAAAACTAACACATTGGAAATATTTTGACACTAAACTACAAGCGAGATGGAGCGTTGTCATCAGTCCTTACAGACTCAGAGTTCATAGTTTCTCTCCCAGTCTGTAAGAACTGATGAAAGCATAATACACTCCATCTGTCTTGGAGTTAATTGCCAACATATTTTCAATGTGTTAATTATTTATATCTGTGCTAGCAAGATTTTTTTTTACCAAACTATGGGACTCTCTTCACTATGGTAAGGCCAGCACTGGTTTCTCCTAGCATTTTCTTTTAAATTCATCACTTTTATTATTATTATTAAATGAAGATGTAAATATTTATTATGTATTACATACAAGCCACAAGGTCAAGCACTCACCTGGGGGTCAAATATTTTCTCCAACATCATTTTCTCCAAGAGATCCTTGTTGAGCCACTCTGAGCCACTCACGTCTCTGCAACGAACAACAAACACAAACGTAAACACAAACAAGTACAGTTATCAAATCATTGATAAAATTGAATGGCAAAAAAATAGGAGAAAATAAGGATTGGCGATGTATAGTCTGACCAACGAACTAAAGTTCAGATACAAAAATTTACTTTTAACACGCAGCCATGGTTGGAAAACAAAGAGAGGTAACACATCTTCATCTTTTTTTCTTGGTTTGGAAAATTTGCAGTTCATGATAAAATTTAAGATAACATGTTTTCAACTTTTAATGATATAATAATAAGTTTCTGCAGGAATTTAGTCTTTAATTCCATACTTTTCTAATTATTACAAGTACCTCTTTATCTAATTTATATGCATTGATGGCTACTGATACCGCGCGAAACTATACTTTTTGAATGTGACAGCTAGGTATCAAAGGTTAACTTATTGTTAAATACCATGGCTTGCAAGCAAAAAGGGTGCTACCAGCTTGAGTGAGATGATATACACCTTATTATACATTATATTTTGTCTAGCCTCCTCTACTATATTCCTTTTTCAGGGTATTGTCAATCAAAGTGACAGATATTTTAGTTCGTTGGTCAGAATATATTAAAAAAAATATGACAATACCCAGCTATATCTACTACACACCAATGCTGTGACTTACAGTTTGAGATCTTGGTCCAGTGCTCCTCTTTTCCTGATTATTTGATCTTCTTCTTTGTCTAGCTGCTCTAGGTTGCTCACAGCATCCTGCAATCAATCAATCAACTATTAGAGATAGCAGTTACAAACCTTGGAATTCTTATATTTATTCTAAAAGTTGACCCCCTGGTAGCAGGGTTCTCACTATTTTGCCTGACCCAAAATTTGTTATTATTATTATTTTTTTTTTATTTGGGGTTTGGGGAGGGTACACACTGTTTTAATAAGTTTAATAAATATTCTTTATTTTAAGACTAATTTATTACAGTACTGTGCCTTATTTTAAGTTTAGCATAAAATATTCTATTTAGGTTAAGAAACAAAAGGATACAATTAGCAGCGCTGGCCTTACTTATGACAGTAGAATCTGTATGGAGAGGCTGAGGTCTCACGTGGCACAGTGTTTTGTTATATAAAAAAGGTTCATTTCATAACTGAGAGCTTTTATCATATATATTAATGACATTATCAATCAAAGAAAATATTTACTTGAGCACATCACTGAGTAGTGTCTTGTCTTGTACTGCTCAGTGATGTGCTCAAGTAAATCTCTTCTTTGATTGATAATGTCATTAATATATGATGAAAGCTCTCAGTTATGAAATGAACTTTTTATAACAAAACAACTGTGCCACGTAAGACTTCGACCCCTCCATAGAAATTTTACTGTGGTAAGTAAACCTAACCACAGGGATTTATTTGATTTCCTTACCATAATGGTGCGTACAGTATCATTTATGTGTAATGTAATATCAATACTGTCAATAACAAAAATCAGCTTCACCAATTCTACATTTCTGCATATCTATGGCTAACCGACAGTTGGCACAACTTACATTTAGCAGTTGGTAGAAGTTAGGGTTCATGGTGTAGAAGAGGTAGTGGTGCGGACGTCCTGTCTCATCAAACTCTGCTGCCTTGCGTTGTGGGAACACTTGCTCTGGAGGTCTCATGCTTGGACGTGCCTTGGCATCAAATAAACCAGAGGGGAACAGGTAGGCAATGGCGCGCTGCAATGTAATGTACCATGCAGTTAGTATGGTTTGTGTTGAAGAAAAGTTTTTTTTTTTTTTTTTTTTTTTTTTTTTTTTTAATTAGTATTATAAATTTGAAAGAAAATACTAGAAGAAATCCAGTGTTGAACTTATCATAGCTTTGTGAATATCTTGCTAGCACAGAAAAATAATAATAATAAAAAATATATTGATGCCTCCGCGTCCAAAGCAAACATCTGCACTTTCCACCGCCGAGCATCTACAATGTTAAGCTTATGACCGCTAGTCAAGTTACAGTGCTGCTCAGAAAGTGTAGTCGTTTTGTCGGAAATCTGGAAAGTGTAGATATGCTCGCTTCTGACGCGGAGGCATCGATATAGGCTATAAATAGCTTTCAATATGTAAGCGCCTCACTAGATCATTCAGTTTCTCTCCTAGTCTTTAAGGACTGATGATGGAATTACATACTCTATTTTCTCTTGTAGTGTTAGTACTGAAAGCTATCCAATCTGTGTGCTATAGCATGATTTTCAACAAAATACGAGACTCTCTTGACCAGCCCTCTTAACATAGTGTGGTTACGGGTTGCCTATGCAAATCATTTGGAAACTTTTGGCCAGAGCTGCACATATATCGTAGCCAGACTTACGTCAATGTCGTCCTGGTTCATTGTGTCAGCATCAACCCCCATCATGTTAGCCAAGTGACGTTTGCCAATCTGAAACTCCACCTTCTGTTGCTTCATGAATTCATCTGAAAAACAACAAACATAACGTATGTATTCATAAATATACGTATACATTCTCTCTCACATTGCTCAATGCTGCTAAAAATTTAAAAATGATTTGACTAACAAAAATATTCCCAGTTCCTTAGTAGAACTGCCCATGATTGGAATGGGCTTGATGGAGATGTTGTTAAAATAATAAGCAGAAAGTTATTTAGAAATAAATTAGGAGCATTACTAATATAAATTTTATTATATTTTGTTTAAAGGATAAGCGAGCCACCGTACTTAACAGTACATTTGCCGCTATAGATAGAGACATTTATTACGTATTAATAAGGTGCATACCGGTACTACAAAAGTGTACATACATACCACTGTGATTATTTACTCACCATGTTGCTGGGCACGTTCAAGGTAAGCTTTCATTGCTTTACTGACTTTCTCTTGAGGTTTGACATTTTCTTGACCAACAGAAACTAATTCCGAGCTCAAACATCGAACTATGGTCATCAAAGCATGAGCCGGTCGATCCTAAACATACATACATAAAACACAAATTACCATAATAATAAGTCGAACTTTCATGTTAATTGTAATTAAAATTAACTTAAGTGAAGTTAACTTACGTTTATACATGATAACACAGAGTTATTCTGTAATAAATTACTACAAATAGGAGATTTAATAACTATTCCAACTTTTTTTAACATTTTTTTAAATTAACAGCTGTTCAATTTAAAACACGCGGTAAGGCGGGAAAAGTTTTAAAAGTTTGATGATCCACGTCTGCATCTCGTGCGCCTCGTGCAAATAGCATGCTATAAAGTCTAAATCATTTTTTCTTTTTTAAAATATCGTGAATATAAGCAAATAAATGGATGAAAAAAATATTATTTTAAATATATGATAATTAATTGTCACCTAAATCGTAACTAAAAGAGTATAAATCACATAACAAGAATGTATATATTTATGTTAATGGCTATCGCGGGCCATGTATCAGTAGCCCAGGCCCAGGCTAAACACTAGCTGGTCAAGTTTTTAACAGCTCTGGATTAAACTTTCATCCGCAGTATGCTGATTAAATATATAAGTAATGGAGGGAATTGAGCAACAAAATTTAGAGGGTAATTTTATTTCATATTCTAAAAGAAATATTTGATAGATATACGAATTGCCAATTTTTTAGTTCATATTAAGTATTTTTTATTAATTTTTTTAAGTCATAAAATGATCACGGTTGCTAACTTTTTTATATGCCCACGACATGTATATACATAAGTTGCCGCCCATGATGTCATTTTTTTTCTTAAAATTATAAATTCTTAAATGACTCAAAAATATCAATGGTCAACACAATTTTTAGAATAATGGAATAAAATTACTCCCTCCCCCCTTTTTTCATTGGTCTTCTTCATTGTCAATGTATGATCCCTGCATGGTACTTTACTGTCAATAATGCATATTTTAATGTGTCTTGTAATGATATTTTGATTGTTGATAAAATGTTCAACTTTTTTATTGATATCACTGAATTGACATAATATTTGAGGGACAAAATAATATTATTCAATATAAGATAACTTGAGATAACACAGATTAAGACACTGACACTTACAATAAATAACTAAAATATCCTAATTCAATCAGTTGTTTAATCTGCAACGATGAGAGGTAAATATATATTATACATATTTATGTCAACACAATGAAGAATGTTCACACATTGCAATTTATATGCAACACGTTGACTTTTAGAACAAAACGTTTATTTTTTTTTTCTTCAATTTCTTCTAAACGATATGGAAAAAGTAAATAACATATATTTTTTGCTGCATTAAATAGTTGCTATATTGTAGAGCACAAACATTGCTATTTTGTGATAAGTAATTATGCTGCACATCCTATATATTATGCGCTATATTATTATTTTTTTAATTATTTTATTCATTATATAAACACACTGGGTGCATGTACGTACAACATATATAAACATAAAATTTAATGTTAATTAAAATTAATTAATTAAGTAATTAATTTAAATTAAATTAATTAAAATTAATTATTATAAGTATAAAAATAATCATAAAATAATATAAAAATTTAATGTATTTATAGAATAAAGCATTATTGCTGCATTAGAGCTTAGCATAATTATTAAGTGTTATATTCACAATGACACATAATTTCACATAGCTTTCACGTATTAAAAAATCATCAAAGATTGATTGTTAATTGCATCTTCATAAGTAAGATTTACGTGAATTTACGCGACATTGTGAACAGCCCATTATGTACTGTATAATATATATATATATATATATATATATATATATATATATATATATATATATATATATATATATATATATATATATATATATATATATATTATACATATATTTTTTGTTTAACTGAAACTTATCATAAAATAACGTAACTTTCTTTATATCTATGTGCTTATAACAAAATTACTTTGTAAATATAAAAACAGATAAAATTTTAATCGCTCTGCAGCTAGATCACTCTTATATCCTCATTAGTCTCAGACATTTTAAAAATTATTTCAACGTCTTACATTTATAAACCAAGTTTTTGTGCGGCTCTCACTGTCAGAAGAGAAAATATATGTATATTTCTTTTATCAAAAATGTTTTCTTACTGTCACGTCACAGACCCCCTACCCAATAAAGAATGCTAAAATAGCTCTAAAAATCGTGTAAATTCAAGAGTGTTTTCTGGTCCAATTTTCAAATTTCTATCTTAATTTGTAATTTTTTTTATTCGATTTTTCATTGAATTTTCTGATGTCCACCCAACATATTGTATACTGTATTGTAAACTGGGACTGAAGAGGATATTATATAGTATTTATATAACTATAATAAACTACGTAATTTATATGCTGCATTAAGTCATTATAGCATAAATGATGCTAAATTAAAAGAACATAATTATACAGTACGATATATTAAAAATGCTTTTTTTTATATGAAATATAACATAGATTTTGTTTTTATTGAAAAAAACAGAAGAGAGAGAGAAAGAGAGAGAGAGAGAGAGAGAGAGATGCTGAAAATGGGCTAGCAGAATTAATATAATAATAATGATAATGCGTTTATTTAATAACTTATTATTATTGTTGGTGTACAAAGAAATTAAGGTGTGAAGTACATAGAGGTCAGTTATATAAGAAATGTCAAGTGTCGAGCGAAGTTATATCAGTTGATACGCTGGCTAAGATAACATAATGTATTGTCAGTGTCATTTATGTAAAATCAGTTATTGTGATAAGATCTGTACCGCGCGATGTTATGTAATGATAGTGTTCAACGATAACCTCTAGCCCCAGCAGCGAGATAACAAAACATAATTATAACCTAAATAGTCAATTGAAAACAATGCTTTTTATATTATTATATGTAATGCGTAATAAGTATATATACATAATAATAATATATATAAGTATATTAATGTACATGCACATTATATGATTACATTGATTACTGTATAGTTAATGTATTATGTTCTTAAGACAGGCTTAATAATAATAATAATAATTAACGGCTTTTTATTGGGCGAAATCAGGCGTACAACCTCTCAATTTAACTCAACTGTTTTACAGTACAGTCAGTTACAATATATAATAATTATACGTGTTAGACATATAATGTTAATAAAAAATGAATTAAAAATATTATGTTGACAAGATTTCACTAAAATTAGTTCATTTATAAACAAAATATTTCAATTTATGTTTTCGCAATGAAGTGTAAGTTCACGTAACTTAATTACGTGATGATATTTAGATTCTTATATAAAATTTATGTGAATTTAATTACACATCATTAATAACAGGCCATAAAGGCATGTACGTTCACGCAATAACGTTTAAATTTACATATCTTTCACGTAAATAATCTAAATCACATTGATTTTTAGTATCTTCACGTAATAGTTACGTAAAATTTATGCGTCACTGTGAACAGACTATAAGATATTTGCATTTATACAGCAAACATGTATTTAATATATATTTATTATTATTATTAATTATTTATTATTATTATGAAGCTATGATTACTATAATTTATATGACCATATGAAATGAATATGTATGTAATATATGTGTTTTAAATAAATATACGCATACGCATTGTATGAAATGCAAAAGGAAATGTATGAAACAAGGTATGAGACTATGAGACTGGAGGTAGCAAGTGAAGTATGTCAGGATAGGAAGTTGTGGAGGTCTATCACTGGGTCAGTATAAAACATCTGTGTTGTTGGCTTACCCCGAAAGGGATTATAGCGTCATGATATGTATATGTATGTATTTTTGTAAATAAATGAATAAATTTTAGTTATTTAGATATTTATTTAATATATTTACCTATAGTACCACGCTCAGTCGTTTTATATATCAGACAATTATAACAAGATATAAAACCAACAACGTGTGATTTAATATTAATTTTATCATTGTGTCACAGGTAAAAACTGTACGTTGCATTCATATAAAAGTCAACGCCATATATAAGCACTATATAGTGACTAAATAACATATGGACCAGTAAATAAAACTTTGAAAGTTTGAAAATATACTTATGTAGTAATATTTTCGAGGACATTATTTATGCTGTTAACAAGTTGAATTAAGTTTGCGCAAGTGTATGAAAAATAAATAAATAGTAATTAACCAAAAATTTATCGGATGTCACAAATAAAATAGCCAAAAATAAAGTTTATGCTGAGCTGAGCAATATTATTCATTGCTCCAGTATGGTGTCGATGCGCATTTCGGCTCTTTTTCATGCACACATTCGATTTATGTCTTCACGAGGCTATGCATGCAGTTAGCCCTGGCAGTGCAAGGTGATAGTAGTCCACGTCAAGTCAGAAATTTTCACCTCATATCATACATAATTATGATCATAATATCATAATATAGTAAAAAATATACTGACATACACGTATAGAGCAGATAACACTACAGAGTAAGTGTATATCTATATATTTTACTTGCTGCAATTGTTCCTATATGTTGCAGCAGTGATATTTGTGTTGGTGACAACGCTAGCAGTGACAGGCCTTGCGTCTCCGCTGCCTGGAGACAGGAGCAAGTGTAGCAGGGCCGAGGCAGCGAGGGTCTTGAGCACACAACGTGACGTCAGGGGGTCAGGTATTTACAAGGAATTGTGAATTAATTTTTATTATTACTATTATTTAATTTATGCTTTTAATTTCAATTTCATGCCTTCTAACATTTGATTAAACCTTTTAATTTTATTTATTTTTTTTATTATTTTTTTTTTTTTTACTATTAGGAGGTCGTGCTATTGAAGACTACAAACTACCTACCAACGTACGTCCACTTCACTATGATATACACCTGATACCTTACCTGGAGACACCTGCTAACTTAAACTTCACGTTCGATGGTGAGATGAAGGTCCTGCTCCAGGTAGATGAGCCAACAGACACAATCAGACTGCACGGAGGTTACGATTTGACCGTCATCAAAGACTCGGTCAAGGTCACCAAACAAGGCGTCATTGGAGAACAGGTGTGAATAAAATTAACATTAAGTTTGTTCATCGATATTTTTTGTTCTTTTTTTAGGTTTTTGAGAAAACTATTGCAGTGATTCCTTAAAATTTTAAATAGGATACTATAGGCACACTTTAACGTTATTATATATATATATATATATATATATATATATATATATATATATATATATATATATATATATATATATATATATATATATATATATATTTTAATTTTATCGGCAGTAAAAGAAGCATTATATACTTATTAATTAAGGTGATGGCTAATGCTAATGTGTGAACTTGGACGTGCAGGTTGGCGTACTGCTCGTGATTCAGACCGCACCTAACGATGACCGTGACTTCGTGACCATACAGCTGAGCTCAGTGCTGGAGAGAGGAGAGAACTACACGATGGACATGGCTTTCTACGGTCATATCAACGACAACTTCGAGGGATTCTACAGAACTTACTACACCGATGATCTCGGAAATCAGAAGTGAGCACGGATAACATACAATAAGATAGGAAGCTAGCGAGGCTCTTGATAAGGGAAAACGATCCCGTAATGTTTGTAGTTCAAAATTTAAACACAACAATGCAGTAAATGTAGCATCCCGTAAAACAAAAGCTTTGAGGCTCAGTAAGTTGCAGTAAAAATTTCAACATCATAAATAAATTGTAACTGAATTTATGTTATAGCTGCTTCATTACCTCATAGGAAAGCATGTTAAAGGAAGACAGTAGACGTCTGCTAGCACTTTGTTAGTATTGTTGCATGGACTCTCAGTTTTATTACTAAACCTCACTACTGCAAGACAGTCAATGAAGGCTATGGGTATATACTGTATAGTGCGTGGGAAAAGCTATATATAAGAGTCCCCTAATTTAATATTACGCTTACGGGGAGAAACGTTTTTTTTTTTTTTTTTTTTTTTTTTTTTTTTTTTTTTTTTTTTTTTTTTTCGCTTTTTGAGAAAACTACTGCACAGATTTCGGAGATATTTAAATTAGGAATACTAGATATACTGTAACGTGTTTTAATACATAGACAATTGTTAAGAATTTTTTTAATAGATAACCTCTTTACTGCTATAGCTTTAAATTGCGATTATTTCCAGGTGGCTTGCCGTCACACATTTCCAGACTGTGAGCGCTCGCCGTGCTTTCCCTTGCTGGGATGAACCTGCGTGGAAGTCACAGTTCACAATGCACATTGCACATGACGAGGGTCACAGCGTGCTGTCCAACATGCCGGAAGTCAGTGACTCGGAGGAAGTGTAAGTCACGTCAACTCACAATAAAGAAGGCTAAAAAAAAAGAGGTTATTTTTATTGCATATTCTAAAAGAAAACATCGTATGAATCGATAGATACGTAAATTTCTAGTTTGTGAATTCATGAAGTAGTTTTAATTAATTTTTAAAAGACGCAAAATGATGTCACGGGCAGTAACTTTTCATATGCCCATATTCATAAGTTGTCACCCCTGACGTCATTATTTGGTGTTATAAAATTAATTAAAAATACGTAATGCCATTTCAAAAATTAGAAATTGGCATATCAGTCAATTCAAGACGATGCTGCCATCTTTTAGAATATGAAATAAAATACTTTTTGTTAGACTTTCTCATTGTATACATATACCTAAGTTTCATGTATTAGTTTTTATGTAGCTGACAAAATTGAATACGTAATAAAAATAATTATGCTATAGTCAAATTTAAGAATAATTTATTATATATTGCATAAAAAATATATTAGAAAGCAAAAATATTATCTATAAAACAAAAATACTATTTGATTATGGTATGTAAAATGGTAAACAAAAAGTCTTACGATGGTAGCTGTTTTCTTTTGCTTCAGTCCCGGTCGACCACAGTGGAGATACACTAAGTTTGAGACAACGCCTGCCATGAGCTCATACCTCGTAGCCTACTTGGTCAGCGACTTTGAGGCTTTCACACATCCCACTCAACCAACCTTCAAGGTGACCTCTATACAATAATATGTATCATATCTCTCAAGATCATAATAATAATAGATAGTAGATGTTTAAAATGTACAACTCTGACCAAAAGTTCAAAAAAGTTCCTGAACGATTTGCATAGGCAACCTGCACCCAAACATTGTTAACTTTAGGAGAAAACGCAGCTGCTACCACTGCCCAGTTCGGGAACTTTTGTCCAGAACTGTACTCTGTACTGTTACATAGAAATCATCGCTATTATTATGCAATGCATATGCAATGTTGTACGCACGTAAAGTAGAGTTTGCAGAGTGAACTATGCTGTACAGCAAACTTACTTATCTAATAAAGCTCCACTGCAAGGTTACTATATTTTACAACATAGTAAAGAAGTAGACGTCCGACAAGAAAATATTTATATTTTTACAATTTAAACTTATTCCTTATTGTGCGCCACGAAGTGAAATGTAAAACGGCGTGGAAAAGAGATTTTTATCTACTTATTTTATTATTATTATTTATTATTTTTTTTTTTTCACTAAATTTTTTACATAAAACTTACCAGAGGTCAGTCACCTCAACTCTGAGCAGGAAAGGCGAACTCTAGTGCATTAATTTTATGTAAAATATTTGAAAGAACGTGAAACGTGAATATAAGGTAATAATCTCAAATAAAGATTGAAGCTCGCAAATAAGAAACAAGTTAAAATTGTAATCTTTTATGTGTCTCTGAGTGTACAACACAATTTATCACAGTTCATAATTACTTACATATTGTACTCGGTGTTCAATTGTGTTGCTATAGGTTTGGGCTGCACCAGGTCGCTCTCACGAGGCAATATACGGCAGTGACGTAGCTCCCAAGCTGGTCAACTACATGCAATACTTCACCGGTGTTCAGTATATGTTACCTAAGATGGACCAGGTAGCGGTGCCGCAGTTTGCCTCGGGAGCTATGGAGAACTGGGGACTGCTCACGTACAGGTGAGATATTGGTGCTTAAACCATGTACCGAAAGTAAATGTAAAACATTCTGAACACGAGAAATACATTGCAACACTGTTCCTCTCTTTCATTGGACTATTCTCACTCTCGCTTCTATTAATGTAATGCAGTGTTGCCAAATATACAATATTCCCATACGCTTAATGTAAGGAACTTTTTACATTTACTATCGGTACACTCGGAATCCACTAAATCTAATCATCATAGCAATGCAACTTCTTCAAAAAATGGTCAAAATGTCATTTTAAGTGAAAGCAGCGTTGCCAATTTCATACACTCGCGGAACCCCTTTAGATGCATTCTCTGACGGAGCTGTAGGTATTTTGCGAGTGTATTTTGGCAACGCTGCTGTTACTTGAGATAATTCAGTATTTTTACCATTTTCTGAAGACAGCAGCGATTTGATGGGTATACAGAGTTAAAAGATCCCGAGTGTATAATACTATTATATATAAACATGTTTATGTACCCTCTCTCCTGTCAGAGACGACCTGATGCTTCACGTGGAAGGAGTGTCTGGAGAACGAGATCGTGAGAACACGGAAGCAATCGTAGCTCACGAGGTGTCTCACCAGTGGTTCGGTGACCTTGTGTCGCCTCTTTGGTGGGACAACCTCTGGCTCAACGAGGGCTTCGCGAGGTACTTCGAGTACAACGGACTGGTCGACGTAAGTATACTGGACTAAACATCTCGCTATCACTGCAGCTATAACTGCTATTTTGTTTACACACTGATTTTTACTTGCACTTAAACTCACTCTTTGGGTATAAAGCTTAATTAAATTTCCCAATTTTTTATTTTATTGAATATACTGTAGTTGTATATAGTGGACGTGAGAACTAGACTACCGATTTATACATAATCCAAGCTGCGGAGGGAAAACAATTTGTGCATTATATTATTATGCTATTTTAGCATATAATGTTATAATGCCATTTTAAGCATTTATATGTAAAAGATTGCATGTAGGATTCAACACAGGTAACATAGGTAAACTTGGTAACGAGGTGGCTGTTTTAGGAAAAAAATTGGAGGGGAAAAAAAAAAGCATTAAAAATTGTCATGAAATGAAAATATGGATATCACATTACTATATGAAATTATTTGAGGTATTTATATTATATATAATCTATTAAATATATTTTGAAAGTAAATTAATATTTAATTGCTCCTTTTTGTTAAATACGAAGCCATATTATTGACGTGCTTTAGTTGGTGCAATGTTGTTAAGTATCCTGGAGATTAGGCAACAAGTAGGGGACGTGTGTGGTGCGGGCTGCATACATCGTAACATTTTCTAGTTAGGGGCATTTTTTAGTTTGTTTGTTTGTTTATTTATTTTCTTATTTATTTATTTATTTATTTATTTATTTATTTATTTATTTATTTATTTATTTATTTATTTATTTATTTATTTATTTATTTATTTATTTATTTATTTATTTATTTATTTATTTATTTATTTATTTATTTATTTATTTATTTATTTATTTATTTATTTATTTATTTATTTATTTATTTATTTATTTATTTATTTATTTATTTATTTATTTATTCATTTATTCACACACTCACTCACTCACTCACTCACTCACTCACTCACTCACTCACTCACTCACTCACTCACTCACTCACTCACTCACTCACTCACTCACTCACTCACTCACTCACTCACTCACTCACTCACTCACTCACTCACTCACTCACTCACTCACTCACTCACTCACTCACTCACTCACTCACTCACTCACTCACTCACTCACTCACTCACTCACTCACTCACTCACTCACTCACTCACTCACTCACTCACTCACTCACTCACTCACTCACTCACTCACTCACTCACTCACTCACTCACTCACTCACTCACTCACTCACTCACTCACTCACTCACTCACTCACTCACTCACTCACTCACTCACTCACTCACTCACTCACTCACTCACTCACTCACTCACTCACTCACTCACTCACTCACTCACTCACTCACTCACTCACTCACTCACTCACTCACTCACTCACTCACTCACTCACTCACTCACTCACTCACTCACTCACTCACTCACTCACTCACTCACTCACTCACTCACTCACTCACTTGCTATTTCTATATTTCTCACTACAGATAGAGCCCAGTTGGGAGATAGAAGAGAGATTCGTGTATGAACAATTGCACTACGTATTCCTGGATGACGCTCTCAATGAGACTCACCCCATGTTTGTGGAGGGGGTGGACTCACCCTATGCCACGTATGACATGTTTGACTCAATCTCATACAGCAAAGGTAAATATCTAACAGAGAGAGTGGGTGTAACGAGAGGTAAAATTTTAATTCTTTCTAGTGTTATTCAAGTTTTGAGAGCAAGAAAATATTTTCACTTTTTTTTTTTTTTTTTTGAAAAGTTGAAGTATTACCGGAAGTAGATATTGGAGATCGGAAAAGACGCACAAAATGCACAGTCACTATCTTACGTTATCCAAATTTTTATTTGGTGGAAGTAGCCGTCCAACAACACAATATTATGTGGTACAAGAGAATAACTATGTTGTCATGCAAGCAAGTGCATGATAACAATGTGATTTATTATTATATTTGCAGGAGCCTGCATTGTACGTTTCATCATCAACTTGATGGGCAAGGCGAACTTCATGACAGGAATCAATTCCTACATGCTGCAAAAGTAAGTACTGCTGCCTTAATTGGCAAGAAAACACTTTTATATTAATTTGTGGAACAACATAAATAATATTATACTGTACAAAATAATATTTATGCTATTTAACGTATTTGTGCAGTATATCATAATAGATTATATTATAATTATGCTTTATTGAACAATTCGTGCTGAAACTGAGTCAGCATAAATATTACGTATTTATTTTTGTCCGTTTTTATTTATTCGTTTATTTACTTATACTTATACTTACCTACTTACTTACTTACTTACTTACTTACTTACTTACTTACTTACTTACTTACTTACTTACTTACTTACTTACTTACTTACTTACTTACTTACTTACTTACTTACTTACTTACACTACACAGTCAGTATGGCAATGTTGATATGGATTCCTTATGGTCCGCCCTCGAACCTTCAATTCCTCCCGGCGTTCTTCCTGCTGGAGTTTCCTTCAAGCAAGTCATGGACTCTTGGACAAAACAAGCGGGATATCCGGTGGTTCGTGTCACCAGGGACTATGCTTCTAACACAGCGCTGGTAACACAGGTATGTCCAGCTAACGTCATCATTGTTATATGTAATTTTCATCTTGAAATGAGATAAATTTGTAGTGTCGGATTGGCTATTAGTGTATACCTGAAGAAGTCAGCTATTGCCTTAAAATCTAAGAATATCCTCTTTAGCTGGTTAATATGGTTAATTAGTGATTTTCTGTGTTGGAATCTGTTGCTAAGATTGGCTGCCAAAGTGACTTCGGGCATCTTCGCATATTTTTTTTCTCTACATCAATCACAGACCAGTTGGGAAATGTTCCCTTTTATATTTTGTCCTTTTAAGTGTAGTTACGCACTTCTTTGACCCCTTGTGGGCTAATTACAACCCCAAAAGTGGTCCCCTATACCTAAATTACCAACTGGCCGATGCTAAGATAGAGATATGACACTTCTCTTCTTACAGAAAAGGTTCGTAATTGATGTAGAGCAGACCTACCCTGATGTTTATCAAGTTCCAATCACCCTGACCACGGAAGTGGCTCCTGACTTTGATGATCTACAAGTGAAGGGCTGGCAGGGTGGTCCAGAGCTGATCATTGATGTTCCAGCATCCAGCGACCAATGGGCTATCGTCAATCTAAAGCAAACAGGTAGTTATCATAGAGTCAAACCTTTACTAGCTACGTATTTTCTATTTAGTTTACCGTGCTGGTCTTACCATATAGTGAAGAGATATGTCTTATATAGTTGTAAATATAAGAAATAAGAATTTTTTTGACCTAGGCAGTTCATAGTAACATAGCGTTGTTACAACAAGCATTGGTCTAATCACTTATTGTATTGTGTATTAAAATTTAATTCACAAATACATATTATTTCTATGATTCTTCTTTGTTAATTGTGTATATTAAATATAATGAAGAAATACTCTGACTAGTGATATTGTTTAAAGAAAGTCAGTAAGTGGGTTTGTACCTTTTTTGGCCTCTAATAAAAACCATTTATTATTATTATTATTTACATTAACTTAATAATAATAAGTAAATATATTTATAACAACATTAACAGAATTTATGTATATAGTCATATCTTTTTACAACCATAACAAGGTTTTATGCAAGAAGTGATAATTTAGTCAGTAAAATTTTCCAAATTTTAATATACATCAATAAGTACATAAGTACATCAATTTCATCAATTTTTACGTTAGGCTCAAAGTATTTCGATAAAGTTTAATATTTTTTTGTTCATTAAAAAAAAATCAATTGGTATTATTATTTAAATTACAAAGTGTTGATTGTAGACTATCATATATTTTTACTGTAATGTCATATGGTTCCTTTCGTATAATTTAGATTTAAGTTTTGCGGAACTACAGTTTTTGAATACTAGATATAATTCCTTGCTCAGGTTACTACCGTGTTAACTATGACGTCACTAACTGGAACTTGCTAGCCAATGGTCTACGCCTCAGACCACAAGACTTCCACCAGATTAACCGAGGTCAGTTGTTGAACGATGCCCTAACGCTAGCAGACAATGGGGAGTTGGACTATACGACGGCCCTGGCGATGACTGACTACCTTGCTCAGGAGACTGACTTCATGCCTTGGTCCACGGCCAAGGACTCCATGGTGTACGTTAACCTGAGGATGGACGCTACCTCGGAGAACAGACAGTTGTACGCGGTGAGAACTTACGAACTTGCTATACTAACGTAAAAGCTGAAAAGCTAAAAGCTTGTGGTCATGCAGTTCACCAAAAGCATTTTTTTCTCCACACCGTTCCATATAAACCCCTGTAAGAAGAGGGGTAACTAAAATAAAGTGGGTCATGTTATTGTGTATTCTAAATAGATAGATATGTGAATTTCTAATTTTTAAGTTTATTCATTATTTTTAATTAGTTTTTGAATATCGCAAAATAATTAAAAAATACTTAATAAACTCAAAAATTAGAAGTTCGCGTATCGATCGATTCAGAACAATTGTTTTGGATTAGAAAAATTATAGATTTTTTTTTTGACACGACATATAAGTTAGGATAATAGCTTTTATTTAAAGTAATATATTTGATTTTTTATATAATAAAGAATAAAGCTATAGTTAGGCATACTGAATTTTAATTCCAATTTATACTTTACAATGACAATTATTGTTATTTCATCATTCCATGTACCAAAATTAATTAATTCTAAAGTTGTAAACATATCCATGATTACAGGCCTACATGTCCAGCAGACTGAGTACTGTGTACGGCCTGCTCAACGGGTTTTCTGTATCTGACAGCGACGGTCACGTGACACAACTCATGAGACCTGACATCTTGACCTGGGCATGCGCACTTGATGACGTCACATGTAACACAGACGGAGCCAATATGTTTCAAACATGGCTCAGTACACCCAACCCGGGAGTCAATAACCCGTGAGTATATCTCTACTACGAGGACTATACAGCAACTTTAACTTTGATTTTTACTTTGATTTTAACTGTAATTTCAAATTTAACTTCATTGTCGACTTTTAACTTCAACTCCAATGAGAAGTAAGCTTTAAAATTCATATTCAAATTAAAAAATGAAAACTATCGACAAATGTTTTAAGATCACGTTCAATTTGACATTTAAATAATAAAACATAGTTTCAGAGATCCAATTAGTATTTAAAAAAAAAACTAAATATTTTTTTTAAATGCCTGAATTATTAAACAGTTGAGCGTTAGCAGAGCAATTTTAAAAATGTTATTTCTTTGGTCCACCTAAGTACTAAAATTTGTGGCGTATGTGTACTTCAGTATTCCCAGCGACCTGCGCACCGTGACTTACTGCGCAGGTATGAGACAAGGAGGCACGGCTGAGTACGACTTCCTCACTGCAAGGTACGCGGCTACTGACATCAACAACTACATGGAGCAAGAACGTATCGAGTCTGCACTCGGCTGTGCTGCGGATGTCGCCATCTTGACTAGGTGAGAATTAAGATAAGGAAATTCTACAAATTTTATACAGAACAAAACAATGTGTGCTTATGTAAACCTCTAAAAACCGGAAACAGAAATGCCGTAACCGGAAATCACATGAAGGTAAAAGTGGTAGACAACTACATCGGACAGTAACAAAACTATAAGACTGAGCCACCTTCCACTTTAACATCACGTGGTATAATTTTCTGACACTTCCGTTTCCGTTTTATAGCTTTACATAAGCATTCAATGGCATTTTATGTCGATTTACGAGACGGAAATACCAGAAAAGTAAGCTACATAATTTTAAAAGTAGTAAGTGCCTCAGGCCTAGTTTTTTTGTTTCTACTTTGGTGACAACTTTTTTCATGATTTCCATTTCCAATTCTTGTACCTTTATATATTAATATATATATAAGCACCCAGTTATTTGATTTTATAATTATGTTTATGTACATTTGCTTGCTGTTTTTTTTTCTACGATTTATTCACGGTCTCAACTCAAACTGTCTCATTTTTTTGAGCTAAAATCTCAAAATCCTTTTTTTTTTTTTTTTTTTTTTTTTTTTTTTGACCAGACGCCAGTTACTTGATCCGCAGTAAAACTTTATGTCTGTAACCACTACAGCACGTGCATGAGTTTGGAAATTATAACTGATAGTTCATGGTGTGTAATGTACACACAAATATTGTGAGTTTTACAATCATCAGATAGTATAGTGTATAGTTGATATATGTTTGTATTTATGTTTCAGGTACTTGCAGGACAGTATCAACCCCGCTGCAGTTCTCAAAGGTCGCTTCTGTATGTACGCTGTGATTGACAACCATCGTGGTGTTGACCTCTCGCTGGACTTCTTGATACAGAACTGGCAGGCTGCCAGAGAAACGTAAGAAATATCAACATTGAGGAACACTAACAAAATTTAGGGGATAATTTTATTGCATATTCTAAAAGAGAAACCCGTCCTGAATCGATATGATTTTTTTTTAGTTCATTAAGTATTTTTAATTGACTTCAGGAAGTCGTTAAATGACGTCATGATCTATAGCTTTTCTAATGCCCACATGCATATATGTTACAGACGGTTACGTCATTTTTTCGATTTCGAAAAATGAAATAAAATTCTTTATTAATTCAAAAATTTGCATATCAATTGATTCAGGACAATGTCCTCTTTTAGTAAAATGCAATAAAATTATTATAAAAAATATATTTTTGATATTATATGTTTTGTTTTGCATGCAGCTATGGAGGCTACACAGGAATAGAGAGAACTTTCATTTACCTGGGACCTAAATTGAACACACAGGAGCAGAGAGAGAAGGTAAATATTTCAGATAGTAAAAGTCCCTATACCAAGTACTCGCAATCTATAAGAGTTATTAAAGTATTAAAGCCATTGTAAACTTTTTTTTTTTTTATCATTTAGAATACTAGATTGATAATTACCATACCATATTTTCCATGAATTAGACACCCTGATTTTGTATTTATTTTCCTTTATTTTAAATTCAACGGCTCATGAGTTTTCATAAGTTTATTAATTGGTTTGTTGTCGCACCTTACAGTTGCAGACTTTCCTGGACGATAACTCCGCGATCTTGCTTGGTGCTCGCGTAGGTGTGGAGGAGGCACTCGCGACCCTTGACCTGACCCTTGCCTGGCACGCTCAGCACGGCGCGGAGGTCACTGCATACTTCCAGAGTCACCCCTGATCTTGCAATACAAACTATAACTAAACTTAATAAATATCTGAACGTCTATACAAATACTGAGTATTTTACTGCTATACATTGACTGTTTTATTTACACCTAAGCATTATACCAATATTTTTGATGGATAAAATATAGTATCAAATAATGAGTTTTTTTTTTTTTTTTTTTTTTTTTATTGGTGCTTCTGAAGAAGGTACACGGAAGACATAAAGTGTACAAATTATTCAGTTACATAGATATAACTCTTCAGTACAAACCACAACTGAATTTAAAAAAGTTTAACAATGTAACTTGTTAGTATATAAACGTTATTTCTTCAGTGGTAAACAGTTACCTATTTACATCTTACAAAACTTTGTGTAATATTTAACCAAAACCAATTTAGTATAAAAAAAAACACGTCTAAGCAGCAGTAGTAACTCTTTAGTTTTCGTGTATCGCCCAGAATAAATTGATATGTGGTTTTTAATTTTGAGTTCAATATATATATATATATATATATATATATATATATATATATATATATATATATATATATATATATATATATATATATATTTATATATATATATATATATATATATATATATATATATATATATATATATATATATATATATATATATATATAATATTAAGAAAAAAATTCTTAAGTGGAAATTTTAAGTAGCTACTTTAACAATCAAACTTTTTTCTTAAGTAGAAAAAAATGCATTTTCATTTAAAAATATGCAAATACCACTGATGTATTAAGTTCATTTGCAGAAACTTCAATCAGGCAAAACTTTGTCAAGTGTATATTTATTGTATAGATCGTTCGTTTAGCTTGAAGTGCACATGTCCACTTGCGGTACATTTAGTATAAATTATCGGGAAAGCATTGTTATGTAATTTAGAACTTTGTTTTGGTTATAATTCAAATGTTTGAATATAATTTATATTTGGACAATTGTAAGTAAAAGTTAGACTGTGCAGTAAGCTGTGCTTAATGTCACATACTATATTATGTAAAGTTATGTAAAAGTCGACAAGACAAAATGAGGTAAGAGAATGTTTAACATACTCGCTGTGCTGGAGATTACCTAATTAGTTAATACATTAATTACATAATTGACCACCTCGAGTATGTTACATATTGTCAGTACAGTAAGTACGCACGATTGTGATAGTATATTTTAACATGTAAATTTAGTGCTTTCTCTCTCTCTCTCTCTCTCTCTCTCTCTCTCTCTCTCTCATAAGAATAACACTATAGAAAATCATAGCTCCAGTTTTTGAATGGTAAAATATACTGTAAACAATTAAATGCTATTTGTATCCGATTTACTGATGTATATAAAGAGTGTAGCATACATTCTAAGATAAGATAAGATATATGTTTATTTAGCATAAAAAGCCAATACATACAGTAAAAGTTACAATTTATAGAATAAATTGGGTATAATATAATGATATTAATGATCTTTTAAATGATTATTTCCACAGTTTTTTGACGTAGATTTGTTAAACTATTGCACTTCTTCTAAATAAATACATATTAATTTTACACTATTAATGTTATTGTTTGTGAGAGAAATGAGAAATCTAACCGTGTGTAGTCATGAATCGGTGTATAAATAAATTAATACATCAATAGATTAATAAATGAATAAATAAAAATAATAATAAATAAATAAATATACAAACAGACATATAAAATCACAATAAGTGACAAAACATATTATATACTTGTGACTAAATATAGAGCAACTACTTGAGGTACAATACAGTTGTGTAGTCAGTCTTATGTCAATATCCTGTGTCCGAGGTTCTTCACGCCTCAGACTCCAGCACACAACAACATGCGGAAGTTAACTAGAGCAGTTAAGTGCAGTTTGGTGTTGATAACAGATTAACGTGGGAATTTATTACGTGACATCTCAAGGATTAGTTAGCAAAATAGCAAAATATTTTCTAATGGTGTGTGTATTATGGAGAGAGAGAGAGAGAGAGAGAGAGAGAGAGAGAGAGAGAGAGAGAGTCATCACTTTCATTTTTGTCCGTGCTTAATTTAACATTATATATATTTCGATATTATAATTTCTTTAAAATTTCGTTTCTTTTGTATTGCAAAGTATAGGCAATTTATTTACAATATCTTTAACAAGAAATATTGTTTGCCTCGCTGTCTATTCAAACACATAATATTATATAAATAATGTTTTTAACAATGAAAAAAAAAGTTTATATAAAACACGTTAAAGTATGCCTAGTGCCTACCTTCCCAGCTCACGTGACGTCACTGGTACTGACTTTCTTGAATCGAACATGTACTTGCAATCTTCATGTGAAAAAAACTTTAGTTTACTGGGTGGTATCCTTTATTTAAATTTGTAGTTAATCGATGGAATAGTTTTCGCAGAAAAAAAAAGTAATATATATATATATATATATATATATATATATGCACGCGAGACCCTTATAATTTAACATTATATACGCTTATGTAAATATATATATATATATATATATATATATATATATATATATATATATATATATATATATATATATATATATATATATATATATTATATATATATTTACATAAGCGTATATAATGTTAAATTATAAGGGTCTCGCGTGCCTCTGATTGGTGGTACGTTACCGCTGGTATAAAGCATTCAAAAATGTGAATAGGTTAAACGTTAATTGTATTATTATTTATCATTTTTAAGCAACAACAAGAGAGAGAGAGAGAAGATACTAATAATAAATAAAAGTAATAATAATAATAGTAATAATAGTTTGTGATCCCTTTAGTTACCACCTGCAGTTTCTATCAATTTGTTGGTACTAGATTGTTCTCACTTCTCACCTTTACCTTGAATCAAGTAAGATTTCGGTGTTGGAAGAAGAAAGAAAAGAACATTATAATAAATATATATATTTTGCATGTTGTGTGTTTAAGAGACAAGATCTATGTATATTACTATGTAATCTTCTAATCAATAAATTTATTTATTTTATTTATTTATGATTAGTAAATCATAAAAAGGGCAGATATTGTATAAATAAATAAATAAATAAATAAATAAATAAATAAATAAATAAATAAATAAATAAATAAATAAATAAATAAATAAATAAATAAATAAATAAATAAATAAATAAATAGATAAATAAATAATCGTCTTAATTAAAAAAAAAAGCCTAAATTAAAATACAATTTTTGAAAAGGCGAGGTTTAAGCCTGACAAAGTTGCCGGCTCACTCTTACACCTAACCCCAACAAAAAACATCAATAAATTTATGATTAAATACAAACCAATAATTTTGAGAAGTTATATATATATGTATACAATACAACGTAAGTACGTGTCAGATATCAAAGTAAAAGGTACTTGAGAGCTATATGTGGTACTTCCTGACAGAGTGTGACGTCACAACTATAAGACACCCCTCGCTGAGGCGTACATAGTGCTGCAGAATTATTTAATAAGGAAGTGGTGAGTTGTGACCTTGCTCTGTTTATTTGGCGACACTTACTTACTTACATAATGTATTGCATATGTAGGTATTGTACATACTATTATATATGTAGGTAGGGAGGGATATACTGCTGCATATATATAAGTGTGGAGTTAGACTAATTAGTAAACATAGCAGATCATGAAGTCGTGGACACAGGTAAGTGTTTGCATGTAGAGATGATAACGTCAAGTTTTACGTGAAATATAATATTACTATATCTTCTTATTGAAGATCTTTAATATTGAAGGGTTTGGCTTTTGTGTTTAGCACAAGGACAAAAATAAATATGTAATAGCTCATTTTCAACAAAATTTGTTCAATACAGCATAATCTATGCTGTATTGCATAATAACTATGTTACATATTTATATAGCATAAATATTTTGTTGTCGTATAACTATTAATGTTGTTCTAATTTATTAACATTTATGTTACAATGACATAAATACAGCATAAATTACGTAATTTATTCTTTTCCGTGCAATAAAAAAAAACTTTAATTGCACACTGATCTTTAATATTGTTATTGAAAATTGTTACGAGTTTACTTTTTCAATGTTTTTTATGTCTCACAATTTAATATAATTTATAATAATGTAAATTAATTATCATTATTAATTTTCGTTTTCATTTTTTTCGTTTTTTTTTTTTTTTTTTTTTTTTTTTGAGCACGGGAACAAAGTTTATGCGAACATCATTATTCAATCATTATTATTTTTTTCTCTTGATTATTTATATATTTATTTATTTTGACATATTCAGTAGATAGCTTACACTTATACAGTAAAATAATATTATTAATAATGTATAACATATTATGTTTTTCAATTTTACGTGAAATATTGTCTCATCTTTCTCTAACGTTAATTTTCCAAATTTACATTATTATCATCCTCCCAAATCAATTCCGTCGCCTTTTTTCTAACAATTTTATAATTTTCATTTAAATAATTCCTTACAACATCCTAGGCTTAAATACTGTGTTGATATTGAATTTTTTGAAAGAGGTTTTTAAATACTGTGTCATATTTCATATAGCTGTAAGATAAAAGAAAATCATACTGCTTTGCAAGTTGATTATAAGAATATATTTTAAATAAACTTTTAAATTATCATTTAGGAGGGAAAAAAAAAACAAAAAAACTTCGAATGCATGTTTAGAAAATTTTAATAATTTTGTTTTTACGTTGAACTCAAATCTTCAATTATATTTACGTGAGTATTTTTACTTTTCATACTTTGGCTATTTTTTAAATTGAGGTCAGAGGCATATTATGTAAGACATTTTGGAAATTTGAAAAAGTCAATTGTTGCAATCTCTACTGTGACATAATAAGACCGCATGTCGGGCACACATTTCCGGCTTAATTGTTGCTTAATTAACTAATAATTGTATTCATTACATCGAGTCAATACAAGACTTGCATAATGTCAGTTTAGTGAGGAAATGGATTTTTTTTAAGTG
Organism: Ecdyonurus torrentis; assembly: GCA_949318235.1. Taxonomy (NCBI): domain Eukaryota; kingdom Metazoa; phylum Arthropoda; class Insecta; order Ephemeroptera; family Heptageniidae; genus Ecdyonurus; species Ecdyonurus torrentis. Next base: position 23,807,421 of record OX439136.1, on the reverse strand, counting down.
TGTTATAAATTATTATAACTTTGAAATGTTATTATAATAATAATAATATTTAACTGCTTTTTTATTGGGCGAAATCAGGCGTACAACCTCTCAATTTAACTCAACTGTTTAACAGTACAGTCAGTTGCAATTTTTGTTAGTATAACATCAACATATAGCATGAAAATTAAATTAATAATTTATTGGATAAATTTTAATTAAAGTTGTTAATTTAATTACTAGAAATTTAAAATTTAAGTTAAGTTTCCTCTCACTTAAATTTATATAGTTGAGAATATATACACTTAAAATTTTTGTTAGTAGATATGAAAATTAATAATAAATAATAGTGATAATCATAATTGAGAAATAAATACTTATAAATACATGTTGTTGTTGTTACTATATTTGCTTTACTTTCGTGTTTCAAGTTTTTGTTTTTGTCTTATACTCTATTATATTAATAGTATTTAGTGTATGTAGACTTGCTCTGTTGCTGTATATAGAACCAATTTTAATTTGAACTATGATAGGCCATGCAGCAAAGTGCTAGCAGACGACTTTGTCTTACTGTATTCATTTAAAATGCTTTCTTATGGAGCAATGAAGCAATTATAACTTGACTTAGAATGCTTTCTCGATGTTGATATTTTTACTGTAGCTTACTGAGCCTCAAAGCTTTTTTTTTTTCCATAAATTTCAATCAATTTGGTTACAGATTATTTTTTCATTTATTTTCATTGTTGTGAGGCATTTATGATAAAACTATTTTTAAATAAGAAATGTATTAATATTGTTTGAATTTATCTTAAATAGTTCTTTCATTGCAAGTGGTCTATTTACTTGAAATTCATGAAGAAAAAAAAAAAAAAGCTTTAAGGCCAAGTAAGCTTGGTAAAAAAAATCAATCTCCGAGAAAAAATTGTAACTCAAGTTATAGCTGCTTTATTGCCCCATAAGAAATAATGTTAAGTGCAGATAGTACGATAAAGTCAACTGCTAGTACTTTGTTAGTTCTGACTGTATCGTAGTGCGCAGTGTAGTGTTATTAATTTCTGTAATTATTTTAATGAGAAAACATTAAAATGTAAAAATAACAAAAAGTTTTGTATTTAAAACAAAAAATGATAACATTATCAGCACCCTCAAAATTGTGTCTCTTTGAGTTGTCAAAACTATAATTAAAAATACGTAGCGCGATATACATATGTAGCTAGCTAGCTTGTGATAGTTCAAATTGTTTTCTTTTACTTTTTTATGTTACGTAATTATAATACGCATTATACAAAAAAGTAACAAAAATAAAATAAAACAATGAATAAAAAACAAATAAAATAAGAGTTAAAACGTACTGCACGATCAAAGTATACGCAATAATTATGCTGCATTATTTTTAGCATTAAATACAACACAATATAATTTATGCTATAATACTACATAATAACTATTACATAGAATAAATATTGCGTTTGTATAGCATAATTATTTATCCTATTCCAATTTCAAAATGAAAAAAACAAACTAATTATCGATAACGATTAATTAACGATTTAATTATAAAGATTTAAATGCAGCATTAAATACGTAATTTGTTTTTTCAATGCGTTTTTTTTTTTAATTTTTTATATTATATTCTTTAAAAATGCAAAAGTATTACCATTGGTCCATTATTTTACTCTAAAATCGCAGAAACAATGTAAAAGTTAAATTAAAAACATCTCCCTATAATATTAAATTAGGCACCCTTCTCTAGCGCGCAACTGATTGTTACATAAGATAAAGAAACACCTGATATTTCCACATGTAATCTTTGGTCTCTCAGGTGGTATGTGTGCTCTCCATGCTGGGCCTCGCCCTGGCCGCGCCCTCCGCAGTCTACAACGTCAATCCTCATGATATCAACCTGGCGTACTCAAGTTACGCCAACTTTGTACGACATCCGGTACCTGTCGCGTCTTACCTGCAACCTGGCTTGACCTCTGTGCCCGTCAAGCATGCCTATCATCAGCAATCAGGTTAGCTCAATCATGTGTTTGCTATAACTTTAACTTTGACTTTTTTATTATTATTTTCTTTTTTGCTTTGAATTAAACCTACCACTGATTACACGAGACTTCCAAGCCCCAGTCATTTGACTTAGGCTTTTCCATGGCAAGCGTCCATAGCCTAGCAAATACTTCCCGACATATGCCTTTTCAGACCGAGAAAACCATGGAAACCTCGGTCAGGAAGTTGCAAGAGGAATGCTCTTCCACCTCCCGAATGCACTGTGTATATTCCCGGTGTATAAAGCTTACTGATAAACTTTGATTCTGCCGGGAATCGAATCCATGACCCCTCATAATAATAATAAATAAACCTCGATTAAATGTTTACATTTTATTTCACGCTGCATATTGCAATAGTTTTAATATTTACTTGTTGTTTACAGTTGGTGTGCCAGTGCATGATGGTTACGGTGCATACGGTGCAGTGCCTGTGCATGCAGGTGGTTACGGTGCAGCAGCAGTGCCAGTGCAGACTTACCAAGCACCTGTGGACTACATAGAGACACCTGCCTACGTTGAACCTGCAGTCGTTGTCAAACCTAAGTACTATGTGAGTACAGTAATTACATGTTGTGATCACGGCAATGCTTCTTACAGGCGATAAAAAAGGCTTAAAACACATTAAAATATGTCTAGTATCTCTCCTTTAATTTTTGGCGGAATCGGTGCATTAGTTTTCTCAAAAATCGTAAAAAGAAAGAAACAAAAATGTTTCTCCTCATAAGTGTTAACTAGAGGTCCCGCTCGTGTTTTGTAGCTTGCCTCTGGTGTTACGTCACCACTATTCACCACCATCATCATTATCATTAACAAAATTGTTATCTTAAAACACGTAAAAGTCTGTCAGTTATAGTATTTCTCAGCCAAATATCTTATGCCTCACAATGTAATAATTTAATTGCCACTAAAAAAAAATGATCTTGCAAAATATTAATAAAAAATTAAATAATTTAAATTTAATCTTTCATAAAATATAACAGATAAATTATATTGAGAGCTAATATGCTTCATATAAATTATAGTACAGTGTAAAAATACTGCAGCGATTCTGGAAAAAATTAAATGGTATATAGGCATAGTCCGATAGACATAAATGTTTTTGTTGTTTGTTTTTTTAACTTCTTTTTTACTGTATAAAAAAAAAGAATTTTCTAGTATTTATTTTTGTATGCAAAGTATTTTTTTAGAGAGTAAAAATATATAATAAATATACAATAGAGCCTAGTTTTAAATGCAGATGATCAATAATTGTAATGATCTTTCTGATTTCTTTGATTTTCTTATTTACTCTTGATTTTATTTGTGTTTGTTCGACTGTTCGTAAACTTTTTTTTTTTTTTTTTTTTTTTTTTTGCCACAAAAAAGGCTTATTATATTTGAATAACCATCTTTATTTTTAGAAACAGAAAACAAAGTTTACGAACAACATTATATATATTTATATTTGTTTCCTCCAGAGTCCCCCGTCTTACAAGTTCGGTTACGGAGTGAACGACTACTCTACCGGAGACCACAAGAACCAGTGGGAGGTTCGTGAGGGTGATGTGGTGAAGGGAGAGTACAGCCTACTTGAACCTGACGGCACTGTTCGCACTGTCTCGTACACTGCTGACCCCATAAATGGCTTCAATGCAGTGGTCAAGAAGTCAGGCCCAGCAGTACATCCACAACAACAATATTACTAAGTAACACCACGCTAATCACCTCTTCTTCAAAATAATTATCTCTAATGTCGCTATTATCACCCGGAAAGAATAAATTACGTAATTTATGCTGCATTTATGTCATTATAGCATAAATGATGATAAATTAGAACATCATAAATAATTATGCTATAATATTTATGCTATATGTAACATGGTAATTATACAATATAGCATAAATTATGCTGTTTTGAATAAATTGTGCTGAAAATTAGCTAGCATAATTATTACAAATTTATTTTTATCCGTGTACCATTTCTAAAATCAGATGAGAGTTTATATCAACTGAAGCACACCCTTTTGTCAGAGTATTTTCAAGTTAGGATTAAAATGTAACACGTATTAAATTACATTGATCACCTGTAACGTGTTGGGGTTTATCTGTTTTTTTTTTCTTTTTTTTTTTTTTTAATTTTTTTTTCTTTCTTTTTTTTTTTTTTTTTCGAGAAAAAAGTGGTGCATTTCTGGTTGTAAAAATTCCCAATCATGTTTTAGGCAGGGTGTAAAAGTTACTTTTCACCATTAAACTCCTCTAAAAGGTCACTCTATTTTACAACATATATAGTAAAACAGTAGATGGCATGCCCAACAATAAAATAGTTATGTTGTATAAGTGAATAATTATGCTGTAATTTGACTGTCACATTTTATTTTTTCATATTTTTCTATATTGTGCTAGAAATCATATCACTCCACTGATCTGTATGTATTTTCTCCCTCATTCTCACTGCATAATTATAATATATTCATGTTTTTTTTGTTCATTATTCATACTCTCTACTAACCCCAGTACCTTTAGTGTTTTAACTGTACTAATATTTTGTAATAAAGAAAATAAATAATACCAAAACAAATTTGTCATTTTTAACTATTTTTCTATGATTTTTTTGTTTTTATATAATTTAACATTCCATTACTGTTCAATATACAATTACTTTTATTATTGTTGAATTTAAACTTTAAGAAGAGTCTATTATAGTGTTAAATTAGTACAATTTACAGTCTTAAAACATGTAAAAGTATTCTAGTATTTTACACATAAATATTTCTGACTTTAGTGAAGTAGTTTTCTCAAAATCACGCTATAAGACGAGGCTTCTACAATGTTAAATTAAATTAGTGAATTTTCCTGTCTTAAAACATTTAAAAGTGTGTCTAGTATTTCACATACCATTACGTCAGTGCAAAAAGGTTGATAATAGTACTGAAATGATTATATGATTATCAAAATTAAGAATATCAAAATAGTTAAAAGGCGTAGAACACCTTGAACAAAAAGCTTGTTTAATATACTAAAATAATCAAATACCAACGTTGATTTGTCCGAAGTCATTGATTTCTAATTGATTTTCCATTCACCAAATGGTAGCTGCGAGTTTATGACATCATACTCACTCGTCCACGTGCGTGGAAACAGGCGAGCTGTGACGTCATAAACCCGCAGCTGCCATTTCGTGAATATGGATAATCAATTGGAAATCAATGATTCCGGCCAAATCATTTTTTGTTCAAGGTGCTCTACGCCTTTAAAGACTGAGCTAGAGCTATTTAAAGCTGTGATTGACTCTATAATTAAATTAATAACATAATGATATTTAATAAAAAATATATAAGAAACATTTTTGACCCAGATAAGTAAGAAAAAAATTTTAATTAATTAAATTACAAATTAATTAAAAATGCAAGTTCATATGGTATATGTTTCAGCAATAGAATACAATTGAAATAAATTCTACACGGAAAGAATACATTACGTAATTTATGCTGCATTTATATCATTATAGCATAAATTATGCTAAACTATAGAACAACACAAATAATTACACTGTACAACATAATATTTATGCTATTTTAATACAGTTATTATGCAGTATAGCTTAAATTATGCTGTATTGAACAAATTGTGCTGAAAATGAACTAGCATAGTTATTACTTATTATTTTTGTCCATGTAGAAATATGCAATAACTTAATTCCTATTGGTTCCTATTAGGAAGAGAGTTACTTTGTATATAATTTTAGTTGGAAAACATATTTACTGATTACAAGCAAGCTGCATATTTTAGTGTAAGATAGAAATAGTAATTAAATTTTTATCATACAAAAAAGTGATAATTAAAATTATCATACATAGTAGAGTGAAAAGTACATAAATGTTTAAATATTGAAACACAAAAAACTTCTCTCTCTCTCTCTCTCTCTCTCTCTCTCTCTCTCTCTCTCTCTCTCTCTCTCTCTTCTTTTTTTTTCTTCTTTTTTTTTTTTTTTTTTTTTTTTTCTTTCTTTTTTTTTTCATTTTATATGATATATCAATTTTATTTCGTTTGAAAACCTAAAACATTGTGCATTTTCAAGATTGAACTGAAAATTATTAAATTTATTGTTTTTTTATTATTATTTATTTAATGCACATGGATAAAAATAAGAACAATAATTATGCTGGCTTATTTTCAGCACAATTTGTTCAATACAGCATAATTTATGTTTTATAGCATAATAATTATTTAATATAGCATAAATATTGTTGTTATGCAGAATAATTAGTTATGTTGTTCTAATTTAGCATAAGTTATCCTATAATAACATTAATGCAGAATAAATTAAATAATTTAATGTTTCCGTGCATATTATTATATAGGGCATTATCGCATGCTTGTAAAATTGAAATACTAATTTTTAAAAAAAAAAACTCAAAATAATTTCAATAGTTCATCCTCATTTTACGACCATGTATTGTATCATATAAAATCATAAATGAAAGTTTAAACAAAGACCATGTTCCAAGATCGGCCCATGTTATTCAGTGCTCACGTATGGCGTTGACTTTTACATGTATACAAGTACTCTCTCTCTCTCTCTCTCTCTCTCTCTCTCTATATATATATATATATATATATATATATATATATATATATATATATATATATATATATATATATATATATATATATATATATATATATATATATATATATATATATATAGAGAGAGAGAGAGAGAGAGAGAGAGAGAGAGAGAGAGAGAGAGAGAGAGAGAGAGAGAGAGAGAGAGAACAATTAAAAACGATAAGACCCTCACACAAATTATCATATATAAAAAAGCAGCCCAGTACAGTACAGCACAGCACACAGGCTGTGAGTGCAAGAGGTAGATAATTATAATTACTAGATAGTTCTCAGTGCTGCTAGATAACTGAGCACGGGTGGTGGGGGAGGTATAAAACAAAAGAGCAGCGATAAGACAGCTGTATTTAGCAGGTAGATTCCCAACATGAGATACCTGAGTATCGCTGTAGCGGTGATTTACCTAGCGACGTCCTGTCTCGCAAACTTTAACATCTCTACTTATCGTGAGTACCATGGACTAATTATTTATTAATTGATTTTAAATAAAGGCGTAGAAAAACTCTAACAAAAAAACTTATCTAATATCTTAATATATACCTAAACATCAACGTTGATTTGACCGGATTCATTGATTTCTAATAATTTATTTTCCATTCACAAAATGGTGCGTGCGTACAGTGACGTCACAGATCGATGTTTTACGCGTACATAGGACCAGGCAAACTGTAACGTCAGTGCCCTCACGCACAATTTTGTGATTGTAAAATAAATTAGAAATCAGTGATTCCGGTCAAATCAACATTTATTGTCAGGTGTGTTAGGATATTAGACAAGTTTTTTGTTCAAGGTGTTCTACGCCTTTAATATTTTGTTTTCATATTTATTATTTAATTAATTACGTCATTTAATGCTGCAATGAGGATAACTTAAATAAAGAAGTGGGGTAATTTTATATCATTTCTAAATTATATATTGTTCTGCATCGATAGATATGTGAATTTCAAATTTTTGTGTTCATTAAGTATTTGTAATTCATTTTTAAAATTTGAAAAATAATGAACTTATAAAAATAATTTGAAATATTTTTAATGCATTTCTTATGGAAAAATCATTTTCACTTGTTTGCAACATAAAAAAAAACATTTCATTGCAAGTGGTCTATTAAAAATAAATAATGAACTCAAAAATTACACAAATTATGCTGGATTTATAACATATAGCTCAATGTTCCTATAAGGTGGAACTACTTTTTAACTACACAATTATTAGTCTGTACAACATAATATTTATGCTGCGTAACATACTATGTATACGCGGATAAAATAAATTACGTAATTTTTAATTGTTATGTCATATAGTTTTTGTTTCTATTTTTAAATAGATGTTGTAAAACATAATTATTATCGTGTACAGCATAATTATTATTAAAATAAAGCACAAATTATGTTGTAAAAAGTGTTGATGAAAAAGAGATAGAAAACTTATTTTGTGCCCACTATAATGGTAATACATTATTTTTATTTTTGCAGTACTCAAGAACTATGGCAAGCCAGAGCTTCCCTTGATAGAGGCAAAAAGCTCTAGACTTGGAGATGGAACTGGACCTTTAGCTTACAATGACTATCCGTGGATTGTAAGTTGCTTCATTTACTTATTTAAAAAATAAAAAAATAAAAAAATAAAAAAAATAAAAAAAATAAAAAAAATAAAAAAAAAGCAAAAGTTTATACTTTTACACTTTTTAAGTATACACTTTTGAGTTATCATGAGCCGAATCATTAAAAATATAGCTATTTTAAAACAACTTAAAATTACTAATTGTTAATAATTTGCTAAAATACATTATTTTAGCTGATCATAATAACTCATAGAAATAACTTAGGGTTTTTAAGTAATGCATAATTTTTTTAGAGTAGAGAAAAAAGGATATTGACTTATTTATCTATTTATTTACTTATTTGTTTATTTAATTTTTTATTTATTTATTTAATTTTTTATTTATTTATTTATTTATTTATTTATTTATTTATTTATTTATTTATTTATTTATTTATTTATTTATTTATTTATTTATTTATTTATTTATTTATTTATTTATTTATTTATTTATTTATTTATTTACTTATTTATTTAATTATTGACTTCTTTATGTTCAGAACTTGGTGATGAGCTTGAACGATGACTCCGTCGTAGCTCACGGAGCTTTCTACAACCGGTATTGGGTCATCACGAGCGGCTCAGCTCTCTCACAGTAAGTTGTCAACTTCAATATGCTACACTGACATAACACACTTGTACTGTACGATGTTTACTACACTCAGAAAACAAATATTTATTCTCAACGATAAAATGTTTAGCCACTACTTAAGAAATACATATATATATATGTATATATATATATATATTAATATATATATAATAATATATATATATATTTAATATATATATATATTAATATATATTTTTAAACTGGTCAGGCTATAGTGTCGATATAATTATGATGATGAGTAACCAGTGATATATAGCTAAACATCAGTGTATACTCTGTACCACATTTCACATAACCTGTTATTGAGTAAACATTTTAAATCTTTAACCACTAGTAAAAAGGTAAACTGATAATAACAGGTGAAGTAGCTAGCCAGGTATCACACCACTGAAAGTCATCAGTATTTACCTGCAATGTAGCAATAAAATATATTACAGATATAATGGGCTCTCAAGTCAGTACATTACACTGAAAGAACCATATCAGGTATTTTATATAGTATAAACCTATATATACTGTATATATATTTTTTGTCATGTGACCTCGAATCTTACCTGTTATTTACATAGAGCTCATAGTTGCATGACAAAGTAACTGTATTACGAGGTTACTATATGGAATACCTGGTATGTTTCTCCACTTGCCCAACGAATCTAAAGATAACGTAAGGTATCGACTGCGCATTTCGTTTGTCTTTTCCGAATTTGTCCGATCGCCGAGATCTATTTCCCGGTAAAACTTCAACTTTTCAACAACAAAATTAGACACGATAATATTTTCACACCATCAAAACGTGAAAAATACCGGAAATAAATGTTTAAATATTGCAGATGACGCACGAAATGCGCAGTCGCTGCCTTACGTTATCTTCAGCTTTGTTGCACTTGCCTAACTTACCAAGTCTGTACAGATAACTTACCAAGTGTGTATACAGGTACGTGGCGACTCCTGGTGACTTATACGTGATGTACGGCATGGACGATCTGACTGACCTGTCTTTGGCCAAGGCTCGCTTGGTCAATGAGGTCATTGTACATGAGGAAATGGACCTGTCACTCAATGACATCGCATTGGTCAGAGTAAGTTACACTTCAACTAATATGTCTAACTAACTTGTTGACTAGTAGAGAACTAACTCTGTTTTTCAGCAGACTTTAAGTGATTTCAATCCCATCAACTTTCATTTCTACGTACGTACTGCGCATGTGCAGCATGTAAAAATGAATAAAGCAAAACTATATGAATATTAATTACTCCTACAAGCATTATTTACCCATAAGAAGATATTTTATCAACGAATCAACAACGAAAAGGTTCCTTCCATACAAAACATGTTAAAGTTGTTGTTTTTAACTTTTTTTGATAATAATCGAAAAAAAAAATCGACCATCTTGCTTGTAGGGGAAACTGTTCATATAGTTTTCTTAGGAAATGGATGCATCTTATCGCATAAAACAGTTACTGCTTTATTAGTCAACTAACTCTAACTAATCCTCCCTACAAGTTCCGGTTACCTTTTAATCTTTTGATCAGGCGTAATAAAGAAAACAATTGAGGATTTTCAAGCTTTATATCTGTGTCTAATTTAATGACTTGGTTACGTTGCAGATTTGTCCTAAAGTTACCTTGGCGTACGCTCCACTACCTAGTGAACCCTACTCTTACACGGCTGGACCAATGACGACACTGCTCGCTTATGACGTAACTAATGCTTTGTTTATCTATTACCTATGTTCTACTGCTTTGTTTTTGTTTATCTAATTTTGTAATGTTGTATCTTTGTTGTTGTATTCATTCATTCATTCATTCATTCATTCATTCATTCATTCATTCATTCATTCATTCATTCATTCATTCGTTCGTTCTTTCGTTCGTTCGTTCGTTCGTTCGTTCGTTCGTTCGTTCGTTCGTTCGTTCGTTCGTTCGTTCGTTCGTTCGTTCGTTCGTTCGTTCGTTCGTTCGTTCGTTCGTTCGTTCCTTCATTCATTCATTCATTCATTCATTCATTCATTCATTCATTCATTCATTCATTCATTCATTCATTCATTCATTCATTCATTCATTCATTCATTCATTCATTCATTCATTCATTCATTCATTCATTCATTCATTCAAATAATTCAAATTCATTGAGCCCCTGAAAAGATAAGAGATACACAACCCGCACAACACAAGTGAACAAAAATTTGCCTATTCTACAGGATACTTTTTATTAATATTATTTCTAGTTTGCATTAGTTTTAATTTTTTTAAAATACAGTTTTTTTTTCTATAATAGTTCACATCATTGTTATTTTCTTTGTATTCATGATTGTTATTTATTTGCTCTATAGGACGACTTGAGCGCCGCAGACAAAAGTATAGGTGAGAAATGTGAGTGTGCTGATGTTTACCCTGAGGAATATGACCCAACCTTGGACATCTGTCTACAAGAACATCCTACTGTCTTCTCAGAGGCCGTGAGTATACATTAGGTGTATAGATACAGTAAAATATATGTGTGTGTGTATTGTGACGGTAATGAATAGATAGTCACGACTGTAGTGGTTGATGGTGGATATATGATATGAATGATGATAGACGTAGTCTGGATATTAGACTATTTATTCACTATTAGTTAATACAGTACAATTTTGGAGCAATATTAGAGGCTCTTGACTTGGCCGAAGCCAAGCCAAGACTCTCTTGTGCGCGCCGTGTACCGCACGACACGCACTCACTGAATAATGCATCGTATGTATTTCTACATAATGTAACACATAAGCATATTATTGATATGATATTTATTGAGAGGGTTGTCACAGTGTAGCTACACCAAGTTACCATAGAATATATTGTACGGTTATTTTACTTAAAAATGAACTTGTATTGGCATATGGGAATAAAATGTTGTATTTAAATATATAGTTTTGCGTCAACTGAAATCTCTATCTGATTGCATTGAGTGGCCATAAGCCAATAGAAATTCATCTTTTTGTAAAATGACTGTACAGTTTCGATCAAATGAATAGTTACCATTTAAACTCGATGTTTTTTACCGCGTTAAATTTCGTTCAATTTTGCAACCTTGTTTATGATTATTCATTGAACTCTATATTCTCAATCACATCTATATTCAAATTCATTGAGTCTATATATTGTAATAGTTGACAAAGACACCACAAGAAGTCACCTGTGATGCACTCAGGTAGACAATCTGGCGGGTATATATTTTTCTTGCTTGCTTGCTCATTCTCTCTCTCTCTCTCTCTTGTGAGAAATGCTTTCAAGTATTTGTTTGATAAAAAGTTTCGAACTATTTTCTTACCAAATTGCTGTCATTACAAGTCATATTGATATAAATGATAAAAAAAAATATCTTAATTTTAATCTCTTAATCGGGCAAATCGGTAAGTCAGCAGTTATTTTGAAACATAAAAAAACATTAAATGCATTTCTTAGAAGAGAGAGAGAGAGAGAGAGAGAGAGAGAGAGAGAGAGAGAGAATTCGAAAGTGCGGGGTACTACTAAAGCCATCTCTTGATGACATTCGAAAGTGCGTGTGGCTGAGGGATCGACGCAGCGAATTTCGTCAGCTGCTCAAGGGAGCGAGTCAAATCATGATTAATTTTGACAAAAAAGTGATAAAATTGGAAATATCATTATATGTTAATCATCATAAATACATTTACATTATTTTTGTTATTATCTGCTGGTTTTTGGAAGGAATTTAAAATATTTTTTTGAAATAATCAAATGAGAGACGACTTCCCTCAGCCTCATAGGCTTCATTTTTTTTCCTGCAGAGGCGCTGTTTTGTTTACTATGTACTCTCGAATGAACAAGCAAGCAAGCAAAATATTTACCCGCCGGATTGTCTACCTGAGTGCATCACAGGTGACTTCTTGTGGTGTATTTGTCAACTATTACAATATATAGACTCAATGAATTTGAATATAGATGTGATTGAGAATATAGAGTTCAATGAATAATCATAAACAAGGTTGCAAAATTGAACAAAATTTAACGCGGTAAAAAACATCGAGTTTAAATGGTAACTATTCATTTGATCGAAACTGTACAGTGATGGGTATATTATATTTTTGACTTTAAGTATTTTACGTGTTTTTACCGCACCATACGAGTTGATGCATAACAATAAGAGTTCCGTGTACTGCTGCACCTCTCCACTTTTTTCTTGACTTCTATCATGTTTTGATGATTGACTTGGTTAAGACAGTAAAGGTAAGACAATGAGTAAACATCATGCAAACAAGAGAGAAGGAACAATAGGTGGGTGAGCACAGTTTGGTGTGCTTTGATAGAAGTCAATTAAAAGGTGAAGAAGTGGCAGCAGTGAACATCTCTCTTATTATGTTATGCATTAACTCATACTGGTGCTGTAAAAATATGTAATCCTTTGAATACTGAATTTATTCAATATTAATAATATTCTTGTCACAAATGAACTATAAAAAGTCTTCTTTTGTTTTGATTGTTATGTAATATTTTATGTTTGTAATATTGACACATTCTACACTGTAAAGTATTCTTCACATAACGTAACTTATATGTGTTCTGTTGAAAATTGCATGTAAACGGCTCTATTCGTTTACATTGTTCCAACTTTGTATAACCGTTGACGCAACTCACTTTTACGTAACATGTGTGAACAATACTTAAAAGTCACGGAAAATAAGAAAAAAAACTTATTTCACTTGATGATATTAATGATCGATATATAGATAATATTGATTGTTCTCGATGATTTCAGGACGACTACCCCGGTGTTCCGGTGATTTTAGACAGCGAGTTGGTTGGCATGATCACTATCAAGCAAAACCCTAACGGCGGCGGTGAAGTAGCCATCGACCTGTCCGAGTATCTGGATTGGCTATCGGACAACGCAATTTATCCTTAATATATTGATTGATATTGATTGATTGATTGATTGATTGATTGATTGATTGATTGATTGATTGATTGATTGATTGATTGATTGATTGATTGATTGATTGATTGATTGATTGATTGATTGATTGATTATATCAACAAACATCAATAAATTACATTGTACATAATATAAAATAGTTGACAGTAGAAATATTTTCAATCGTCTGTATCACGGCAAAGTGTTTGCAAGTGAAATTGTCACATTATGCGTCAAGACTCGCACTAAATTTTAGTTAATCAGCGTCCTATAGTTGGAGGTCACGTGAAAAATATAAAGCAATCAGCTGTCGAAAAATGTTCAGTTTGAAATTTCACGCATTTAATCTTTGTGTCACGAGACATACAATTGCTCTATCTACATTGCTTAGGTAGCAGTAGATGAGACACATGCTAAGCTCATGATAACTTCACTTAAGGCATTTAGACGTAATAGAGATGCAAATGCTCTATCTACATTGCTTAGATTGCAGTAGATAGAACACTTGTCGCGCTAGTGACAACTTCACTTGAGACATTTTGACGTAACAGAGATGATATTGACAAACAAGTTATTTGTAATAATAAAAATATTACAAATTTTCACTTTATTGTTTTATTTTAGTTTTTACTATTCATTATCATTTGTATGCATAATTTGCAAAACAAAAATAAGCCTCAAACTTAATTTTGAGGCACCAATAAGGAAGGTTGAAAAAAAAATGTAATTTTATTGCGTATTCTAAAACAAGTCAGTGTTCTAAATCGAAAGATATGTGAATTTCTAATTTTTTAGTTAATTAAGTAATTTTAAATAATTTTTAAATGTTGTAAAATGACGTCATGGGTGGCAAGTTTTTAATATGCTCACATGCATAAGTTGCCGCCCGTGATGTCATTTTTCGATTTCCAAAAATTAATTAGTAATAAAAAAAATTTGAGTTTGGTAGAATTTATTTAATAATATTTCTTTGCTTTGTTTTTAACATGTTCAGTATGTTTTTCAATTTTTGCATCGCGTTCTTCAAGTTCATTTGTCCTGTGCTGTTACATTCGCAACTCTTACTTGGCTAAACAAACAGAACAAGAGAAATTTAGAAGTTTTATATATACATTTTGTCAGTTTAAAAATACTTATATTATATAGCCATATTTTTGAAAACAATGATGCTGTTAACAAATGGAATTATAGGTTTTCAAGTATGTGAGAAATATAATAACACAAAAATTAATTAATTTTTAAAAAAATAATAATAAAAAAATAGCCAAAAACCACGCGAAATTTTATTTATCACTCTAGTATGGCGTCGAAGCGCATTCAGTATATGACGTCATGAGGATACACCCTATAGGTGTACTGTACAGCTCTGGCCAAAAGTTTACGAACGATTTGTATAGGCAACCCGCAACCTTACTATAGTATGTTATATTTATGACAAAACGCAGTGGCCACAGTGAAAACTCAGGCCGCAGTGGCCCCGTTCGAAAACTTTTGGCCAGAGCTGTACATGTAATCGGGCACTCAAAAGTGAAACTTTTCAATATATAAATAGGCTTAAAGAACAAAAATGATTATTAATATTATTATACTATTATAATGGTGTATGCATATGACGTCATACTGAATGCGCTTCGACACCATACTGGAGCAATGCATAACATATAGAATAGAAAAAACGTCGTTTTTGGCTATTTTCTTTTAAAAATTAGTTAATTGATTTTTTTTTCTCGCGTACTTGAAACCCTAATTAGACCTGTTAAAAACATCGATGCTCTAAAAAAATATAATCCTAAATATTTTTATACTGGCAAAATGAGTCATTTTTCTATACCTGCCCATATGTTATGTAGTGCTCACATATGGCGTCGACTTTTATACGAATATTGTATGCTGTATTGTTTTGAGTCAAGGTTCAACTCGGTATAATATCTATATAAAAAGTCCATTGTTTAAAAAAATAAAATCAATTCCAAATATTTTTTTTCTAATTTTAAAATTTTTGAGAACTAGTATGGTTTACTTGTAACGTAAAAAAGTTGCGTCATTTCACATGCAATTTTCAAAAAACAATATGTGTACGGCTCCATTTGTTTGAATTATAATTTGTTTGAAACCTTTCCTAATAAATTCAATTTAAAATATGAAGAAACAAAAGTTTTTCGCTTTCTACATGGAAAAAAATTACTACCTATTAGTATGGCAGGTACTACATGAATCCTGTATTTTGCAATAGGTACACTTTAATTTGGAACAGGTAGTTATAAACTACAATACTACTTAATTTAAGTGAGTCACACCTTTATTGTAGCATATTGCACCTGCATTAGGTATTATTGTAGTATAATAATACCTGTGTTCTAGGTTATATGTCAACCTATTATATTTTTAGTACTTTTTTTTGCGTGTATCTTTTATTTTGTTTACCATAAAGTGCGACTTCTCTTGTTTAATTAATTGTTGATCATTTAATCCGTCTTTAAATGTTTCTTTTTTCTTCAGCAACAGTGGTTCTAAATCAGTTCTATGCTGTAACATATCACACAAAATTTATATATATTTCAATTACATTTATACTAACGTATATAACCAAAAACTTCTATTCGTCGCGCTTTTATTAGTATTATTTTTTTAATAAACCTTATCGAGAAAACTCAGCAATATTCTCCAAAATTTCAGGAATACTGTGATTTAGTTTGTGCGGATTAATCCGAAACGAGTGGGCTACGGCCTAACTAAAATAAAGTAACAGACTGAGCAAACCGTATAAACCAGGGTCGTGAGCTCCTTTGTTATTGCCCTATACTAAAAACGAACCCTTGTTGATGTAGTTCAAATTTTCAACGCAATGTAAAAGGTAAGTGGCACTACAATCTAGTAGGAAGTTTAAAATTTACACATAGTTCGCAGCGCCACTTTTATACGTAATTTTTATATTCTTGCATTGTTGCGGCAAAAATTTGAATTACATCATTAAGGGAACGTTTTTTCAACAAGAGCTTTCAATTCTGTTTATATATCCGTGGTGGAAACACTCGACCAGGATGGTTTGCAAGGTTGTCTATGCCTCCTGAATCTCCATGCTAGCTCCCTGTCGTCGCCAAGCTTTTGTAAAAACTGATCGGTGGATCGGATTGAACCCGAAACCTCTAGTATGCAAGGTTGGATGCTTGACACATATTACCATGGAATAGTTTTTTTTTTTTTTTTTTTTTTTTTTTTAACATTGAGTGCAGTGCGTATGTTTACTCTAAAAAACGGAAGTGCCAGAAAAGAAAACGATGTGACAGTAAAAGTGGGAGAAAAGTTGGTGCCAGCAGCAAGCTAGGCCTGAGCTACCTCCCACTTTAACCGTCACGTGACTTCCTCTTCCAGCACTTCCTTTTCCGCATTTTGAGTAAACATAAGCAGTAATTGGTGTACCTCACATATAAGCCTAGGTACAAAATTTCGAAATTCACATGGAACATCTGCAAATGAAGGTGATCCATCAAATGCTAACGACAAACATCCAAATATTTCATCTTTCTCTGCATTATTTGGCTCTGTGCTTAACCACCACTTATCGTCCAATTCTGCATCGGTCACGCAAGACCGGAAACTGGCATTATGTCCCAAGTCTACGTAAGATGTGAAAAAGAGAAATGAGGCAGCATCTTTAGCACCGAACCGAAAACCTGAAAGTGTGATTTATTAATAAATATATGGAAGCAATAAATAATATATTAATCTAAATTAGGTAAGAAAACCATGGTTAATATATCAATGAACAATGTTTTCACCTTTCTGTCGTCCATAGTATTTTTCAATACATTTCAGTTCATCAAATGACTTGAATGTAGCAGGCAACATTCCATATTTTGCACACTCACTCCAAATGTCAGTGCATTGCACCTAGCAACGTTGGAAATACAAATTAAATATTATTGTTAATAAATTTACAAATTGTCACTCTCTCGTATTAAATAAAATACGTCACATACCGAGTATTTTGTCATTAAATATTTCTTATCTCCACAAAGATTAATAACAAGTGCTTTTTCTGATAAATATTCTGTAAATTTAATTAATTTGACACTTAATACAATCATGAATGGCGTAGAACAAAAAAACTTGTCTAATATCCTAGCATAAACCTGCATATCAACGTTGATTTGGCCGGAGTCATTGATTTCTAATTTTTTTCCATTCACCATTCCATTCATTCATTTTTTTCATTTGGATTCGGATAATGCGACGTCACAGCTAACTGGTCCACGCGGGGTGTAAAACAATCGAATTTTGACGTCATTATCCGCATACCCTAATTTCAGGAGTGGAAAAAAAATATAAGAAATGAATGACTCCGGCTAAATCAACGTTGATTTTCAAGTATGTTACAATTAATGGACAATTTTTTTGCTCGACCTGTTTTATGCATGTCAGGCTCACACTGGCCATAAGAGCAAGTCCGCAGTAGCGGACGTGGCCCCTCTGTTTGGAGGTCTCTAAGACCCAAAAAGGGGTGTAATCAGTGTGTTACGCCCATTTTTGTGGCCCCTAGAGAGTGTTACACCCACTCCAAAAATTGGTGCATTACTTTAGTTACGAATACGAACTTATTTAAGATATACACTTTTAAGTTATTATGAGTAGCTAAAATAATGCATTTTAGCAAGTTATTAAAAATAGCTAATTTAAGTTAATTCAAGTTTTTTTAAAGGTTTTTAAAGCTATTTTAAGTTAAATTAGCTATTTTTAATAATTTGCTAAAATGCATTATTTTAGCTACTCATAATAACTTAAAAGTGTATATCTTAAATAAGTTAGTATTCTTAACTAAAGTAATGCATCAATTTTTAGAGTGTACCTTTCGCAGATGAGGCCCCTTGAGTGTCAGTCCGACCCTGATGCATGTCTTTAACAATCTAATACAAATTACTAATAAATTGCATATATATATATATATATATATATATATATATATATATATATTATATATATATATATATATATATATATTATATATATATATATATGCTATTGATGTATCTTACTAATGTTCTTTATATCTTCGTCATTATATTTCTGTAAACAAAGTACAGATTTATAGAAAAACAATGGATGATAGCGGTGCACATATGGATGTATTATCGTAAATATGATAAACGGAACCAAGACAGCTTTTACTTCATTTTAGAGCATTAAAAATCTTTTTGTGTAAACTTTTATATAGTTGTATTTTACATAAAAATAAAAATATTCATACTCACATTTTTATCATAGTTTTCAAACCAGTTCGGACATTTTAGCAAACCCTTTGTTCGCAAAATTTCTAATTTAGACTTTGAATAACCATTGTAATTTTTTGATTTTTTAACTGCCTCACTCTGAGGAACGAAAAAAGTTTATATTTATTATTTTTATTTATTTATATTATTAAAACAAAGTGCCTTATGCATTTTTGCTCTAAAAAACAAAAAAGAACAAAATTATATAAAAATTAAAAAATAATTATACTCAATGCTCTTTCCAGAATGCTCAGCACAAAATTGTAAAATACTTATGAAATTATGTAACATCATTTATAGGTGCGAGATTTTAACAATGAGGGCGATAGGTCGACTTTTTGAACAATCACCTAAAAAGGTTTGTTATTATACAATTAATCGATTGTTGGATTTTCAAATAACCTTGAAGCATTCGTAAATTCTCCGGACTTTTTTATTTTTTAATCGGACGGAAAAAAATAAATTATGCTTATAATATAAGCATAATTTATTTTTTTCCGTGTAATGACATATGTCATTAAAGCATATATTATGTTGCTAAGTTAGAACAACATAAATAATTGTGCGAAGCTATTATAACGTTTAGCTATTTAGCATAATTACTTTGTATTATAGCATAAATTATGCTGTAATGAACAAATTAAGATGAAAAATATCTATTGCATAATTATTTGACAGGTTTTGTTTTGACTATGTACACTAATGATCAATAAAATTGTCAGGGTAGATCCTTTGCTGATAGGCAACTTTTTTCGCTCTTTATATACTTAAAGTCTATAGACCGCTTGCACTCATATTTAAGAGCCGCCATTTTGTTGGTCAGGAATACATAGGCCAGCATAGGAAAAACATCATTTTTATTTTTTTAATAGCAAAAGAAGCTTCAAAGCTCAATCAAAGTCTTATTCCTAGCTCCTAATAAGCTCGAAGGATATGAGAAAAATTTGTTGAGTTAAAATAAACTATTTTTTATGTGAAAAATGAGGAAAAATGAAGTTTCCCCTATGCTGGACAATGCATTAGGCACCACAAACATGGCGACAAAGCGCAAGGATGTGCAAGGGGTCTATAATATTTACCTTTAAAAACATTGACAATATAAGAAGAGAAGTGAAAAACAATTTATCAAAGCTCATAACTACACTGTGGATTTTACTACACCGTCTCTCAATTATATTTAATTTACAGTTTTTTTTTTTTTTTTTTTTTTTTTTTTACTTTAAACAATAAGTAATTTATTATTGTTGTTTTATTATACGTATATAATCGATGCTTACCCGTCGAAATGAACATACTACATTTCACAAATTTTGTTCAAAATGACAGATATACACTTTCTACAAGTTCCAAGTTCAACCATATAGTTCTCCTGTTTACGTAGAAGTGCCAAACGTAGATCGTTCATGTTAGCTCGTTCTATAAACTACACACAAAAATTGAGCCAGCTTTGAAAATATTCCTTTGTTATAAACAGCTGGTTATGACGTCGTTACCTGTTTACTACGTTTATACATATGGTTGATCATTGTTATTTCTTCTTTTAGAACTTTGAACTTGATAAGAATGAAAGAAAGTTCCCCCCCAAAAAAGTTCCAGTCTCAATATGCGACTATCGGCTCAAAAAATAAGATCAACCAATGAATGTGTCATATTTTGTTGGTTAGCCAATCACTTCTATTGAGATTCACTTTACTTTACAGAACTAGCTGTTTTGAATGAACTTTGTAAAGTATAATTCGTTCATTTTGACGGGTAAGCATCTGTATATGGTTTGATTGTATTTGGCCTTGCAATTACATATTTACAATAAAGTTACAATTTATTTTAAAACACTCTAATTTTAACATAGTAAAAAATATTAATGATTTCCTTTGTTTATTATCAGTTTAATTATAAATATAGAATAAATTGTAATTAAAAAAAACATACTACTTCAACATCACGTGGTTTCCTTTCCACTTTTTACAGTATATATGTTCCGCTAATGACTTTTACAATACGACAAAAATAATAACATAATAATTACGCTAGCTCAATGCAGCAACATTGATTCATATATAATATTTTATTTATGCTATATTGTATAGTATATAATTACTAATTATACTTCATGGCATTATATTTAAGATGTTCTGTATAATTACTTATGTTATTACAAAATAGCAACAGTTGTGCTCAACAATATAGCAATAGACACAATATGCCATATTCCAATGCTATATGGTCTTAAAAATTTAAAAAAACAAAAAAAAAAAATTAGGAAAAATAAATAATATTGGTGTAAAATTTCTTTAAAAAATGCTCTTTCATATTTAAAATAATTTTTGAATTTCAAATTTTATTTCAAGTAAGACTGTGACCATTTTTCACCAAAAATCGGTTTGCGTTCTTTGTTTTTTAATTGTAGAAATGAATGAAATCATTCTGGACGATTTCGCACCTACTAGACAACTTTTTCCAGT
The DNA here is from genome assembly GCA_949318235.1 of Ecdyonurus torrentis. NCBI lineage: Eukaryota > Metazoa > Arthropoda > Insecta > Ephemeroptera > Heptageniidae > Ecdyonurus > Ecdyonurus torrentis. The sequence goes on along the minus strand of OX439136.1, from coordinate 23,785,939 downwards.
GGCCGAAATTAAAAAAAAAAATTGTTGGAAAACATATTGCTTAAAAAAAAAAAAAAAAAAAAAAAAAAAAATTAGCCGCTGGAAACTTTTTACCCGGTATGCATTCATGTTAAAGTCGACGCCATGTTGGATCACTCAATACATGGGCAGCATAGAAAAATGACTAATTTAGCCAAATTAAAAATACTAAGCAATATTTTTGAGAGCATTGATGCTTTTAATAGCCTGAATTAGTATATCTCAAGTATTTGAGAAAGATAATTATTCAAAATAAAAATTAACTGATTTTCCAAAGAAAATATTACAAAAGTGAAGTTTGTCCTATGCTGAGCAATGTTATTCATTACTCCAGTATGGCGTCCAAGTGCATTAAATATGACGTCATGTGCATACACCCTACAGACAAAAGGTATAAGTATAAATAAGATAGCACTGAAGTAATATAATTACACGTATTTATTATAAAGATCAACAATACAGTAAACTAAAGATGAGTATTTGATGTGACTTAGATAGGTTCGAGTGTCAAGGTCAAGCCAAGGACAAAATGTCATTGCCAAGGTCACCTTGCTCCAGCTGCATCATCATGTCCTCTATCCAACCTCGGTAGTGACTGATGCGAGTGTATACTCCAGGTTTGTGTGATCCTCCGCACCCGCGACCCCAGCTGGTGATGCCGTATAGTGTATGGCGGTCTGTGGGCAGTAGAGTACAGGTGAATTAGATTGAACCATAGAGTTATTATAATCTCTTTGGATTGAACAAGGTTGAGAGAAATCAGGAATAATATAACTCAATGTGGGATTTTTTTTTTTTTTTTTTTTTTTTTTTTTGCATTTGCATTTTTATTCAATGGGCTATTTTCAATGAACAAACTATTTTAAATAAATTGAAACATTCTCAATGTATAGGGTGGTTTAATTCATGTTAAAGTCAACGCCATAAGTGAGTACTAAATAACATTAGCTGGTATAGGAAAATGGCACATTATGCCAGTTTAAAAATACTTCGCAATTTTTTGGAGAGCATTGATGTTGTTAACAGGTCGAACTAGTACCTCAAGTATGCAAGAAAAATAATAATGACCAAAAAATAGCTAATTTCAAAAAAAAAAAAAAAAAAAAAAAAAAAAAACTAAAAACTACGTTTGTCCTATGCTGAGCAATGTTATTCATTGCTCAAGAAGAGCATCGAAAAGCACTCAGAATGACGTCATGCGTACACATCCAATTTTTTTTTTTTTTTTTTTTTGACAATTTGATGTCATATTATAAATACTTCACTCTAAAAATTGTTGCATTACTTTAGTTTCGAGTCCTAACTTATTTAAGATAATCACTTTTAAGTTATTTTGAGTCTCTAAAATAATGCATTTTAGCAAGTTATTAAAAATAGCTAATTTAAGTTGTATGAAGTTGTTTTAAGCTATTTTCAGTTAAAATAGCTATTGTTAATAATTTGCTAAAATGCATTATTTTAGCTACTCATAATAACTTAAAAGTGATTATCTTAAATAAGATTCGTAACTAAAGTAATGCACCAATTTTTAGAGTGTTTACGACAATTAAAAACAATTAATTACTAGTTGTCCATTGATGTTTAGCAATTTTTTTAACAACCTTAATTATTTATTAAGTTTTTTTTAAAATTCTAATTGGATAAGTGACATATCAGTATGTCCACTTCAAACTTTTACTTTAAAATGGATAACAATTGAATTTTAATCTTCGTCAATTTTAAGTAAATTGTTACATAATTTAAGTTATTTTCTTTTGATTTGTGGCAACATAAAGTACGAGACAGACCTTGATGACGACACACCAAAGGACCCCCAGAGTCCCCAGTACATGAGTCGACTCCTCCCTGCAAGTTTCCTGCACACACCATGCCTGGGGCGATTGCTTGCTCTCCGTACACTTGATTACTACGGCAGGTCTCGTCAGGTATAGGCTTCACTGCGCCTGCACGGAGGTACCTTGAGGGTCCTGAAACATATGAACGTCAATTATTAGAGATGTGACGCCAGCATGCAGCACTTAAGTCCATAGAAATACCAAGTATTCTTACTCCATAAAGCCGAGGCCACAATTAAACTTGAAACATGATTTCCAGCCCTGTGGTTGGCTAAAATAGGCCGCGCCCATGAAATTGACCAATCGGAGAGCTTAAAATCAAACTTAGTTTTAATTGTGGCCAGCACTTAAGCATTATTAATTATTTTTTTTAATATTATAAATGTTGAGAGGTAGCGGCTGACATATTTAACTACATGCTACTTACTGAGGTTTTTAAAGGTTTTGGTAGAAGTGCTTAGTATTTTCTGGGGACATTATTCAGCACAACAGATTCAATGTACATGCAGGATTAGAAACTATTGCTACAAAACCTAGGTCGTCGTGCTTAATTATGATAACAATTATAGAAACGTGAGCACAGTTTAAACATAGGTGCATAGTGTGCTAAACAATCAAAAATGGGGTTGAGAAAATTTGCACTCACATTCGTAGACATTGCAAAACCATCCTTAAAAGCGTAGAACACATTGAGAAAAAAAAATTGTCTAATTGATTGTATTACCTGTTGCCACATCTCCCTTGGCTCCCCAGCCAGAAATACTGCAGTTAAGTTCTGGAGAATATTTGGCAGTTGATGACGTCACACAGACGGGCTGCACGTGGTGAGAAAACCTGATACCAGGTTCCTTCAGTCTGATGAGTGCAATGTCGTTGTTAAGTCTAGGACCTTGGTTGAATTGCTCGTGGATCACCACGTCTTCTAGGAACAGTTCTTGTTCTGAGTCCTCAGGTACCTGCAAGTATAGCATTGTGACGTCACACGTCAACAATACGTAAGTCCTAAGTTCTGCAGCTTGTGACAGCACGGTCGATGAGGATGTTCAAATGCAAAATGACGTCACAACAACCCAATCGACTGTGCTGCCACCATACCACATCACTGTGAAACTAACGTTTTTCTCGATTCACAAACGTGTAAGCTCTCTCTTCAGAAGTCGACCCCCACTGGCTTGTACACAGTTTTGCAATGCTTTAAGTATTGTGGAATCAACGTTTATGACGTCACTAAACGTTGATATTTCATTAATAAAAATGTTAGTGACGCTACGATGCTACTACGCTAAATGGTGCTACGTTAGAACATCATAAACAATAAACTAATTACGTAAAATATAATATTTATGCTATATAACATAATTATATATTATGAAGTTACATGAATTACATAATATAGCATTATGTTATGCTGCAATTTACAAATTGTGCCCAAAATGAATTATAATTATTACGTATTTATTTGTGTGTATGTGTATGGGAAGGAGTCACTTTTACTGAGACTCATAATAATAATTGACTCTATATACCCTATCATTGAAAATTTTCCTTTTCTATGAAGTGTGAAGCCATTCAAAAAACAAAACAGCTTTTTTTTTTAATTTTTTTTCTTTTTTTTTTTAAATGTTGAGCTGTTTACTTACCTGTGAGTCATGGTCACCGACCCTGACTAAAAACTTTGGCTTGGGGTAGTCGACCACACAGTGGGCAGCGGTCAGTACATGTAGGTTGCTGATGATCACTGCACCACACCAGTGCGCAGAGCGGCTGTTAGGACCGCGGATACGTAAGCTGGCCTGCATGGAAAACATAAATTTTTGACAAATTAATGAGTGCTTATATATGTACTAAAAAAACGGTAACTGAAGTGCCAGAATAGGAAACCACGTGACGGTAAAAGTGGGAGAAAACTTCGCACTAGCTGCAAGCTAGTTCTGAGCTCCTCCCACTTTTAACATCACGTGGTTTCCTTTTCCGGCACTTCTTTTTCATGTTTTTAAGTATAAACATAAGCGGTCATTTAGTAACATAAATGTAACTCTTCAGTACAAACCAACAACTTGGTTGAAAAAAAGTTTAAACAGTAACCAGTTAGTATAAACGTTATTTCGTCAGATATATATATAATAGAATAATAATAATAATAGCATTAATTAATTAATTAATTCATTAGTTTGTTTGTTTTTTTAAATTATACTATAATAATGTAAAAAATACATATAAATAATTACTTTTATGTTCAAATTTTTGTAGAATGAGATTGTCACATTAAAATCAATGCAAATTAATTTAAACTTACAAACGACACAGTAGTATGTAAAACTATGCACTTGGTCACCGTACTGATGTTTTATAACTTCGTTATAAATAGCGTTATACTTACTACTCTTAAAAGTAGTGAACTTACCTTTACTTTATTTACTAAAAAAAAAAAAATGATCTAAAAAATATATATATATATATTTTCTAAAAAATGCTAAAAATATTGTTTTTGTTTTCCGATAACTCATAAATATAGCAACCGATTTAAATCAAAATCATAACACCAACAGTAATTTTGAATTACTTTGAAAAAAAAAAAATCTTATTTATGAAGATGTTAATTAATAATGTTTACATTGTTTTTAGATTTTAAGATCTACTTTTTTCATTTTTTTTTTATTATTATTATTAATGACGGAAGCATATTTATGTACTTATTTGTTTCAATGCTTTTTTTATTATTATTATTATTATTATTATTTTTTTTTTTTTTTGCTTGACATATTGTGTTATTATGCTACACCAATCCCAGTCCCAGTCAATACATTATCTTATCGATAGGTAAGGACTTTCCAAATTAATGGAAAAGCACACACGGGCCAGCCACGGCCTAAGTACACAGTCCGGCATTCACTATGACAGCATAGAGAAACCGTGGAAACATCTAGGCAGGCTGGTCGGTGCAATCACATTGATCATGTACCTCCCGAATACTGTACGTCATCGTGTAATTCATGTAAACATGCATCGTGCAACGTGTTGTGCTCTCACACTTCACGTACGCACCCAGCAGTGGCTCGAACCTATACTCGGTGAGGAGTACACAGTTACGAGTCAGCTGCCTTCACCATTTGGCTATACTAGCTTGGCTTGTCAAAATAATAAATAAAGCTCCAGTGTAAAATAACTATATTTTACATCATAATATAGTAAAGCAGTATAAAACAATATATTTTTTATTTTAAATAAAAAATTAACATGTCTAATTTTGATAAAATTTATTTGATAATATTTCTCTGCTTTGTTTTTAACATGTGAAGTATGTTGTTCAATTTCTTTAACATTTCAGTCATGTTTTTCTTCTTCATTTCTCCTTCTTTGGTACAGGTACAACAATTACTTTGCTAGAAGGAAAAGAAAAAACAAAATCAAAGTATTAAATTTTTTTAACGAAGATGATACACAAACGTGATTAAATTAAAGCCATAGACCACATAAAAAAACATGTGCTTTTTAATGAATAAACATGAAATGGGATCTTCAAAACTATTGACAATTTTTACCAGAATGTTAATGTAGTCCCACGAGAGAGCGTAAAAATACTGTAAATTATGCAATTTGCGTGACTATTCATGTTTATGACGTCAGAAATATGCAAAAATTAGTATGAAAATGTTGTGCAGGTTGCATAAATCAAAATTTTCTGATCACTGCTACGGAGCTACAGTTGGGTTTTGAGAAAAACTAATGTTATTTATGTAAGTCCCATAAAGTGTTTTGTGATAAAAATGCTTAAGTTTTTTCTTGGTATTCTTTAATACTGTTCGTAAACCCTGTCTGTTTTCTGCTACTAAAATAACGATCAACTATGGTTATTCAAATGAAATGTGAATAATATTTTGGTGCAAGAAAGCAGGGTTTATGAACAAAATTATTGTTTTTAGTTTTTAAGATGAAAGTTTTTTTAAGTTTTTTTTCTTCATATTATATGTTTTAAATTTAATAAAATAATCTATATTTTGTGTTTAATGGACCACTGGCAATAAACGAAATTTTTAAAATAAAATGAAAATTTCTTAATGCATTTCTTATGGAAAAATCGTTTTCACTTACACGTTGCAACAATTAAAAACATTTTATTACCAGAAGTCCATTATTATTAAAGATTAAAATTATATATATATATATATATATATATATATATATATATATATATATATATATATATATATAATAAAGCACATAGAAATAATAAGTTTCAATGAATTTGAAACTTTATTAATTATGAATTTATCAATGTGAGTCTAGCGTCTCTCTCTCTCTCTCTCTCTCATCTCAATTACCATTAAGTGCGATTTATCTCGCTTAGCTAAACGTTGTTCACAAGTTTCGTCTTTAAAAAATTCAATTTTTTTTAATGAAAGCTCTTCTACATCAGTTCTATGCTGAAAAATATAACAACGGTGTTAAAACTGTTTTTGATATTATTATTATTAATATTATTATTATTTTACTATACAAAAAATATTGAGTTTATATAATGAAATATCGTCCTGGTCACTGGAAAAGGCCTCATCTCCAGTTATCAGCATTTCATACAAGGCCTATCTCCGGTCCAAATGATATGGCATAATTAATGGAGATAGGGCCTTTCTCAAATTTTTGATCACTACAGATGAGGTCTTTTGCATTGAAGAGAACAAACAAATAATATATAATTATATATATTTTTTATTGTATTGAAATTTTGAATATCGAGCGAGGTGACATGATGATAAAAAAATCATTTTTGTCTTACCTTCTATAAGACACTGGGCTTTCACTCGCTGCTTGATTTGACGATAAAATAACACAACACTAAAAACTTGTCAAAAATAATAAAAATACTCAATTCACAGTTGTTTAAAAAAAAAGTTATGTTATATTAACACAATATTGAAACGTTTTCGTGGGCGTATATAAAAGTATATACTTCATCTGCTCTCTTTTTACTGAGGGTAAGCTGAAGAAGAGGGCAGGCGAAGTATATACTTTTATATAGACCCTCGAAAACGTTACAATTTAGTGTTAATATAACATAGCTATGTACAGTTCTCCGCCTTCTCAGGCTGTCTGTCATTGCAGTGGCCAATGATATAAATATAAGCACAACTCCTTGACTATGCACAATGCACACCTTCTCTTTCTCTATGATATTTTACATCCTGTGAAAAGAACAAAATCACATGCAAAAACAAACATGTTTATAGAAAATGTCTTTTTGTTTGGTCAAGCAGGCAAGCATTACATTTTAGTTCTGCGGGAGAGAGAGAGAGAGAGATATGTTGTGCACCAGACGGGTGGACGGCGGGCAAGCAAGTATCATACTCAGAATCTGAGAGAGAGAGAGAGAGAGAGAGAGAAGGTGTGTATACCGTGCCTACTCAAGGAGATGTGCTTATATTTATGTCGTTGGGCACTGCAATGACAACCAGCAGCCTTAGAAGGCGGAGAACTGTTGCAGCAGATTTACTTTGCTATTGTAATTTCGTGGACCAATAGTATCTCTTTAACATTTATTGAGCTCCATACTGTGTATAATTTTTTAAACAACTGTGAATTGAGTATTTTTATTAACTTAGATATAAGTGACAAGTTTTTAGTGTTGTGTTATTTTATCGTCAAATCAAGCAGGGAGTGAAAGTCCAGTGTCTTATAGAAGGTAAGACAAAAATGAAATTTTATCATATATATATATATATATATATATATATATATATATATATATATATATATATATATATATATATATATATATATATATATATATAATATACTTGCAACGTCGCATTTGTACCTCACAGACTAGCCTGGGCATGAATGGTAAGACCGCACATGACAAATCTGTAAAGGAAGGATTGCCTTCAAATGCCAAGTACAGAGCTCCAAATATTTCATCTTTCCCTGAATTGTTAGGATCTAAGGTCATCCACCACTTGTCATTCACTTCCGCATCGGTCACACAAGACCGGAAACTGGCATTGGCTCCCAGGTCTACGTAAGATGCAAAGTAACTATACGAGAGAGGGTCTCTATTGCCGTATCGATTACCTTTGAATTTTAAGATTTAATCAAGGAAAGAACAAATTACTTGAGAATTATGCTGCATTTATGTCGATATACCATGAAATCGCTCTAAAAAACTGATGTAATCCTAACGTATTTAAGATTAATCACGTTTGAGTTATTATGAGTATATATCTAATGTAACGCATTTTAGCAAATTATTAACAATATCTAATTTAAGGTTTTTAAGGTTATTTTAAGTTAAATTAGCTGTTGTTAATACATTGCTAAAAAGCATTATTTTTGCTAAATAATTCAAAAGTGATAATTTTAAATAAATTAGGATTCGTAAATGAAATAATGCTCTATTTTTTTTTTAGTGATATGGTGCTAACTGCATCACGTTTTTTTTAAATAGTAAAAACATCATTACAACAAAAATATAAGGTGCTTGATTTCAGTAATTTAATATTGAGCTCAAATTTACTTTTTTTTTTTTTTTTTTTTTAAATAAGCAATAAGCAAAAGAAAAAAAACTGTAATGAAAATGTATCTTATATTTCTGATTTTCAATGTAAACAATTGCGTTGATTATAGTTTAAAGTATCATAAATATCTAGAATAATATTCTCACCTTTCTGTATTTTATAGTATTTGTCAATACATTTTAGTTCGTTAAAGGATTCAAACGTGGCGGGCAACATTCCATATTTTGCACACTCACTCCAAATTTCAGTGGATTGTACCTATAGCAACGTACCACGCATTTGTTATATTTTAATGTTTTATTATAGAGATTTATTTATTACCTCGACCCACCCTTACCAGACAAATAAAGAGTAACCATTCAAATTTGATATTTTTTTGCTGCTACTAAATTTGCGCGACAATGACCGCTTATGTTTACTGAAAATGCGGAAAAGGAAGTGACCGGAAGAGGAAACCACGTGATGGTAAAAGTGGGAGGTAGCTCCAGGTAGTTCAAGGTTAAGTTGCTGCTGGCACCAACTTTTCTCCCACTTTTACCGGTTTCCTTTTCCGGCACTTCCTTTTCCGTTTTTTAGAGTAAACAGACGCACTCAAAGTTTTCTCCCACTTTTACCGTCACGTGGTTTCCTCTTCCGGTATTTCCTTTTCCACATTTTGAGTAAACATATAAGCAGTCAATGTTAACTAAATTGAGAATTTTAAGGTGCTTTAAGATTTAAGAGAGAGAGAGAGAGTGTACAGACGGATTGTTTACCTCAAAGCGTCACAGTTGACTTCTTATGTAGACTCTATTCAAACTGTTTCAGCAATGAAAAAATCTATCATAAATCACAGCAAAAAACATAAAATTTGAATGTTTTATTTGTCTGGTACTGTACGTACGTCACATAAATAAATATTAAATAATCGTCTTTATTAAAAAAAAATGCATAGATAGAAAAAAAATATACAAAATACAAAAAAATACCGAGTATTTTGTCAGCAAATATTTCTTATCTCCACACAGGTTAATGATGTACGCAATTTCTGACAAAGTTTCTGGAAAGCAAAGAAAACCATCATGTCATATTTATACTTTCTTTACTGTCGTAACTTTTTATAGGTTATAAATATTGACTGCTTCTGTTTACTCAAAATGCGGAAAAGGAAGTACCGGACGAGGAAACCACGTGACGGTAAAAATGGGACAAAAGTTGGTGCCAGCAGCAAGCTAGGCCTGAGCTACCTCCCACTTTTACCGTCACGTGGTTTCCTTTTCCGGCAATTCCTTTTCCGTTTTTTAGAGTAAACAGACGCACTCATTATACATACATAGAGTGTGATCAACAACTCGCTTCGGTACTATAGTTCATGATATTTACCGCTTATGTTTACTCAAAATGCAAAAAGGGAAGTGCCGGAAGCCGGACAAGGAAACCACGTGACGGTAATATCGTAAATCGTAGGCCTAGCTTACTGCTGGCATCAACGTTTCTCCTACTTTTACCATCACGTGGTTTCCTCTTCCGGCACTTTCTTTTCCGCATTTTGAGTGGACATAAGCAGGCTTTAAGTTTTAAGATTAATCTATTATATGTAAGTATAAATAATACGTAAAATTAATTATAGACTTATAAAAAAGCATAAAGCACCCACTTCCGTTTCAACGTACAATATGAATATGCAAAGTATCTTGAAACTTGCATTTGTTGTATTTTCATTATATTTATCATTAATCAGTCATATCAATGTTTTTGTTTCTTACCATTTTTCTCTACCACTTCTGTATATCTCTGTAAAAAAAAGTTCATTAAGGGATGTTAATGGTGCTAACTTTTGTATAAGGTTATAAGCGTATAAATAATGGAGAGACCATATTATGCTAAAAGTATCACTGTGCAAAAATGTTATAGATATTTCTTACTTTACAAATTTTTCGCTAGTTGTCACGCAATAAATCAGTTCTCACCTTAATTATTTTTTTAAACATCTATCACGTTCAGCATTTTGTAATTGTTGGTTGATGATAATGACATTTTAACAAATTTTATTATAAAAAGAAAAGGAAGTGACCGGAAGAGGAAACCACGTGACAGTAAAAGTAGGAGAAAATTTTGTGCCAGTAGCAAGCTAAACCTGAGCTACCTCCCACTTTTACCATCACGTGGTTTTCTCTTCCGACCTCTTCCTTTTCCACTTTTTGAGTAAACATAAGCACTCAATAAATTCAAAGTTTAAACCTTATTTTGCTCAATTATTATAAACATCAAATCATACTCACATTTTTATCGTAATATTCCACCCAGTTTGGACATTTTAACAAACCTTTGTTCCTTAATATTTCCAATTTTGTCTTTGAATAACCTAAATAAGTTGATCCTTTTTTAACTGCACCACTCTGATAAATCAAAAAGCTCAGTTTAATTATTATTTATATCAATAATTAAATACAGACTCTATTTTTGCTCTATACATATACCTTATACATACTATTTACCTTGTTAGTGTAAATGGCAGTAATATTACATCCAAATCTCTATTGTTTGCAGTTTGAAACCACCAAAAGAAAGAACCAACCATGGTTTGATCCTTATGTAATTTTATACGTAATAAATAGAGAGAGCAAAAATTGTTTTTCGACTATTGTCATTATGTAGACCATTACTATTTTTATTTCATATCTCCACCGATCTCAACAAATGACGCATTTTAAACCAAAATACAAAAATCTACTTTTTCGAGCTTAGTGACTATTTCACAAAAAATCGACTATTTTGCACTTTTTTTTTTACGTTTTTAAGGAAATTTCTTGTATAAACGTATCAAATTATTTGAAGTTATAATATTTTTTATAAAAATATATTACACTAAAAAAGATGATAATATTGATTCAATAATTTTTTACTCACAAAATTATTTTTTTATGGTTTTATTTATATAAATTTATACATAAAAAATCGACTTTTTTGTATAGAATCGACTATTTATCGACTATTTGCACCAAAAATCATCGACTATATTGTCGACTATTTTGTCAAAATGATCGACTATTTTTGCGCTCTCTAGTAATAAACAAACTTTTTTTTTTTCTAAAGTGGAACTAATTAGAATTGTTACTTAGAAAAGTCAATTATGAAAAAGGATTAATACTTTGAAATATTTTTTTAGTGTATTATTAAATTAAAGAGGAAGTTCAGAGTTTACAACATGGCTTTTTCAATATTAGATAATGAAAAAAACTGTTCATTGACACACATATGATGACCCAAAGTCCTTCCGTAGCCCCATGATAGCTCCGAAAACTTGCACTCATCCTGCGAGATATGCAAGATGCTACAACATTTTCTATAGTAAACCCGTAACTATGACGGCGTAAAAGATACGGGACAAGTTGCATATATAGCGCAAGATGATCACATGTTTGCGGGGCTATACGGAAGGGTTTTGAGTCATCATATGTGAGTTTATAAACAGTTCTTCTCATTATCTAATATTGAAGAATACTTGTTGTAACCTCTGAACTTCTTCTTTAACAATAAAGCAAAATAATAATTATTTGAAATCTTAATCAATCTATATACTAGTTTTTTTTTTTTTTTTTTTTCTTCATGTACAGCTCTGGCTAAAAGTTCCCGAACGGGGCAGCGGCGGCCGCTGCGTTTTCTCATAAAGATAACATAGTGTTGTTGCGGGTTGCCTATGCAAATCGTTCGGGAACTTTTGGCCAGAGCTGTACATACGTATAACATACTTAAAAACCCAAATTACCTTCAAGAAAATGAAAAAGGAAATTAGGAAAGTAATAATCCATTTCTGCAAACACATAACTAAACTTAGCAGTCAACTTTCATTTGCATCCAGTGTGGGTTTTTACCTCAACAAAATTAAACATAAATCAAAAGTTTCTAATTGTAGATTTTTTTATATGATTATGTGCTTTTTGTTAGCAATATTTGAATTGTTTTCAGCTTTGTATTAACCTCGTATTGTTTGAAAGTAATTGTTGCAATTTGAATAATCACACAGGAAACAAAATATAAATGAGTTCCTATATATTGTCTATTTTTTTATCAATTTATTTAGAAAATCATTTAAGTAAAAAATGATTTAAAAAAAATTATATGAATTAAAATAGTACAAGTTTCGATTAATTATATTCTTTAGTACACGGACAAAAAAAAATATATATGTAATAATTATGCTAGCTCATTTTTAGCAAAATTTGATCAAGTTATGCAGGTATAAATTATATTTTTAAAACATAAAAGTTATACATAGCATAACCGAGCTGGTATGGCCGAGTGGTGAAGTCAGCTGACTCGCAACTCTGTACTCCTCACCGAGTATAGGTTCGAGCCACTGCTGGGTGCGTACGTGAAGTGTGAGAGCACAACATGTTGCACGATGCATGTTTATATGCATTCCATGACGACGCACAGCATTCGGGAGGTGCATGATTGATGTGATTACACCGCCCAGCCTGCCTAGATGTTTTCACGGACTGGTGGAGAAGGAGCTTCCATATTACAACTGCAAGCCCGAGCAAGTGCTGCGTAACCGAGACGCTAAGCTATTGTGGGACTCCGTTATTGTAACAGACAGAGCAGTAGAGGCAAACAGGCCAGATTTGGTTCTGTTTGACAGACAAGCTCAAACAGCGATAATCATTGATGTTGCTGTTCCTCTGGACAATCATGTAGTTACTACAGTTGCTGAGAAGAAGAGGAAGTATCAGCCACTTTCCATTGAGTTGAAGGATATGTATCGGCTGAGAAGTGTTGAAATTGTCCCTGTAGTGGTTTATGTGAATGGTCTGGTTAGCAAGGATTGGTTAAAAGCAAGAGAAAAGTTAAACCTCTAGCACAGGCATTTACGTGTCATGCAGAAAGCTGCAGTTCTTGGCACAGCTAACATCGTGCGCAAAGTTCTTAGTTTGTGACCCCTCTGTATACCATCTGCAGTTTCTGATATAATTGGTACTAGATTATTCTCACCTTCACCTTGAATCAAGTAGGATTCCGGTGTTGGTGTTACACAAGAAGAAAGAAAAGAACTCTTAATAATAGTAATAGTTCTTTATTGGGTTTAAGATTGTGAATAGTACATATTATTATAGCAAAAAAAAAAAAAAAAAAAAAAAAAAAAAAAAAAAAAAAAAAAAAAAAAAAAAAAACAAGTAACATTATATTGAAATTTAATTGAAAAAAGTTTAATTTCACTGTTTATTCGTTGAATCGTATATCCTATGAAAAGTATTTACCTTCAGTATATAATGTAATTAATTACATTAAAAAGTAATTATTTAAAAAAAAGTTTAATATAACTGACCTGCCATGGGTGTTCTCCACGTGTAACCTCTTGACCTCCGATGACCCTTGGTGTGATCTTATCTTCGAGAGATGGTAGTTGGACCTCTCCACATTGTGCGGGGAAGAACATTGTCTTGAAGGGCTTTGGTGTAGTAACACTCACTGCGTCTGTCTCCTGTCGGTATATCAATATTGTCAGTCAGAATAAAATAGGTTGTTATCAGCAAGTTTGTAACCCAAACATTGGTTACAATTAAACCACAATAAGTTTGACTTTGATAAAGAGATACCTCCAGTTTTTATGTGCAGTTAACAATGCTACTTGTAGCAACTATTTCTCCCACACTAAATATACCTGACTAAATAACAATATCAACTGTGAAAGAGTTTGGCTTCGTGTTACACCGTGTAACCGTGTAGCAGTAAACTGACATTGAAAAGGAATTCAGCTCGACCGGGACTCGAACCCGGATCTTTGGTTTCCCAGACCACTGCGTTAACCATTATGCTACCGAGACTCTTTCCTCTCCGCAGTGGTGGTGGTGGTCTGGGAAACCAAAGATCCGGGTTCGAGTCCCGGTCGAGCCGAATTCCTTTTCAATGTCAGTTTACTGCTTATATAACACGGTGTAACACGAAGCCAAAGTTTTTCATTAAAACTTTCCGTGTAAAATAGGTGTTAAATTACAAACTCTTAATATCAACTGTCTTTAGAAAATATTTGAATAATTACTACATTTTCTTTCCATCAATGAGTGAATTCTAAGAATTTCCCCTCAAATTATATATTTATTTATGAATTTCAAGCAGATATTATCTTGATATATTGTTTGTTTATATATCGAAAAACCAACACGTTTCATAATTTTTTTATTTTTTATCAAATTTAGGAATTGTATCCTGAAGATTAGGCAAATTTTTGGTCGTCTATGTACTGCGGGTTGCATGAATCTTGTATTTTCAGGGGCTCACACAACAACGTACAAGAATTACATAGAAATGTACCCAGAAAATTTAATTTTGGGAAAAGACACTATAATTTTCATTCATTCATTCATTCATTCATTCATTCATTCATTCATTCATTCATTCATTCATTCATTCATTCATTCATTCATTCATTCATTCATTCATTCATTCATTCATTCATTCATTCATTCATTCATTCATTCATTCATTCATTCATTCATTCATTCATTCATTCATTCATTCATTCATTCATTCATTCATTCATTCATTCATTCATTCATTCATTCATTCATTCATTCATTCATTCATTCATTCATTCATTCATTCATTCATTCATTCATTCATTCATTCATTCATTCATTCATTCATTCATTCATTCATTCATTCATTCATTCATTCATTCATTCATTCATTCATTCACTTATCCTATCAACTAGAGACCCATACATATACTGTATAACAACCCTCACCTTGTGCCTAGTTTCTAATGTAAAGTTTCCTCTAGAACAGCGCACCGCGACGTCCTCCGCGTGCTCACAGTTATGTTTACCCCAGGGCAATGACCCACAAAAGGTCAAGGTCATTTCATGACCTTCACATTGAACTTCGTCCAACCAGATTGCACCTTTGCCAGCGCCATACGCTGCTTTCTTGAGTGACTTGGCTGGTCCCCAGTATCCCATCATACGACACACTACCTGCATACACAAAATTGTAATACAAGTTAACAGTTGTAAAATTAAAACAATAAGAAAACTCTTAAAATACGTGAAAGAGTGTCTATAGCACTCCTCATTTAAATATGTGTGACCTCCGTCTAGTAGCTTCCTTTAAAAATAATAATAATAATAAACTAGGTGTACTGTATAGCGTTTAGAGGAGCTTTAGATTTTCTCGCTGTCTAAGATTGGCTAATGCTCTACACCGTTAAGTTGTATTGAAAAAAAAATCCTTGAAAACTTGCTTGTACCGAAAATAAATGAAAAACGTTCTGAACGCGCGAATACATTGCAACACTGTATTACTTTTCCTGTCTTTTATTTGAGTACTCTAACGACTCAACTCCCCTCTCGTCATCTACTGATGTAATGCAATGTTGCCAAATATACAATATTACCATAAGGTTAATATAAGGACCATTTTTCATTTACTATCGGTACAATGATTTAATTGAGATGTATGTCTTCTTTTGGATAATAAACAATTATGAATTTTTTTGCTTTACCTGAGCATCCGGCTGTTCGAAGCTGTCGTCACAAACTGTTCCCCATACTCCAAGATGTCGCACCTCCAGCCGTCCTTCCATCGCATTTTCTCCGTCAGCTAGTCGC
Source organism: Ecdyonurus torrentis (assembly GCA_949318235.1). Taxonomy (NCBI): domain Eukaryota; kingdom Metazoa; phylum Arthropoda; class Insecta; order Ephemeroptera; family Heptageniidae; genus Ecdyonurus; species Ecdyonurus torrentis. The sequence continues at coordinate 23,769,985 of OX439136.1, read as the reverse complement.
ACTTCTATATCAGACTGCGAGATAAAGATATTTTTTAATTAGCATGGTTTAATTAAATATACTTAAAATTAATTGTTCTTTACTCAAAACAGTGATGCATGCTAAGATAGCCAGTTCAATGAGAGGTCATTACCATGATGGATTACATTGTACTGGCTACTGAAGCTGTTAACTTGTATACAAATCAATATTGATTGATGTTAGCAGCTTTAGTATATAGCCACCAGTTCAATGAAATCAGCTCGTCACCAGAATTACACTGAACTGGCTACTGAAGCTACTAACTTGTATCACCAGTAAAACGAGATGTAAAATTAAAATTTCAAATTCGATTTACCTTACATCGCTCCGGTGATTCGTCACTGCCATCCGAGCAATCATCAAAATCGTCGCACAGAAAGTCGAGCGACAGACACTCGCCACTGTCGCAGCGGAATTGAGACGAGGAGCAAGCTAACCCAGGCACGCGACAGATCACGCCGGCAACCTTCAGTATTAAATAATTAGGATAATAAATATAATATTGGGGTATATAAAACTTCTTAAAAAATTGCTCCTTTATATTTAAAATAATTTTTGAAATTAAAATTTTATTTGGAGTAAAGACGGTGGCTATTACATCGAAAGATGGTTCACTTTTCGTTTGTATTTTTAATTGTTGAAATCTTTCTGACGAGTTTGCGGTCCCTGGAATTTTTTTTCCAGCAGCCAAATTTTTTTAGCAAAAGCTGTATTTTTTAAACAACTTTTTTTTTTTTAATTTCGGCCGCTGAATTTTTTTTTCCAGGGGCTGCGAACTTGTCAGAACAATTTCAGCAATTAAAAAAAAAAAAAAAAAAAGAAACATGAACCGTAATTCAGCGTAATAAGCACCGTATTTATTACAAGTAAATTTGGAATTTCAAAAATTATTTAAAATAAAATGAAGCATTGTTTAAGAAGTTTTATATTCACCAATATTATTTATTTTTGCTAAGAATTTTTTGAGACCACAAAAAAAGCATACAAGTTGTCTATTAGGTTAGTTTGTTAAATTTGAAAGTAACTTATATGTTGTTGTCATATTACAATACTTGCCTCTTCTGCATTACAATCATGCTCCCCCCACCCACTAAACTTGCAGTCGGCAACAGAAGCCTCACCTCCCTCACACTTCAGTTCGTCTATGAGGAACGGTAAGCGTGTCTCTGTAAGTGAGAAAGATAATTAGTGTTAAATATAATTGTGTGGTCTTCAGTGGTATGTACACTCAAGATCATGTAAAACTAACCATCAGAGGCGATGCCACTTTTTTTTTAGAAAATTTTCAACATGTCATCTTAATAATAATAATTAATGGTTTTTATTGGGCGAAATAAGTTGTGCAACCTTTCAATTTAACCCAACTGTTTTACAGTACAGTCAGTTACAGTATAATATTAATAGTGTTAGACATATCGATCTTATTGCGAAAAAAAGGCCTATCTCGTTTTTTGCCAGTGGAAGCAAAAGGCGTATCTCGTATTTTGTCAGTGGAAGCAAAAGGCCTATCTCGTTCCCGAACGTTATGGCGATAGCGCTCGAGATAGGCCTTTTTTTCGCAACAAGATCGATATGTATAATGTAACAAATTATTTTAATAATTACGTTAATAAAATTTCACTAAAATTAGTTCATTTAGAAACACAATTTTTTAAATTTTACTTATAATCTCAAATTACAGCAACGTTGCCAATGTAACACCTGTAGCTTCATTAACTGATGGAGCTGCATGACAGTGTTCCATGAGTTAAAAATTGACAACGCTGCTTTCACTTATAAGATGAAATTTTGACCATTTTCTGAAGAAATCTCGGGCATTGCTTTTTAAAGGGAAGATTTAGAGAAACTTCAGTGTACCTTGTAAATGAAAAACGTTCAGAACACGAGAAATGCATTGCAACACTGTAGAACCTTTCCTCTTTCATTAGAGTATTCTCATCCCCTACTCTCAATACTCTCATTGTCTAAACTGATTCAATGCAATGTTGCCAAATATATGATATTCCTATAAGCCTGATGCAAGGAACATTTTTCATTGACAATCACTAAAGATATATTTCTCATATGACTTACCATTTGATTGAGGAGCATATAGAGAGTGAGGAGCCACGTCAGCTGCTCCTAGAGAGAAGCCGAGCTCTCTGCAGACCACGTGAGCGTCCAGCATGTCGAACATATCATCACAAACCACGCCCCATCTGCCGTAAGCTGACAACATAAACAGAATAATTAATATCCTTGATAAAAATCTAATTACTTAATATTGAGCATTTCAGTTGCCGCACGATTTATATGCGCATTTTTTGTTGTTTTAACATAGTTAAAGGCGTAGTACGCGTTGAACAAAAAAAAAATTGTCTATTATCCTAACACACCTGAAAATTAATGTTGATTTGGAAGGAGTTATTGATATCTAATTTATTTTCCATTCACAAAATGTTGTGTGTGGACAGTGACGTCGCAGGTCACTTGTTTTACATGCGCACGTGGACCAGGTAAGCTGTGACGTCAGAGTCCGCACGCATCATTTTGTGAATGAAAAATAAATCAGAAATCAATGACTCTGGCCAAATCAACGTTGGTTATCAGTTATCATATATTAGATAAGTTTTTGTTCAAAGTGTTCTACGCCTTTAAATTTGCCGGTAGAATTGTTGTACGTTACCTCTGACCTCTACACGACCTTCATGAGGCATATTTGATCCCGCAAGTCTGATAGCAAAGTTAATGTCATTTGGTCCACATTTCTTCTCGTCTGTCCCATCTCCGCAGTCATCGCGACCGTTGCATATCTGTGTAACAAAATAAATACCTGATAATATGACGTTAGAATGATTTAATCAATAATATTTATAGCAATAACATTATTTGAAAAGCATAATAATTTGTGCTGCAAAGTATGTATAATAAATGCATTAAACAGTAATATTATTTATTTACAACTATCTATATGCACATAATACGAATTTAATACTTAAAGAGTAAGTTCAGTGTTTACGACATGGCTTTTTCAAAGTTAGATAATGAGAAGAACTGTTCATAAACTCACATATGATGACCCAAAGCCCTTCCTTAGCCCCATGGTAGCCCCTTAAACTTGCGCTCATCCTGCGAGATATGCAACCTGCTACAACATTTTCTATAGTAAAGCCGTAACTTTGACGTAAAAGATACGAGATGGGTTGCATATCTCGCAGGATGATCACGAGTTTGCGGGTCTACGGAAGGGCTTTGTGTCATCAGTCATAAAATATGATATGAGTTATACTGAACAGTTCTTCTCATTATCTATTACATTCAAGAAGCCATGTTGTAACCCCTGTACTTTCTCTTTAAGCACCTGTACATTATGTAGAATTTTTTTTTTCTTTGCTTGCCCGATTTAACCTAGATTTTCTACAGGCTATAAGATTACCTTGTCTAATGTTAGACACTTTTCATTGCCGCAGACAAACATGGTGGAGCAGTTCAGTAAAAGTGACAACCTCTCGTGCAGTTCCCAACCTTGGGCTACTAGTAATTGTCCAGTACTTCCTATGTTACTGTCGCTCAGTATGCACGTACGCTGGCTGTCACTGCAAGTTAGAGAACTTTATCAGAGAAGTGACATCCAAATGTGTTAGGTAGACTCACAACACTCATTTCTTTAAACTTGGCAACGCTGCAGACGAAATTACTATAGCGCGCTCTCTGATTGGAGCCTTGATTTGGCCACTTCTGGTCTCTGATTGGTGCTTCAATTAGCAACGTTGCCAAGTCAAAACAGCTGAGTGTTGCAGTCTGCCTAAAACATGGGGATGTCGCTTCTCTGTTAAAGTTCTCTACTGTAAGTAAAGTAGATCAATTGATAAAGACAAAGAAAGAAATTTAAATACATATCGAGGGTGCTACGCTATTTAAGTCTACTTGACCTTGGAAAAATATATATCCTCCAATCAACACAAATTTGGAATTTTTCCGTTTTAGTTCATCTGCAGCAAACAAAAATATTTTTCAAGGTCAAAAGGGCTTTTAGTACAGCACCCTCGATAAGATATAAAAAAAAGACACGTAGAAGGTAACGTATACTCACAAATAACTAAATGATTTACATTCGAAGCTTGTTGACTCGACGCATAATTTAGCACACTTTTCTCTGCTAATGTCTAGATATTTCTCTCTATCGTGGTTTGCCAGTCTGGAGTGCGCGCGCAATTTAAATCCATTCAGCAATTCTTTACATCTGAAAGATACAGCAAACACATAAACACGTACGTCAGTGAAAATTTGTCAGCTTTGTTTGCTACAATCACAATGTATAGAAATTGTCGCCGTTTTTGCTTTTTTGTTTACTGATGGTTTCACAGAGTTTTTATTTGTTTGAATTTATGGCCAATTACTGATATAATGATAGTTGATCCTCGTTTATATATTTTTCGTTTGCTTTATATAATAGAATCTTTCATCAAAATAATTTTATAAAGAATAAGCTATACTTTACAACTTTAATGAAGAAGTTCCATAAAGTTAAGACCTTGTTTGAAGCACATTTTATTCTACACATTCTATTGAAGTCAATATTTATACCTTTTTATGAATTACATTTCAGGAATAAATTCCCTTATAAAAAGTGCCCACCAAGCCCCCTAGAAGACCCTTTCATCATATTTGCAGTCGTATTCTTCCAATTTTAACGTGCGCGATTTTCAAAATAAACGTTAAATTTGAAATATGAAATTTTGAAACTTCCTCATTGCTATATATAATATAAAATGTCAAATTATAAACCTCTGACAGCAAGAGTATCAGTGGGCCACTTCAGTGGGTTTTGTACCTTTTGTGGCCTCAATAAAAAATATTATTATTATTATGATATTACCCAATCTCGTCCTCTCCACCAGGGCAATCAAAGTCTCCATCACACAACCAGGCTTTGTTGATACATCCGGCACCCGGGCACCGAAAATGTCTAGGTCTGCAGTCTGAGTAGTTTCCAGACCTTGCTTCACCTGGAATGTAAAAAAAAATTCTAATAAAGAGTTACAAAGAGAAAGCTATCTAAATATTTTTATCATTCATTTTCTTGCATTTATATTCAAAGAAAATAAAAAAAATATCGAGATAATGTAAATTTCTTAGGAATATTTTTGGCAGATTTCTAATACCTTGTAGAGATTCCATCATCTACAAATTTACCTGTACTCGGACAAGTAGGAACTTCACAATGCTCAGGCCAATTAGGTGCTACATAACACCAAGGCCCACTCATGTTACGGCCAGTTATAGGTAGGTCTCGACATGAGTTATGTCCAGCTAATTCATTTTTCTGAACTGGCGAGACCAAACTTAGTTTGGGATCATTGGTTGACCACGGTAGACAGTAAAGTCCACTTGAAGAAACGTTTGCTGAACCGTTGTATTTGATGCCTTGTGTGACACAGCCTTGAACGTAAAAATACCTTGGTTATATAGGATAGCACACAAATTTAATTATGACTAAACTACGTGTTTATTTTAGTAGTTATTTATAAGGTTTTGTCACAACGTTATCAATCAATCAATCAATCAATCAATCAATCAATCAATCAATCAATCAATCAATCAATCAATCAATCAATCAATCAATCAATCAATCAATCAATCAATCAATCAATCAATCAATCAATCAATCAATCAATCAATCAATCAATTAATCAATCTGTCTATATATCTACTTAAATTATATCAATGTTACCTATTTCGTCCTGAGGTCTCTCACACACTCCCCAGCCAATTTCAGAACAGTTTCCAGCCTCCCAGAACAAGTAACCAAGATCACATAAGGCTACAGAACGTTCTGGAGGGCAGGGGAAAAATCTTGAGGCGGAGACACATCGCGGTTCACCGTCTTTTAATGTAGGCCACGTGACTTCTCCATTACTTCGCCAACCTGAAATGTAAAAACTGATCATACAACCTGCACACTGCTGTCATATTGCTTCAGAAATAGAGGTTCTCTTTTCTCTCATACTTTATTTGTATTTTTAACTAAGTAGTGCAATAGTTTCTTACCTGGCCACCACATGGCGAAGGTGAATGGTGCTGAGCTTCCTTGCCATGCCCACATCTGGTTGCCTAGCAACCTGACTCCAAGACCAGACGTAAATATACGACCTACAGCAGGGTGCGCGCGCATCAACCATTCAGAAATAAAGTCGTTTTCAATCTTAAATATAAATAGAACAATTTTAAGTTATTGTTATTTTTTTTGGTAACTCTGTAGAGTAAATAAATCATAACAAAAATGGAACAATAACTATACACAGATATTTTTCTATATAAATAACAAAAATTAAAGAAACATAATAATATGTTAAAGACTGTATTTAGAAAGCCCGGGTTTTTATAATTTTTCATCACATGATAATACATTGGACGAGTGGGTTCCATAAGTGTATACGGCACTAAATATGAAGTGTAACAAGAAATAATTTATTTATGTGTTATATAAAAGTAAAAGATACAAAAATATATACAAAAAAGAATCACAAAAGTCAAAGTATACAAAAACTAGATATTGGCTAAATGGATGAAAATCTCAAGTTTACTTAAACTGAACAGTGGAAGAAGAGAATGTTATTTGACTAAATCTACTAAAATATTCAGGGGAATCCAAACAACCCCCTAAGATTTGAAAAAGTATAGGTAAAGGGGATGTTTTCCCCTTTTTATCCATGTTCTCTAAAGGCTTTACCCCTCCCGTTTAATTCTGGTGCAAACAATCACTTATATCTTACAAAATTGACTGCAATTACACGTTAACCCCCATGCACTGACCTGTGACTCGATGGCTACTAACGACCTCCCTGAAGCAGCCTCACACTGTGTCTTAGCCTCTGACCAGCTGTTAGTCTTAGCGGTCACACGGTAACATTTACCTCCCCAAGCTGTCTCATCTGGCTGGCACACAGACCTGCAATTAAAACATTTATTATCTATTATGTATAACTTTTGAATATTAACCGCCTAAATTTACAATATTGGATGCCCAAAGGCATAGAAAACATGAAACAACATGTTCTTTTTAATCATTAAACACAAAATGGGATCTACAAAACTGATGATAATTTTTACCAGAATGTAAATGAGGCACCACAAGAGAGCGTGAAAAAAATGTAAAGTATGCAATTTGCGTGAATATTTCTGTTTATGACGTCAGAAACAGGCTAAAACTAGTATGAAAATGTTGTGCGGGTTGCATAAATCGAAATTTTCTGATCACTGCTGCGGAGCTACAGTTGAGTTTTGAGACCAACTAACGTTATTTATGTAAGTCCCATCATGTGTTTTGTGATGTAAATGATAATGTTTCTATGTTATCTATGCCTTTATGTAAATATTTTAAAATTGGATAAGGAAAACTACGTGACGGTAAAAGTGGAAGATATTTTCATGCTATAGCAGCAAGCTAGGTCTGAACCACTTCCTAACATCATGTGGTTTTCTGTTCCGGCTTGTCCTATTTTTATTATTATTATTTTTTGTGTCTTGACATAAGACCGCCTGAATGCATAGGCAACCTGAAATACACATTTGCAGAACAAGTTGCATATATTACAGACGTTTTACTTTTTTTTTTTTTTTTTTTTTTTTTTTTTTTTAATGTTAACCCTGTAACTTTGTGGTTATCTGCCAATGTCCCATAATGTATGTTTGTTAGCTAGCTGTACTTGGGACATGAAGGACTTTAAGTGTAAGTGATACACTTTTCAGCTACATTGTGCATTATTTTGTATGTATGTACAGCTCTGGCCAAATTTAAAGAAAGAGGCAGCGGTGGCCGCAGCGTTTTTCCATAAAGATAACATATTGTGGTTGCCTATACAAATTGTTCTTAAATTTTTGGCCAGAGCTGTACATTTGTAGTACATAGTGCAGCTGGAGAAAGCATTGCACTTGGAGATGCAACACACAAATGTACAGAGTGACAAAGTACTTAGCGCCAGAATCACATTAAAACATGCAGTTAGCCCACAGGTCATGTAAATTAGTCTAAAAAAAATTAAAAAAAAAAAAAAGGTTGCGTCTTAAAGTAATATGATATATTTATCGGTAAACCATATATTTTCTGTCTTAAAGAGCTGATCTAAAATACTCATGCATATATTATGTATACATATCGTAATACAAATATAAACAAAAACAAGACTCAACATGCAGGGGAAAATGTATTTTATTTAAGATCATACATAGACAATATTTTATACATACAGAACATGCATTTTATCAACCTTAATTTAGAACCCAATTAATAATAATACTTAGCGATATTTTTGGGAGCATTTGATGCTCTTACACACTTAAAAAATCGTTGAAAAGCTTGTACACAGTTTTGCAATGCTTTAAGTATTGTAGAATCAACGGTTATGACGTCACTAAACGTTGACAATCTAACGATAAAAGCGTAAATGACGTCACAAGCGTTGCAATCAAAATGGAATAAACGTTAAATTTGGCCGTTACAAATCTACGATTTTTCTATTTAATCCCAACGCTTGTGACGTCACTAACGTTTTTATTGCTGAAATATCAACGTTTAGTGACGTCATAACCGTTGATTCCACAATACTTAAAGCATTGCAAAACTGTGTACAAGCTTTTCAATGATTATTTTTTAGCATGTGTAACACATTGAATTTAGTTTTCAACACGATAAAAAATAAATACATAATAATTATGGTATAGCTTATTTTAGGATTTTTTATTAATACAACATAATTTTTGGTGAACTGCAAAATAATTATGTTGCAATAGCATAAATATTATATTTTACAGCATAATATTGTTAATGCTAATTTATCTTCTTTTATGCTATAATGACGTTTTAAATTACGTAATTTATTCTTTCTGTGAAGTATGCGAGAAAAATAGTAATAACACAAAAATTAAGTGATTTCCCAAAGAAAATAGCCAAAAATGACGTTTGTCCTATGCTGAGTAATGTTGTTTATTGCTCCAGTATGACGTCATGCGTACTCTATCTCATGCACATGCTGATCATTGCTTATTGTACCTTGCTGGTCTAGAACACCTGACTGCAGCGCCATGCTTGCTCAGGTCGCAGGGTCCTAGAGACGACACGTCCTTCGCTGAACATTCCATCAGGGTACGTTCTTGTCCTGAGCACGAGACCTTGAGACGAGGCCACTGTGACTTCTCCATGCCTTGTCTAGAACCTTGCCAGGCTTGTTCAGCTCCACTAAAATCAGAACAATCAGAAATATTAAAAAAAGGGGATAATTCTATTTCTCATTCTTCATCGTTCTGAATCGATTAATATGTGAATTTGAAATTTTTTTTCATTAAGAATTGTTAATTAAATTGTTGAAAATCGGAAAATGACGTCACCGTCGGTAACTTATGTATATGGGCATAGGAAAAACTTACTGACCGTGACGTCATTTCACAACTTTCAAAAATTAATGAAATACTTAATAAAGTCTAAAATTAAGAAATTCGCGTATAAATCAATTCAGGACAATGTCCTCTTTTAGAATATGCCATAAAATTACGCCTTCAATTTTCTTGGTTTTCCTCGCATATTGCATGAAAGTTAGCAGAGAAAAATCTACACTTGTAATTTTTCATTGTTATTTGTCAATAAAAACAATAGAGGTTTTCGGTATGAAAAATTCTTTAAAAAAAAAAAAAAAAAAAAAAAAAAAAAAATCTATATAGCTTAAAATACGTTAAAGTATGTCTTGTATTCCTCATTGAAATATTTCCGGAATCGGTGCAATAGTTTAATCAAAAATTGCAACAACAACAAAAAATGGTTTCTCTCCATAAACTTAATGTTAAATTAGGGAAATCTTACCGCACTCACAACCGATATATATATACATTGTATTTTAATATTTTTCTTAAATTGCAATATTAATGACAAAATGAAAAGAAAATACAGTTTGTTTTACTTAACAACATAACAACTGCGTCTTATATTGCACGTAAAGTGTGTCTATAATCTACTCCACACAAACATACACAGATGTTTACTTACTTCACATAACCCATCTGATGACACACGACATGGGCTTCAATTAGACTCCAGTTACCAGTGACGTCACACAAGAAGCCCCACCCCAAGTTATCTCCCAGGAAAATCTCGACCAAGCCTTCCCAGGGTCCAGGTCCATTCCTTAGTCTTACTTTCTGACCTCCCTGAGGGGTACGTATTGCCAGGAGAGCGGGAGACGGCGTGGTCATTGTCTCACTGCTACCATCATAGTCCTAACAAATATTATAAAAATATTAATAGTGTTCGTAAACCTTTTTTTCCTAGCCCCTCTTTTTTTTTTTTTTTTTTTTTTTGCTCCAAACATGAAAAAATGTAGGTTTTCTATTTTTTTCAAATGAGATTGCAAATTTTTTGAAGCAAGGCAAAAGAGGTGCAAACTTCATTATGAAATCATATATTTTAAGTGTAATAACATTCGGGAACTTTTAAAGTAATATAACAGATGGAAAACAGGTGCATAAATTATCAGCAATACCCAAATGTACAGTACCATAGATAGGTAAAATTAGACAAATTTAAATAATATGAAAAAAAGAAAAAAAAAAAAAACTATCCCATTTTTAGTTACGCCTAACTTTATAATAATATTTTACCCTGTTTTGGTGTGAAATATGAAAAAGAGGATTTCTCAGTTATTTCTCTGAGAATGATTTTATTTCAATTCTTATGACCGTTTTATATATTGTATAATAAAGCTATTCTACGGCAATACAAATGTTCTTTGTGACAAATTTATTCACGCCCCACCTCAAGATTTATAGGGTAAGAAGAAATCTTGTTAATTTTTTATTTTAAGTTGTTACTAATATACAATATAATTATCAGGACTTTCTGATTACGTCATTTCAACCTCTCACCTCTCCACCAGTGAGTTTCTGGTCAAACTCAGGTGCAACGGTAGCCCGTGCACTTGGTATTACTGGTCCAGGGGTCACTGCAGGACGTCGTAGTGGAGGCACGTAGCGAGTGTTGATCGGTGTAGGGGTGACTACCTGAGCTCGGGGTGGCGGTGCTAGGTATGGCTTGATTGTAGGAGAGGCTGCGGCACTGATGTTCTTTGTCAATGTTCTGTAATATAGCACATGTCAATCTATTTATATTATTTAGTAACTACGTATTATTGAAATCAATTTATATCAATCGTTCGATAAATGGATGGATGAATGAATGAATGCATCTTTAGTATCCCTACATGCTCAAATGATGTATCTAAAAATTCTTTTATTACAAGAGCAACCGCAACCATATTATGTAACAGCTTAAATATTGATATATTTCATGATTCAAATAAAAAAATAAAAAAATCTTTGCATGATAGCTATTAAATACTTATGTTGTAGTTTTAAATAATTATGATTATATATTGTAATTGTAACTATTGTACTGTGTGTACCTCCAATGTATTGGGCGCAAGCCTGGTTTTGGATGAAACAAATAAATAAATAAATAAATAAATAAATAAATAAATAAATAAATAAATAAATAAATAAATAAATAAATAAATAAAAATGAATGAATGAATGAATGAATGAATGAATGAATGAATGAATGAATGAATGAATGAATGAATGAATGAATGAATGAATGAATGAATGAATGAATGAATGAATGAATGAATGAATGAATGAATGAATGAATGAATGAATGAATGAATGAATGAATGAATGAATGAATGAATGAATGAATGAATGAATGAATGAATGAATGAATGAATGAATGAATGAATGAATGAATGAATGAATGAATGAATGAATGAATGAATGAATGAATGAATGAATGAATGAATGAATGAATGAATGAATGAATGAATGAATGAATGAATGAGAGTATATATCTGTCAATGAATAAATCGATCGTTTAATTGATCAATTAATCAATCATTTAATGAACCAAGAAGTGATTAATGAATCAATACATCACACATTGTATATAATTTAAATTAAATTTCAATAAAAATAATTGACAATGGCTAGAAACCAACCTTGCTCCTGTGTGAGTTCTCACGTCAAAGTCAAACTGTGGCGGCGTCACCTCATCCCCTAGCACGGCTTCTATTGGCTCAAATTCATCTAGTAACAATTATTTACAAATATTAAGTTCCGTAGTTATTTTTGATCACATCAGAGAAGCTTTAATATTAGTATTAACGGCTTTTATTGGGCGAAATATATATTAAAGACCTCTCAATTTATCGCAACTTTTTCCCAGTACTGCAGTACTGGCATGGCACTTTCAATTTTAAATTTATACAACCAAAAATTTCAGTACTTTACAATTTTTACCCTCAGAAGTTTTAATGAACTAATATTGATATTGTTACTTATTTATAGTGTTTTAAAGTAAATTTGTTGTACACACATACTGATAATATATTTTACCATTCAAAAATTTGCACTTAATTTAATACCTGCTATTTCATAAAAAAAGGTACTAAATTTGATTGCTAAAATTATAAAAGATATTATCACAAATCACAATCGTGTTTACGTATATGTATAATATTTATTACTATTTATAAAATGCAGAAAAGCGTAAAAGAGTTTTAAATTTATTGAAAGTCTGTCTGTCTCTCTCTCTCTCTCTCTCTCTCTCTCTCTCTCTCTCTACTCATGTTTATATAAGTGGGCTATAAAAAAACTTTTTTTGTGTGTGATCCGGATCCCGAAAAATAAAGATCATGCTTTTTGAATTGGATTGCGCAATTTTTGGAGGGAAAGGTAAAAGGTTTACGAACAAGCTTACATATTAATACGTCTAAAAAGTAACGTACTTCAAATGTTAAAGCCGTAGACCACATAAAACAACATGTGCTTTCTAATGAATAAACACGAAATGGGATCTTCAAAACTGTTGAAAATTTTTACCGGAATGGTAATGTAGCTCCTTGAGAGAACGTGAAAATGCTGTAAAGTATGCCATTTCCGTGAAAATTCATATTTATGACGTCAGAAACATGCAAAAATTAGTGTGAAAATGTTGTGCGGGTTGCATAAATCGAAATTTCTGATCACTGCTACGGAGCTACAGTTGGGTTTTGAGACAAACTAAAGCTATTTATGTAAGTCCCATCAAGTGTTTTGTGATATAAATGCTTATGTTTATCTCTAGTGTATTGCTTTAATGCCATAGTTAAACACCATGGATGAAGTTTTGATCGTCACCTAGTATCTCACCAGTTGGTGTGTACACCTGAGGCTTGGTAGTGTGTGATGTATCACGTCCATCACTGCAGTCCACGTTGTACGGGAAGTCACAATTGCCCAGATTGATGTTGAAGTGAGTGCCTGGTGCGCAGTCTCGCTCCCACATCCGGAAGTCAACACACTGCAGGAACATAGCGCAGTCGTAGGGGTGGGGGAACAATCCTGTTGGCTCAGGGCACGTCAGCTGACCTTCACGACCTGAAATCACGTCATTAAGAGAGGAGAAATAAATTGTCTGGCTTAATTAAAACAGAGATCTGGCTCCTGGAACCGCTTAGAATAGCTTTTTTTAAGCGTTTTAAGAAACGGTTTTTAAGAACCACTTTTTGAGAACACGTTCAGGGAACCAGTTTTAAAGTAGCGTGTATTAGAACCTTGGTACTTAAAAACGTAAATATTAAAGCCAATCCCTGCGTAAAATATACATTAAAAAGTGTGTCTTGTTTTCCAGATTAAAATATTTCTGACTTCACGTCAGTGTAGTATAGTTTTCTCAAAAACACGCTAAGAAGAGGCTAATATAATGTTATAAAAAGATAAGGTATAAGTAAATTAGAGAGAGAGAGAGAGTCTTTAGCCTACTATTATTATAGCTATAGCGCCGAATAGCGTGCTATGATGTTAAGCTGCATTGCTTTATTATTCATGCTGCAAGCTACATGTGTTTAATTTAATAATTATTATTAACGTGATTATAGATAGTATAAGTACATTAAGTTAATCTTTTAATGTTATATAATTTTTATTTTGTCAGAAAAGAAATAGAGAGAGAGAGAGAGACAGAGAGAGAGAGAGAGAGATAGAGAGAGAGAGACGACGACGACGATTCGTTTCTCATATGATCACTCCGATCCGACCATGTTCAGATGTTCAACAATACTTATATAAGCCATATACAATATTTACTACACACATATATATATATATATATATATATATATATATATATATATATATATATATATATATATATATATATATATATATATATATATATATATATATATATATATATATATATATATATATACTACATATATACCGTATGTATGACATACCTTGTGTGTCTCTGGCAGGTCCCACGGCTGCAGCAGGCCGTGCTGTGCTAGGGTAGTATTGTCCTATTGGTCGTGACGTCACACTGCTTAGACTGCCAGGTCTTTGGTTGAACGTCTGTTGTTGTTGTGGCCATGTTTGACCTCCACCTTGCTGACCCCGTCCTATTTGACTGTGGCCTACTGGACCCCGCTGGCCACGTTCAATTTGACCTTGACCTTGCTGACCTCGTCCTATTTGACTTTGAACGTATCCTGTGTGAACTTGTTCTATTTGACCTTGCTGACCGTATCCTATTTGACCTTGATCTATTTGACCTCGCTGACCACGTTCAAATTGACCTTGTCTTATTTGATCCTGATTCCCGGGTCTTACATTCCAGCTCGCCCCCTGATTTCCACCGTTATTTTTTCCCCAATTTTGTCCCACATGACCGCTCTGACTTGTGATAATCCCATCCCCACTGTGTCTATTGTTACCATTGAACTGACCTGTTTGTCTGTCCCTGTTCTGTCCAAAGTTCCCTGGTTGACTGGTAAGACTACCTGGTCTAGTGTCCCACGACTGTCCCTGATTCCCACTTTGACCGCCCCAGTTGCCAGTCTGAATTCCTCCATCTCTATTTTGTCCTATATTGCCATTAGGGTGAGATGTAGGGAACCCTGGCTTGCTGTTCCACCCAGATTGTCCCGGTTGTGTCCAGGACTGTCCAGACGGTCTATTAAATCCCTGGGTAATCTGTCCAGGATATGTTCCACCTTGGTTTATACCACGAGAGTTGTCGGACCTCGAGTTTTGTCCCAGGACAGTGGTTTGTGTTGGACGCCAGGATGCGGACTGTCCACGACCAAACTGTCCGGCATTAGGTACTTCTCTGCTCCCAGTCTGTCAAATTTACAATTTGAAATTAAATCAATAAGAAAGAAAAGAAATAGATTTTATACTGTGCATTTATTTTTAAAAAAGTTTAAAAGAGAGAGAGAGAGAATTATCCAATAATTAGCTGTAGAAATTTTCTTGTTATTTTGCGAGGCTATTTTTTTATCATCAGTTAAGTTATTTCAATACAAAATGAGAGCAACTTCAAAATGAGACAGTAAATGTACGAGAGATATTTTGTAGTTAGAAGCCAAAGGAAGCGGAAATATTGAATATATTATACATGTTAGTACATATCCTTCCTACTAAATATAAAACAGTCAACAGTTGTTGTCTCAAATTGAAATTTATTCCTTGTTTGGAGCAAAACTTTTCGATATTACAATAATGAATATAATGATGACAGTAAACTTTGTCGTTGTTGTTCCAAACCACGAAAAAGTTGATGATCACTAGAGACCGGATTTAAAGTTTTTCAACATTTTTTTTCTGTCATATTTAGGTCACTTTTAATAAAAAATGAGTTTGAATTGCGCAATTTTAAGTCGTTTAATACCAATTTATTTTCAACATTTTTAACATTTTCAACAATTTTAATGTTTTTTCAACATTTTTGCATAATATTGCATTTAAAAAAAAAAAAAAAACGAAAACTTCAAAATTTTAGGGTGAAATTTTTTTAAATTACTACATAACTTAGCTTAACATTGGAATAAGTTGGTGCCATTAAATTTCGATTTTTTTTTTTTTTTTGTACTTTGAAAAAAAAAACAAAAAAAAACTAGAACTTAAATCATAGTTTATGTACTTTTGTTGTGTGTGTTTTTTTTCACCACTACTGTATAGGACAACGCATGACGAAAGCTAACAAACGACAATTTTAATTGTTTTATTAATGAAATCGTAGAATAATATTAATACAAAATATAAAGGGGAGGGAGAGCATTAAATATTTTGAATTATGAAATTTTGAGATTTTAAGCCATTATTAAGCCATGTTATTTCTTTTTTTTTTTTTTTTGATAACGTCGCATGTAATAATGTTAACTCAAAAAAAAATTGAACTCATGATACCCTCATGATGGTAATTAAAAAAAAAAAACTCCCTCATCTGACAACTACGATGAGCTCTGAAAATATTCAGTAGTATTTTGGGTAGTTGTTATTCATTGAATAACAACGAAAATCTTGGGGATAACAATTTGAATTTGAGAGATGGATTTTTTCCTCTGATTTTTTCACACAATCTGACTATCAGACTTTCTCGCCGTTTGCACAATCTGACTATCAGACTTTCTCGCCGTTTTGATGTGAAAAATGAAGTTAAATAAGTGGTAATGAAAAAAAAATTAAACTGCTTTTAAATTTTAAAATTTGTCATTGAAAACAAATATTATTCGTTACAATAATAATAAATAATTAATATTTCTTGAAATTTGAAAACCTAATTTTTTATCCGGATTATATTATAAAAGATTACGATATTTTATAAATCAATTACATATTATCTTTTATAATTTTTTTTATACCAATTTTTTTTAATTAGATTTGTTTTTTCCTAAAAAAAAAATATTTTAATGAAATAAAAAAATACAATTTGAATTTAATTATTATTATTTAATTATTAACTTATTATTTAATATTTTGCAAAAATTAATTCTAAATTTACTACTTAAATAAATGCTCTCTAATTGATAAATATAAATATTAAATAATTTATGGAAAATAGTTTTATACCTATACCTACAAACGACATTATTAGTTAATAACGTAGTATTTTTACGTAAACAAGACAAAAAAACTCCAACTTCTCTTTCAATCAAACAGGGCACAGTCAAAAATATAAATATAAGAGGTAATAGTACAAAGTCCAATATCTCTATTTTATAAGCAAAATAAGAGTTTCATTCAGTTGAGGTCTGTTGATCAGTCAGTGCAGTTCTAGTAAAGCATTTTTTTTAGCTTTAAAGTTTTTTTTATACCAGTTTAATATTAAATTAAATTCTGTGACATATGAATGTTAATTAATGATATAATAATAAAGAATAAAATCAAAAATACATATTACAAAAATAATTGTGTTACTTTATGTAACTTGTGAACTAACGTAAGTGTTAAAATGTAATATTATTAATTAGCTGCTACTATTTACACAAGTTATCAAACAACATTATTCATGGTCTTCATGCGGGGTAAGTCATCATAAAACTTTCTGATAGTCACTTTGTGCGTGAATGTCTGATAGTCACTTTGTGTAAAACGACATAGTCAGATTGTGCGAACGGCGAGAAAGTCTGATAGTCAGATTGTTTGGGGGGCGAGGAAGTCTGATAGTCAGATTGTGTGTACGCGCGAGATGTTCTGATGATCACATTAGCCGCGTAGCCGTCGATATATGTTAGCATCAAAACCCGAAATTGACCCAAACTAGGTATTTTTGCTCATTTCGGCTTTTGGTTTGTCGCTTTTTGCCAAAACCCGGAATGCCAGTTTATTTCGGCTTTTGGTCACGAAATTTTGATCCATACTAGTTTTGAGCATTTCGCAAAAAGCAAAACCCGGTGTAAACATTTGTATCTAGTTTTGGTCATTGAATTTTGACCCGAACTAGTTGTGGTCAAAATAGAAAAAACAAAAGCCGAAAAATGAACATTTCTCAACTCAATTATTTTATATAAGAATAAGAGAGAGAGGGAGAGAGAGAGAGAGAGAGAGAGAGAGAGAGAGAGAGAGAGAGAGAACAGGACACGTTAAATAAAAAAAAGTAAAAAAATATTTTAATTTACAATAAGAGTGATATATTATGAATTATGACTTATGACTAATTTCCCTTATATTGGTTCAAAGTTCAAGTCCACCTTACTTTATCGAGTGATAACGATTTATTTTAAAATATTTCTTGTGTGTATATTCAGTTGACTGTTTGTCTCTGTGCTGAAAACATGATTGTTTATAATTTCATAATATTCGTTAGAAATAGGACAAGAAAGTGTTTGAATTAATTTAAAAAGTTCACAACACACGTATATTGTTGGTGCGCAAATTATAAGTGAACATGGTTAGTGGTTTTATACATATAGCTCTTAATTTATATTTAATCGTAAGTAATCCCTTAAAATAATAATAATATACTTTATTACTACTATTACTAAAAATGAACCACTTGCAATAAAATGTTTGTAATTGTTGCAACAAGGGAACATGATTTTTTTATTTTTGTAAGAAATGCATTAAGAAAATTTCAAATTATTTTACAAAGTTTACTCATTGCAAGTGGTCCATTGCTAGGTCAAACAGTAAGTTTTATTTTTCGCACTGTCTCAATTTATATTCCGTATCTATAGCCATAAGATTTAGAGATTATGGTCAGCACATTCTAATCAAATTAATCTTTCAGACCATATATTTTGCATTTCAAGTAAAGTAATAAAATATATTTTTTTAACGCCTAAATTATAAAACCAAAACATCATGCATTTATAATTATTATTATTATAATTAAATTATTATAGTCTTTTATCATTGCATAAAATTCTGAGTTGAGAAATGTTCATTTTTCGGCTTTTGTTTTTTCTATTTTGACCACAACTAGTTCGGGTCAAAATTCAATGACCAAAACTAGATATAAATGTTTACACCGGGTTTTGCTTTTTGCGAAATGCTCAAAACTAGTTTGGATCAAAATTTCGTGACCAAAAGCCGAAATAAACTGGCATTCCGGGTTTTGGCAAAAAGCGACGAACCAAAAGCCGAAATGAGCAAAAATACCTAGTTTGGGTCAATTTCGGGTTTTGATGCTAACATATATATATATATATATATATATATATATATATATATATATATATATATATATATATATATATATATATATATATATATATATATATATATATATATATATATATATATATATATATATATATAAGTTTGATTTCAGAGAATTTAGTAACCAACTATAAGAGAAAGCATCACAGTAGCTTCTATACAATGATTGCTTATGTTTACTCAAAATGCGGAAAAAGAAGTGCCGGAAGAGGAAACCACGTGATGGTAAAAGTGGGAGGTAGCTCAGGCCTAGCTTGCTGCTGGCACCAACTTTTCTCCCACTTGTACTGTCACGTGGTTTCCTCTTCCGGCCATTTCCTTTTCCGTATTTTAAGTTAACATAAGCAATCAGTAAGTTATCTCCTATAATGAAAAATATTAAATCGAATACGTGCTTAGAGGAGACTGCAGAACTAGACGCGTAACTTACTATTTCAAATGTCGGCGTCTATAGTTCTGCAGTGTTCTCCAAGCGAAATAGTGGCGCGCTGTCGATCTGACATTCTCTGTATATGAGATAAACTAATAAGCTACTTTGAGAAAGCATATAATGTAGATTATGCTTACCTGGGTTTGAATACCTCCTGCATGTTCGTAGCCAAACTGGACTTGACATTTGACCTTGTGAGGATGGTCACACTCACCTCTCTCAGAGTTAAACAAAGTTCCTGGTGCGCAAACCTGGGGAAAAATCACAATTTAATCTAGGGATGCTACTATACAGTATACAAGATTAAAAAATATATTTTACTATTTAAATTCAGCGTAATTTTTTCTCATGGATCTTGATGAGAATAACTTTACAAAATTAGTTTTTGAATGGTAACATATTTTATCTCAATTGTATGTATGCGTTTTTTACTTCCTTCACAATTTTTTTTCTTTTACAAATTGGATTGGATTTTAAAGAAACTTTTTAAACTACTGTATTATTATATTAATCGGAATAAATGTTTAAAATACTAATATTTTCATAAATCTATATACGGTATTAAAATTAAAACTTTTATATACTACAAATTACATTTTGTCATAGGTATTAAAAAAAATCACTGAAAAGAAAAATTTACTAAAAAAAATACTAACAATTTTATAATTTTTTTCCTTACCTGCAAATGCGCTTTTCCATTCCAACAGTTAACAAACTTGCGGCAATCCTCCGGGAAGGGGAACTGTCCATCTCTCTCCACACAGTAGTGTGTCAGTGGATCAACTCGACGTTCTGGAACAGTCGTATCACTGTTCTGTGGGTTTAATATTCTATCTAGTGTTGTTCCAGCAGGATTATTCCTTGCTGTTCCAGTCCTAGACCTTGATTGTTCAACAACTTGATTTTGTTCCAATGCTGCTCCACGGTTATCTCGTATTCTCTCATCCTGTACAAGACGTTCTAGTGCAGATCCACGACTGTTCCGTATTTTCTCATCTTGTACTAGATGTTCTAGAGTTGTTCCAGGTTTGTTCCGTCTTATTTTAGTTGACTCAAAAACTGCAAGAACAGGTGGGATTTCTTCACGTTCTTCACGGAACTTTTTGTCACCTGGAGAACGGAACTCCTGACGTTTGCCAGGCTTTGCCAGCTGTTCTCCTTCGTAAACAACCTGTCAAGCATAACCACTCAATTAATTATTAAATTAACATTAGTGATCATCATCACAATATTAAAAACACGATAATTAAATAAAAAATTTAACTATTCACTTTAATCGTTTAATCGATTATCAATGTTTGAACGATTTTTTTTGTCTAATAAATGTAAAAACTGTATTTATATTTCAATATTTTGAAACTTAATTTCAAACGATTTTTTTATTTACATAAAAATATTTTATTTTTAAAAAAAGGATACTTTTTTCTATAAGGTTAAATTTTAATAATAATAATTTTTTTCTGTTACTACCAAACTGGCAAGATGTGGCAACATTTATGCATTTAGAATAATGTATATGCTACACTGTATTGCATAATAATAACTATAAATTATATAGTAAAAAACATTATATGTTTTGCAGCATAATTATTTATACTGTTCCATATTAACGTCCCGGACACTGTCATTAAATCAATATGCAAAACTGTAGATGTGTAGCAATGTATTTATGATATCTTTAATAATAAATTTCATTATTATTATTTTAATATTGTGATTGTAATTATACAATCTTTCATGGGCTATACAGAAGAGAAGCTAATACCCCATGAGGTTACTGGAAAAGACTCTGAGAATCCATACACATTTTGTGTCCAGTCAACCTTGGTTGCAAATTGTTCTTGTGTTATCTAGGGCTCTTATATTTACCTAGTCTACAGCAAGTTTGGTTATAGGTGATGATGAATGGATAGGCAGGAAATATGAGCGAAATGGTGAACCGTCCCGAGATTCTCTTTATTGCGTGATGTAGGGTCGCACTACTGCCTACATCAGGACGATCGGAGACATGCATACACACAGGCATACACACCTCTCCTACCGATGACTTCATGACACAATAGCACACGCATCAACCTCATATGCAAAGATCACAAGTGCACTCCGCCAGCATACACGGTCTTGTAAAAGCCGCACAGCCTGGGAGTCGAACCAGTGACCCTTCGCACACGAAGCAGACACGCTACCACTGCGCCACGGCCTCGGATAATTATTGGACGTTATGATTTGGATATTATTATATGTTTATAATTAAGTGGATGAATATTGAATGTTTAGATGTATGTTGTACTGTACACACATTGTGTTTAATAAATAAATGAAAAAATATATACATTAAGAGGCCGTTTTACTCTCTGGAAAATATAAATGTAAACAAACTGTCTAAAAGATCAAAATCTAAGATAAGGCAGGAAACTTAAATGACTGAAATCGAGTGGTCATACGTCATCAGAGTGATCAATAATCACAGGAAACGAATACAATAGATTGGTATGTAAGGCAGTGATAACAGGTTTCAATTCTAGCTAGAGGCTTGCAAAGAACGAAGCGAGTATTTTTACATACAATATTGAATCTAAAGACAGCAAAAAAAAAAAATAATATACTATAACGCATTTATTTATTTTTTGTATAATATCATAGAAGAAAAAAATCACATAGAAATATGCAATTTGCTTCTTCCAAATATTTTAATGCATATTACATAATAAAAAAAATATATAATATGTATATTTTAGAAGTCTACGTGCAAATGATATAATATACAATTTAAATAATAAGCAATAATATTATATAATATACGGAAACACAAATTTGGAGACGAAAATAAATTGACGTTGATATCCAAAATATGACATTTCATCAGAAAGGTTGGATATTATATAAATTATTTGGAAACATAAATATATATTTTCATTAAAATAAAAATGTGATATTGTATCCAAATTTGCAGATAGAGTGCGAGCCGATCACAATTCGGAGTTCAATGTCAATTTATTTTCTTCCAAATTGTTGTTTTATTATAATATTGTACATACTATTTATAATTATTTAATTTTATCATTAATTTGTTTATATATTTGTTTATTTGTTGCACGTAAATCTAAAAATATCGTGTGAATTTTTTCCCGTATTTTTATTTTTTATTTTTGTTTATTGACTAATTTAATTATTATATGTTAGTTCAATTAATTAATAACCTGTAGTTACCACCACCTTGACCCTTTAGATCAAAATTTTTTCTTTGCAACACTCAATTTGTTTATTATTATTATTATTATTTTTCTTTTTTTACTTTTGTTATTTTCTAATTAGCAAATAACTTAAAATATATTTTGTCTTTACGATGAAAGCAATGCTTGACCTGACCATAACTATTGCAATCATGACATATTTATAACAATTTAATAAGGTCCCGATTACGGATTATTGAATGTTAGCTTGATTATGCCTAGCCAGCAACTCATATATAAAATAGTAACTTTTTTTCTCATTCACCTATAAACTATTTTATACTCTCATAATATCAGACGAGATAATATTTTACATAACATCCGCTGTTTTGGGAGTTTACGAAGCTGACCTTCATACACTTTCAAAGCAATAATAAAAGTATCGAAACGATAGAAAATATAGAGAAAATATACTCGACTAAAAGCAAAACAGGACGTAATTCTTTAACTGTCCACAGTGGCGCATTTACTTGTAAAATAAATATAACATAAATGTAAGATCGTAATTCCATTATCTACAACTAATTAAGCATCGGATTGAAGTGATTTTTACACCGATGCAAAGTTAATAAAAAAAAGAAGGCATCCACTGAAGATTTTTTTTTATAAACTCAATAGCAACATTTTAATCGGTTAAAAACAGAACAAAAAAAGATATCAAAAATCAACTTCAGTGAAGGTCTAGATAATATCTTTGTAAAGATGTGTTAAAAATTTGGCATCTGTAGGTGCATTAGTTGCGGAGAAATCATGGAATTACGATTACATTGATTTGAATGGGCAGCAAGCAGGCAGCGCATAGAGAGTAAAACGGCCTCTTAACACCAGTTATGCTACATATCGTTTGATGAAAAAAACAATGTATATTTCTAAAAAAAAATCTATGACATGGGAAAAAAAATGCTAATTGTGTTGCATTTGAGTCATTATAATGACTCAAATGCAACACAATTAGCATTTTTTTTTCCCATGTCATAGATTTTTTTTTAGAAATATACATTGTTTTTTTCATCAAACGATAACCTCTTTTGACAAAATAGAAATTTTCATTTTCGAAGTTTTGTGAATGACACATAGAAGATGATCAAGTGACGTCATAACGGTATTGCGTCATCAAATTTTAAGAAATAGTTTGACGTATAAGTGCAGTGTCACAATATTTAATTTAATTGATAAATTGATATGACAAAACACAACATATTTACGTACATCAAATCATTTCCGCCGACAATTGCATTAATGAAACTCATTGTATGTTATAGTTTATAGAGAGATGACCAAGTGTCCTCTAATATAGGAAATTATTATTATGCAATTATATTTATTAATTAAAAAATTAATTATAAGGTCTAAAAACTAAAACTGGTTTAAACATCCATTCGGGCCATATACTATACTATATAATTATACTATCTGATTTTAGCACAAATTGTCCAATTCAGCATAATACTATGTTATACTGCGTTAATACTGTATTGCAAAGCATAAATATTAATGCTCTTCTAAAATTTAGCATTATTTATGCTATAGCATAAATTTTAAGAAAATTATTCTTTCCATTTTTCACGACAATTTCTCATTTTTAAATTATTTTCAGGCCTATATATATATAAATATATATATTATATTTATATATATATATATATATATATATATATATATATATATATATATATATATATATATATATATATATATATATATATATATATATATATATAATACAAAATACAAATCAACATAATCTTGGTTGAACGGAACTGAAGTGACAAAATGTAAAAACCACATCCATGTATTTAGACAGCTAGACTCGGCTAGACTGTGAAATCTATGAGACACAACGTTACTTTTTAATATTTCAACTATATAAATAATAATAATAATAACAAGCAAAGCCTTTACTATTAAATATTTGATTTTATTTTTTTAAATTTTTTTTTTCTTCCATGATCAGTTTACGGGGTTTCTCAAGGTACGTCGTGTCAGTCATATATGTACAGGGAGAATTTTCAACTATTTATATAGGGTGCCCGCTAGGGGAGGCTCATTCCTCCAGCCCACCCTCACCCCAATTAAAGCTCGGAGTAGACAATAAAAACGTTTTAGACTCGGAAACATGCACTTAATTTTAAAAGAACAATATTTTCATGTGTCGTTTGCAAAAAAAAAAAAAAAAAAAAAAAAAAAAAATTAGTTGGCGATTGTATGAATACGAACTTAATTAAGAACCATAATTATTGGATAGCCCATAGACATGGATATAGCCAGTCCAAACCAGCTTTATACCTTAACCTTTTTTATCTTGCATTAAATATATAAACAAAACGAACAAGTAAAGTAAGTAAGTAAGTAAGTAAGTAAGTAAGTAAGTAAGTAAGTAAGTAAGTAAGTAAGTAAGTAAGTAAGTAAGTAAGTAAGTAAGTAAGTAAGTAAGTAAGTAAGTAATCAAGTTAGTAAGTAAGTAAGTAAGTAAGTAAGTAAGTAAGTAAGTAAGTAAGTAAGTAAGTTAGTAAGTAAGTAAGTAAGTAAGTAAGTAAGTAAGTAAGTAAGTAAGTAAGTAAGTAAGTAAGTAAGTAAGTAAGTAAGTAAGTAAGTAAGTAAGTAAGTAAGTAAGTAAGTAGGTAAGTAGGTAAGTAAGTAAGTAAGTAAGTAAGTAAAAATAAACAAATCAGTCAGTCAATGAATCAATGAACCAACCAATCATCAATCAATCAATCAATCAATCAATCAATCAATCAATCAATCAATCAATCAATCAATCAATCAATCAATCATCAATCAATCAATCAATCAACAGTAAAAGTGTCTCACCCCGATCGCAAGCCAACAACACAGCAACAGTAAAAACAAGGAAGTTTTCCAATGCGCTGACATATTTAGTTCTCTGCACAATGAAGTGTTTTCTCTACAACTGCTCGCGCTAAACTGATAATGTTGAAGATGATAGAGGTCATATCGCGAGCCACGGGTCATGCTTTGGTCATTCATACAGGTCACGTGACTGACATTAGTAGTTCACATGTCTTCATGGATCATTTTCTTATCTCACTTCTATGTAAATATGAGCCTTATCAAGTGCTGACCACACACATTGTACAGGAAAGATTTATTTTGTTGTAATCAAAAAGTTCTAGCATCCCATGGAAGTATTTTGTTGTTTTGATTCATTTGCGTATGTCATGTTTGTCTAAACGCAAGTCAGTTACATATTTGTCACGCTTTTTGAGGAAAAATTAATTTAAACTTCTTCCTTCATATCTTCAGCAAAAGTAAAAAAAAAAAATTTAAAAAAAAAAAAAAAAAAAAAAAAAAAACATTGAAATAATTACACGCAATTTTGTGCTGCTGAGCGTACGAGTATATTGTCTCTACAGAATAAATTATTTAAGATTTTTTTTTACTGATGCGTTCTTTAACTACTTATTTAATTTATAATATTTTAAATAATAAGAAGTTTTAATAACTTTTTTTTAAACCATTGCTTTTTTTTTCAGGGTTTTTAAAATTGTCACAATCTTATATTTATTGATAAAATTTATAGCTTTTATACAGAGTAGTAACGTAAGTCTACAGGCGTATTAAAAAGTATATAAAAAAATATTAAATAAAAAAATCTTGAAATTTTGCATTGCAAATAAAAGAAATAAACATATTTTTAATGTAGTAGTTGGCCGGCTGATATCTCATAATAAACTGAATGGTCGTAGAATATAAAATTAACATGAAGTAAAGATGAAATTTTACTTGAAGGCATAAAACACCTTGAACAAAAAAGGTGGGTAATATCCTAACAAACCTGAAAATCAACGTTGATTTGGCCGGAGTCATTGATTTCTAATTTATTTGCCATTCACAAAATACCGCTGCCGGTCACTGACGTCACAGCTTGACTGGTCCACGCGCGCGTAAACCGAGCGAGCTGTGACGTCAGTGACCGGCCGCGGGATTTTGTGAATGGAAAATAAAATAGAAATCAATGACTTCGGCCAAATCAACGTTGATTTTCAGGTTTGTTAGGATATTACGCAACTTTTTTGTTCAACGTGTTCTACGCCATTAAAAGTTTATAGTTATGTCAAACACGTGAAAACACCAGCAAATATTTTAGCTATTTAACTCTAAAGATAACACGTTATAAATAGAAAATTATAACTTTAGTGACTTATTTTTTTAATTAAGAATATTATTTATTTTTATTATTATTATTAAAGTATTTTTTTTTACCAGCAAAAAAGTTCTTATAAACTCATTAAATTTTATTTGAAATTTGTAGATTTTGCTTGAGATTTACAAGTAATGTAGAAAGAATTATTATGAAAATAAAGTTCCTTATTTGACTATAGCAAATTGGTCACCCTCAAAGTATAATTATTGATATTTTTAATTATTGATAGTTGCTACATTGTTATACTTTTAGTAATAAAATAATGATTAATAATACAAGCAAACTTTTTTTATTTTTTATATGTATATTTTTTAAACCACGAAAAACTAACGATCACCTAATACTTTTTAAAAGGAATTGCGCATTTTTTGGAGCAAGGGAACAGGGCTTACAAACATCATTATTATGTCCTAACATGTACGTATGGCCTAGACTTCTATGTAATTTAGATTTGTACCTTACAACCGAGACTTTCGTGAAATTTCAAGTCTCAAAAATAAAAACGTAATAATTACGTTGGCTCATTTTTTGCACAATTTGTTTATTATAGGGTGTATCCACATGACGTCATATTTAATGCGCTTGGAGGCCATACTGAAGTAATGAATAACATTGCTCAGCATAGGACAAACTTTATTTTTGGTTACTTTCTTTGGGAAATCTCTTAATTGTTTTTGTTGATATTATTTTTCTACCATACTTGAGTGACTTACTCAAGCTATTAACGACATCAATGCTCTTAAAAATATTGCTTATAGATATAATATTTTTAAACTGGCAAAATGTATCATTTTCCTATGCTTTCCATGCTAATGACTGCTTATGTTTACTCAAAATGCGGAAAAGGAAGTGGCCGGAAGAGGAAACCACGTGACGGTAAAAGTGGGAGAAAAGTTGGTGACAGCAGCAAGCTAGGCCTGAGCTACCCCCCACTTTTACCGTCATGTGGTTTCCTCTTCCGGCCACTTCCTTTTCCGCATTTTGAGTAAACATAAGCGGTCATTGAGTGATCCTACATGGTGTCAACTTTAACAAGAATACATACATCATATAAAGCATAATTTATGCTATACTGCATAATAACTAGATGTAAAAATGTTATAAAAATATTATGTTGTGCAGCATAATTATTTGTGTTTGCTTTAATTTAGCATTTATTCTATAATTAGATAAATTAAGCATAAATTACGTAATTTATTCTTTCCGCGTATCTATTACAATTATTACAAGTAAGATGAAATATTGATTGTTTGGTATTATTAGAAACAACAATTTGCGATCTTTCCTATAAATAAAAAAGTTAATATTGATGGAGAAAATAAAAATCAAATTTTTAATTTTTTCATAATTTTAATTTATTTATAATTATTTCACACAGACATAAATAGAATTCAACATTTTTGAGTTTGAAGAAAAAAGAGACAAAAATTGATTTAATTATTTATTTATATATTTATTTGATTCGTGCAAAGGACAATATATAGATATTTATTATAATAATTTAAACATTTATTTTTATATAATTAATTAATATTATTTTTATTACATTTATTTAATAAAAGTGCTTTTTTTTTATTCAATTTATAAATAATTAAGTTATACTATGTAGTTTTAAAAAAATTTAAGTCCCAGAAAAACAATAGTTGTTACTGGCATAGCGCATTAGCCAATCACAGCTGGCGTAGAAAAAGGCGCTCTTTTTCTAATTTAATACCTTTTTAATATTATAGAAGCCTCTTCTTATAGCGTGTTTTATTATTTTTGACAAAACTACTATACTGAGGTCAGAAATATTTAAATGAGGAACATTAGACATACTTTGATGTGTTTTAAGACAGTAAAAAAAAAAAATAGTTTTTGCGTGTAAAATTCAATTCAAATTGTAATTATTTACAAGAAATTTAATGCAAATTATTAGCATAAATATTGGCAATTATAAATAGTCAAATTTAAAACTTAATGCTCTACAATAGATGTTATTTGTGATAAAATAAATACTGAACTGTCTTAAATTATTTTCAAGTATGTTTAGTATTCACCATGTTATAATTTTTCCAATGTTTTCTATATTTTAATTTTGTTAAAAAATAATATAAAAAAAGTTTAGTTTTTTAAATTCTGGGACCTAAATACAATTGCAGTAAAAATATTTATAATTTTACTAAGAATTTAAAATTGAACCTCAAAACTGTTTCACTTGGTCGCAAATGCAGCATTTTTATATATATTTATAAATATTTACAATTTTCAAAAGCAAAAATGAAAATGAAAAAAAAAAAAAAAAAAAAAAAAAAAATCATTCATATTTAAGTTTGTTGCTTTTGAGAGATAATTTGTGAAAACTTACAACATAAAAATATTTTAATATAAAATAGTCGAAATTAATATCACAGAAAACGATAAAATAAACACAGGCAAGTTCACTGCTTCACATTTGAGGGACTATCACCCACTTTGTTTACAAGATAAGCAAACTCAGAGGCCATGCAACAATACTATAATAAAGTGCTAGCAGACGACTTTCTTACATTTAACATGCTTTCTTATATGGGACAATAAAGCAGCTATAACTTGAGTTAGAATTTTTTTTGCTCAATGTTAAAATTGTTACTGCTTCCTGACACAAAGTTCTTGTTATCCTGAATTTCAAGCTATTCGGATGATTAATATAATTTGTAACCAAACTGTTTGAATTTCAGGAAAACAATAGCTATGAGTCTCAGTACGCTATAGTAAAAACTTAAATATCGTAAAATTTAACTCAAGTTATAACTGCTTCATTGCTCCATAAGAAAGCATGTTAAATGAAGACAGTAAGACAAAGTCGTCTGCTAGCACTTTATTAGTATTGTTGCATGACCTCTCAATTTGGTGATTTCGTCAATAGTTTGCTATGCATGTAATCATGTAATGGTTCTAGCATAATATTATGTGAGTTTTTTTTTTGTTACATTCTTTGAAGGTTGTTCACAATTAGGTTCACAACAATAACATGAGCTATTAAAGTGACTCACACTAATGATAGTAGCTGTCAAAGTGGTTCACAATCATGTTCACAACTCTAACATTAGCTGTCAAAGTGGTTCACAATTATGTTCACAACAATGACATTAGCTGTCAAAGTGGTTCACAATCATGTTCACAACTCTTACATTAGCTCTCAAAGTGGTTCACAATTATGTTCACAACTCTAGCATTATAGCTCTCAAAGTGGTTCACAATTATGTTCACAACTGTAACATGAGCTCTTAATGTGGTTCACATTATTAAAAGTCCAGTCTCAAGTAGTGTCAACAGTGAACTTGTCTTCTTACAAAAACATATTAACATAATTAAGTATCACCTCAATAAGGTGAAAAACATAAGATCGGTGCTGGAACTAATGACCCAGATCAAGGTCACGTCACTAAGTCAACGTTGAGGTCAATAACCTTGAGCGTAACCTGACAAGGTCACAGATTGAAACATGACCTAATTTGTGACCTAGTGTTTGTACACTCCTCCTGAATAAATCTGACCGCTTGCGTTAAAGATTCCCCAATTTAACATTTGGAGAGATTAATGCTTTGGTCAAATTTATTCTGGAGGAATATACACGAAAAGTGACGGATAAATAACGGGTAACCATTCAAATTTGATATTTTTTCGCCGCTTCTTAATTTGCAACAATATTTATGATATATTTTTCAATATCGTAATAATTTGCATATAGGAGTCACCTCTGTGATGCATTCAGGTAGACAATCCGTCTTGCAACTCTCTCTCTCTCTCTCTCTCTCTCTCTCTCTCTCTCTCTCTCTCTCTCTCTCTCTCTCTCTCTCTCTCTCTCTCTCTCTCTCTCTCTCTCTCTCTCTCAGAAACATTGTTGCGTTTTAAAAATAGCGAAAGTGACAAAAACAAAAAAAAAACACACACAAAAAAAACGATCGAATGATTACTCTTTATTTGTCTGGCATGTAGGATAAGCTACAGCGCTAGAACACGCTATATAGATATGTATTTCTAACTGTTAGGTCACACTTCATAACAAGCCCTTATTGTTGTCCTATAGAGACATGACCTAACATATGGGTCACCTGCCAACATACCGCAAAGTGGGAGAACGGGACACGTGACCTAAACTTACAATAATTGAGTGAACATCGAGATTGTTTGTTAGGAAAAAAGTAGATGAGAGTAATTAATTAATTACTTAATTATAGTATTTTGATTTTTTTTTCTTAATTAATATTTAGATGGCTTGACAAGATTCTGGTGTGAAGTGGATGAAACCTCCTGCATATTTCTTACCACCATCACCTGCGAACACACAAATCACATTGTCAATATCATGGAAAGTGAAGTGCATCAACAAATGTTATTGAGGGAAAAATCAACCTATACAATTATAGGTGTTTTTGGCAATACAATTAAATAACTTTTTTTTTTGTCTTAGAACACGTAAAAGTGTGTCTAGTATTCCTCATTTAAATATTTCTGACGTGAAAATAGATCTAACATCAATTTAGATTGCAGAGTGCGACCTCAATTAGATTCAGATTAAAGCTTTAGCTGAATTTATTTATTCATTTTTATGTCACTCAAAATTCAGTTACGAATCCTTACTTTTTTTAAATAAACACTTTTGAGTTACTATGAGCTGCTAATATAATTCATTTCATTATAATTTCACATTTTATTATAATACGTTCCATGAACGTAAAAAGTAAATCTGACAAATTGTTCAGGTACATAAATGTAACACTTTATTAAAAACTACTAAAAATCATAAAAATATAACAACAATAACTGAATTGAAAACGTTGGAACAGTAGCTTGTTAGTTTAATTGTTATTTCTTCAGTCGAAAACAGTTAGCTCTTTACATCTTAAAAAAACTTTATATATCTAAGACATTTGTTCTGAATAGAAACTTTTTATTTAATTTTTTCATGTATATTTTACAGAGTAGAACAAGTCAAATAACACAAATTACATCGTCAATATTGGAAAGTGAAGAGTATCAACAAACAACTGCTAGCTAAGTGAATCATGATACAATTTTGTAAAAAAAAAAAAAAAAAAAAAAAAAAAAAAACTCTTAGACCACGTAAAAGTATTTCTAATAATCTTCATTTAAACATTTTGTGACTTGAGAATCAACCTAACATTAATTTAGGCTACAGATTTGTTTTATGCATTTATTATTTAGGTGACTTATTATTTATACATGTGGGCATAGGAAAAATATTGTAACTGTGACGTCATTTCGTGACTTTTAAAAGTTAACTGCAAATACTGTACTAAATGAATATAAAAATTAGACATTCGCTTCTCTATCGATTCAGAACGATATACACCTTACTTAAAAAAAAAAAAAAAAAAAAAAAAAAAAAAAAAAAAAAAAAGCGCATCACTTCAGTTAGGAATCCTAACTTATTTGAGATGAAAACTTATGAGTGTGTGAATACGGCCCGTGTGTGCTTTTCCATTTATTGGAAAGTCCTTACCTGTCGATAAGACAATGTCTTGACTGGGACTGGGATTGGTGTATAGCACAATAACACAATACACAATATGGCAAGCAAAAAAAAAAAAACAAACAAACAAAAAAAAAAAAAACAAACAAACAAACAAAAAAAAACAAAAAAAAAAAAAAAAAAAAAAAAAAAAAACGTTATTATCAGCAGCTAAAATAATGCACTGAAGCAAATTATTAACAATAGCTATTTTAACTTAAAACAGCTATATTGTTAATAATTTACTAAAATGCATTAATTTAGCTGTTTATTTTTGTAACTGAAGTAATGCATCCTTTTTTTGAGCTCCTTTGGAATATGCAATAAAATCAACCCCTAATTTTTCTTAGTCTTGCTCATTTAGATTAAAGTTTAACGATGGTATGAATGACTTACTCATGGTTAAGCAAAGTGTTGGTCACCTCGGAGATGGACAACAGAGGACTGCGCTCTTGTTGTTGTTGTTGTTGTTGTTGCTTGTTCTCACCACCGAGGCTTGTGTTGACATTGCCGCCGTTGTTGCAGGAAACATTGCCGAGCTGCTGTTGTCGTGGCATCCCGACACCCTGTAACACACAAAACAATACAACTCACACTTCATGTAATAATAAGTGGGATTTAGGCATGGTGAGTGCTTTACAGTCATATGTTACAAAATCTACTACAGTTGAATGCGTAATATTATCACGTGCATGCGGCATACAAGGCATAATTTTTTTTATTATTATTATTTTTTTTTTACTTTGTTGCAAAAGGACAATTTTTAATTTTCAAAATTTTGGTATTGCTGGGCTGAAGGTTAGAAAAAGATAAGAATAAGAAAAAAAAAGTTCTTAATAAAATATCAAAGATTTCACCAACATTCGCACCAAATTTCAGGCTAAAAGTAAAATATATATATATATATATTTTCGGAAAAATGCCGCAACATGTCCTTTATCCTTTATACCTTTATACAAGAATTAAGAGGTAAAACGTACAACTTCCAAAAAATTTGAATCAAATTACTTTTAAATTGATGAAAATTGAGGATGAATGAATTCTTTTTAATGATTTGACATTTTTCTAATATATATTTATAAATAGGAATATTATCTCCTGAACCCCTGAATATTTTAAAGTTTAACGTTTTTACTTGCGATTCTTATAATAAGGCACATGTTGGTATCAGTTCTGTAGTTATTTAGTTTTTAGCATGAAAGTGGTGCTACTTATCCATTAAAATGCGTGTTATTTTTAAACAATTCTTAACTTTTTCCTAGCCTCCAGTCCAATAACAATACAAAAAATTTGAATGTTAAAAAATGAATATAATATGTAACAGTACTTACAGGCACCGTGCAAAAAAACACTTAAAATATGTATTGAAAATTAACAAATTTTATTTATTTTTTTTTTTAATTTTTTTTTAGAAAGTGCAATGTGCAATTTAAACAAATTTGGTGTTAATACGAGAAAACATTTTTGATGACACATATTTCCTATACTAAAGGAATATAATGAAGAAATACGTGCTAATCGTGCTATGTTGTTCAGCAAAGTTATACTTGTCACCAGTACACAAATAAAGCTCCAATTCAAGGTCACTATATATTTTACATAATAGCAACTTTAACAA
The DNA here is from genome assembly GCA_949318235.1 of Ecdyonurus torrentis. NCBI lineage: Eukaryota > Metazoa > Arthropoda > Insecta > Ephemeroptera > Heptageniidae > Ecdyonurus > Ecdyonurus torrentis. Next base: position 23,736,019 of record OX439136.1, on the reverse strand, counting down.
CATAAAATTTTACATAGTAAAGCAGTATCAACAAATTATTATGCTGTACAAGTTTTGTGTATAACTGTGATGTCATTTATCCAGTATTATCTCCCCCCCCCCCTGCCAGATAATTGATATCCCCCCCCCCCCCCCCATAGTTAATTGATATTTAATTACTAAGTGGCTCTCTCAACTATCCTGTCATGCTATACAGGTAATGACAGTTGTAACCTCACTCAATGAACTAAAGAATATCTAGACTTAAGTCATGAATTCCTAAAGTTGCCTACTTTACAGTTTTGTAACCCCAGTTTGTGAGGCTACAGAAGTTTTAGGGACATAATATATGAATTGCTAAAAAACAGTCTCAAAACATCAAAACAGTTGCTTCTTTATTATTTAATCGTGGGTTTGCTTGTGACTATTATATAATATGTAAATATAGTTAAAGTTTGACCTCAAAAACTTAAATCAAAAATGTAAAATTCATGAAAAAGGACCTTCATTCATATACACATATTTGTCTCTCAACCCTTATATATCCTTATAAACTGGGGGTAAAAAATTGTAAAGTAGACAATTTTAGGAATTTATGACTACAAGATTATAATTTACAAGTTTTCTTCCTTTTTTGTGAGAGTACTGAAGGGCTAAGTGACGTTATATGTGTATGTGTAAGAGTACCATCTTGGCATGCATCATTGAGACTATTGAGAGGAATTTTTTGGGGCTAGTATTCCTATAAGTTAGCGTGCAATAGGATAACTGTAAACGGTATCGTAGTTTTGTTAGGGTACTATATAGGTAATAATGTACTATAGTTAATTAGCGTGCTATATAGGATAAGTATATATCGCAGTTTTGTTAGGTTAGGTAGGTGACTCACATGTGATGCGCAGGTTGCTGAAAATGGTGCAGATATGAAGAGTAATTATATTGATGGTAAGAATTTGGTGCAGACGTGGCATGTTGTTGGTGATGGTGCATTGCGTGCAGGTGATGTGCAGTTGGACTTGCAGCAGACCATACCTCTGTGTTGTATGTCGCCTGAGCAGTGGGCGTGGCCATGTGATCATGTCTTGTAGGTGAGGTCTTATTGAGATGTTGTTGATAGTTGTTAGAATGTTGTACCCAGCTCTTGTCTTGCTGATTTACGTTGTTCATCTCTGCCAGGGACTTGAGCGGGTCACTGTTGTTCATGTTGTAGCTGGAGTGACTGGGCGATGACTTCTTGGGGGATACCACTACTATCGCCTCCTCACTGCTCTGCTGTTGTAGCACGTATGTAGCTGTAACATACACGGAACTTGTATATAATCTGTTTGTCATACACATATCTATACGTACTGTGTTAGTAGATAGATAGATAGATAGATAGATAGATAGATAGATAGATAGATAGATAGATAGATAGATAGATAGATAGATAGATAGATAGATAGATAGATAGATAGATAGATAGATAGATAGATAGATAGATAGATAGATAGATAGATAGATAGATAGATAGATAGATAGATAGATAGATAGATAGATAGATAGATAGATAGATAGATAGATAGATAGATAGATAGATAGATAGATAGATAGATAGATAGATAGATAGATAGATAGATAGATAGATAGATAGATAGATAGATAGATAGATAGATAGATAGATAGATAGATAGATAGATAGATAGATAGATAGATAGATAGATAGATAGATAGATAGATAGATAGATAGATAGATAGATAGATAGATAGATAGATAGATAGATAGATAGATAGATAGATAGATAGATAGATAGATACCTGTGGTGACTGGAGGGCCCCCCAGCGAGGCAGAAGAAGCTTGAGAAGGCGGTCTGCTGCCTCCTGAAGAGTTTGCCGAGACAGAGATAGGCTGCGAAGCCCCACTGCCCCACATTAGCACGGTCTGCCTTGTGTCATTGTTGTAACTGGACAACTGCTGATGAAGCTGTTCCTTGTCTTCAATCTTTACGTTGGTCAGACCATTCTGACCCTCAGGATCCATGTCTGGAGAGTTAGTGGGACTATGGAGGTGTAGCTTCTTGTGTAGCGAGCTCTTGACGTCACCGTTCATGCCATCTATAGGAGAGTGGTGGTGACCCACGTGATGGTTAGCGTACAGCGGTTCCTTGGTTGGGAAAACCAAGTAGTTTGCCGTGGTACTTCGATCTAACTGACAAGAGTAAAGTCGATCGTCGTTCATAGGTGACTTATTACCCGTGATATCGTAAGTGTTCCTGGGAGGTGGCGAGGAGACATCCAGGTAACCATTAGTCGGGACGTAAGCTGGGGTAGCTACGGCTACGGCAGCGTGGTGATATTCAGGGTAATACGGCGGCAACGGTCGATATTGATGAAAAAGGTTATCAGTTAGGAACCTATTATCGGTGGAATGGTGAAGAGCGGTGGGGTATAATTGCTGGTGAAAATTTTGACTTTGATGAATATATTCAGTGGGAGGTGTGCCTGCTGAAGCGTAGTACATATTAGAGTAAGCTGCCGCAGCCGCACTGGCAGCCGCAGCAGCTGCCGCAACTGCAGCACTCGATGAATTAGAAGAATTGGAACCTGCTGGACTATTTAGTACTTGAGTGTTTTGTATTTGACTAGTTGTGATAGGTGGGCTTGCGCTAATGTCTATGTTATTATTGGTGATACTGTATTCTGTGGTTGCTACCGGAACTACTGGAGCTACGTTGATTTTACGTTTTGTTCTGCACGTTGAGAGAAAGTCTCGTAGTTGTGTCTTGTAACGTCTGTTGACGCGAGGTGTGGAGGCTACAGGGGAGGTGGGGGAGGTGTTGGTTGTGACTGTGGTGTTAGTGGTTCCTCCAGGTCCGAGCTCGGAGTCTGTGAAGTAACTGTTGGTCAGTCCGGCGTCCAGGTAGCTCACTTTGAAGTCCATCGTCCTCTTGCCCAGTAAGTCACGTCCTTCCTCCTCCCTGGATACAATGAGAAAACATCAGTTAGTAACTCAGTGACTAATACGTCATGTAACACCAATTTTAATCATTACTTATACATGAATTACAATAATTTATAATTGCGCAATTATTATTAATAATAACATTAATAATGTAAGATTAGATGACTCTATGAATTTTGATCAAGTAACATACTCGGACATTTACAATTAACACAGTAAAGCCAGAACGAGCAATGTACTAAAGTCCTGGGTTACTTTACTTTATATTAGCATTATATATTATGGAAGATTTAGTATTTGTATTTATGGTAAGTTTGAAGGAAAAATGTTAGGAGAAACCACCACTTGGTCTTACCATAGTAAAGAGAGTTTCATAGCTTTATAAAAAAAAAACTTGCTAGCACAGTGAAAAAAAAAAACTTATTGAATAGCTATTGGCACTTAACTCCAAGAAAAACGGATTTTAGTGCTAAAAACTATATCCATTTTTTTTTTTTTTTTTTTTTTTTTTTTTACATCTGTGTGATAGTTATATTTTTACCAAACTCACTTCACTATGGTAAGGCTCTTGCTGGTTCCCTTTATCATTTTATTTCAAATTTACCATACCTTATTGCGATGGTTAATTTTCCTTAATATTTCTAATTTGAATTATGAAAAATAATAAAATAAGCAAGTAAAGTATAAATAATGCAAAGCATATTTTCTAATAAATAAATATATTACATAGAAGACGTACAATTGTTTATTTACTTATCCAACAATAAAAAATTCTCAATCTATAAATAAAACAAAAATCAATCAATCAATCATCCACCCTATATATTATTGACATGAATCAAATCGTAACGCACTGCAACAAAACTTCATTTAAAAAGTCTATAATGAAAGTTTACATGAGTCATACTTAAAAATCACTATTTGTAAGGCCGAAGTAATTCATTTATAATTTATTTCAATTGTTTTTATTTGATTATTTTATGACTTCGACTGATTGTTATGAAAAAAAAAATTTAAAATGTGATTTTAAATACAAACAAATCAGTGATAATTTAGAGCATATGTTAGAATAATCTATCATTTACAAAATTTTAGACGGCTGTGAGTATAGATATTCGTTAAATAATTTAATTAATAATTTTGTTCTTTCATTTTTGTATTAAAAAGTATGTTTTATTAGATTGATATTTTCATAAAATGTAATGGTCATTTTACTCCAAAAAAAAAAAAAAAAAAGAAAAAAAAAGTGCATTACTTCAGATACAAAATACGAATCCTTACTATTTGAGATAAACACTTATGAGATATTTTAAATAGCTAAAATAATACATTTTATCACATTTTTAACAACAGTTACTTAAAATAGCTTTAAACAACTGACCTAAAATATAACTATTGTTAATAATTTGCTAAAATGCATTATTGTAATAACTCAAAAGGGTTTTTCTCAAATAAGTTAGGATTTGTATTAAGTGATTGCAATACATAATTCTTGAAACGATGGAACACTCCGACTATTATGGAGAGATGTCAAAAGACCAAGTAACTGGGTCCTCTAAATAAAAGCCATTTATTATTATTATTATTAAAAAAAAAATGACGAATCTCTTGATTAATGTATTTTCATGGGCGTACTTCGATGTTAGATTTGATTCATGTTTAATTGACTCACATGAGAGGTCGGTGCGTGCTTATGACAAAGTCAGGCTTGGAGTTCTTGTAAACAAGACGTGAACTGGTCTGAAGCCACTGCCAACTGCCGTCCTTGGTCTGGTATCTGTAGGCTATCATACCTGAGGCTCCGGTCTTCAGCACTGTATGGAACATAACACATCTCATCAGCAATTTGTACACATACAGGACATGCTAACTCGCACAGGTCACTAATATACACTAAGAGATCGCACCTTTTGTTTATATGTAAATATTTATAGAAAGTTTACACAGTGAGTATACGACTATAACAAAATTTAAGGGTTACAAATTTTGTTGCACATTCTAAAAGAATAAGACATTGAATTAAATCATACTCTTTTTTTTTTTTTTTTTTTTTTTGTAAATTTCTAATTTTTAAATTAATTAAATAATTTTAATAATTTTTTAAAGTCGCAAAATTATGTCACGATCAGTAATTTTTTCCTATGTATAAAATGACCGACTTTGACGTAATATTTTTATTTTTGTTTCTCGTTGCACACATTGCCTAGCCTGGCACAGTGATATACTTTGTATACTTACACTCTTGGTGCGCACTGGCGACATAAGCGAGATCATCATAATGAACCAAGTGGTAGCCTCCCATGTTAGACAGCTCCGAGTCAGAGTAGCCTAGCAACAGCTTACCTCTGAAATACACAAGTTCATAATAATTATAAATGTGAATCAATCTTGATAAAAAAAATGGTACATTACTTACGAATCCTAATTTATTTGCATGAGATAAACACTTATGAGTTATGATAAGCAGATAGAATAACGTAATTTAGAAAATTACTAGCAAAAACTATTTTAAGTCATTTTAAGCTATTTTAAGGTAAAATAGCTATATATTATATTGTTGATGATTTGCTAAAATGTAATATTTTATCTGCCCATACATAATAACTCAAAAGTATGTACCTCAAATAAGCTAGGATTCATAACGGAATTAATGCACTCTTTTTTAAGAGTGAGTAATGCTGTCCATGTTGCATAAATATAATATATTATATATTATGTGAGTGATGTTACCTCTGATCCATGGAGACATGCGAGAGGTCCAACTTATGCTTGCTCTTGAACATAACTTCCTTCTGTGGAACTTCCAGCAGAGAGGGGGGACCAAACGGCGTGCAGATTGCGAACAACGCCAGGGGAGGTTCCTCGGTCTTGCGGTTCTGTCCGTGTAGTACTTTGACCCGGCCCCGTATGTCCAGTCTCTGTACACAAAACATTAAGAAATAATTAGGACATTGTTATATTAACATATGTGTCGAGAACATTAAATAATAAGTTAATAAGATAAAATTTTTATTACGTTCCATGTATTTACATAGTAGAACACACATCTCAAATACTACACGGAAAAAAGTAACTAAAGATTTAATATTTAGACTTTTTTATAATAAAGTTATTAGATATAGACAAAGATCTAAAGAGCTAACTATTTACCACTGAAGAAATAACGTTTTTTTAACAGTTTACTATTGAAACTTTTTTAAATTAAGTTACGGTTTCTACTAAAGAGTTACATCTATGTAACTAAACAATTTGAGTTTTTCGTGTACACAAATTAATATCAAATAATAAATAATAACAAAAATTAACAAATATTTAATTTAATCATATTTTACGTTATATTTAACACAAAATAGTTAGATAAATGATCAAACATAAAAGTGTGTGTTTGACAAGTAATATAATATTATACTAATTAGTAATTACTGTAACTTTACTCTAGTTTATATACTATTTTAGTAGTGTATACTGATTATTGTGTAACTTTTAATTGTAGCTATAACAATCTAGGATCAAAATACAATAATTTGAAATGCGATATCTTATTTAGTAAACATGTTTTCTCTCGATCAGTGTGTTTTGATTAATTTATTGTATTAACGTTAAGCTAGAGGGTAACTTCGTAATTATCACACTGAAATAAGTGAGGTCACTTTATCTCACAGTATATGAGTATATATATATATATATATATATATATATATATATATATATATATATATATATATATATATATATATATATATATATATATATGCACGTACATACATATGCAGCAAGCATAAGAGAGCTGTTTTGTTCAAAACTGTCAGTCAAAATTAAAGAAGTTCTGTGCGGCGAGACAGAAAATAACAATTTATAATTATCGTTTTTATTTTTCAGAGAAAATAAAAATAAAAATAAAAAAACGAGAGATAAGAGAGTTGATTATAGACTTTGTTGTTTCTGACATCAACAATGAGCCTTTTAATTGTTACCTCGCAACAACTAGCATCCGCTCCTCTCTCTCTCTCTCTCTCTCTCTCTCTCTCTCTCTCTCTCTCTCTCTCTCTCTCTCTCTCTCTCTCTCTCTCTCTTCACTTTATTTTGCTATATTATATACTTTATAAGAAAAATAATGTGTAAAGAATAACGTTTTAAACGTTTGGTTTTACATTTATAACGAATAATAGCAATACTATATAATAATAATAACAATAAGTAGGAAAAAAAATAAAAAAAAAGGAAAGAGAATAAAGGGGGGGGGGAAGAAAAAGCACTAAAAACATAACATTATGAAACAAAGTTTAAACAAAAAATGCTGGATTTATGTCATTAAAGCATAAATTTCACTATATTGGAAATATTTATATTGTGGATTTATGCTACGTAACACAGTTATTATATGAAGTATATAGCATAAATTATGTTGGGGAAATTGATGCGAGTTATTGGAAAATTATTTCGTATATTTATTTTTGTGTGAGAAAAATATATAAATATAGAAACAATACAATATGAGAGCTTCAAAATACACTGAATATAATAAATAAAAATGAAACATTAATGCTGACAAAGAAAGATTTCATGTATATGATAACAACATACAAAACTGTGCCGATTACACGGAAAAATAAATACGTAATAATTATGCTACACGGGAAGAATCAATTACGTAATTTATGCCGCATTTATGTCATTATAGCATAAATTATGCTAAATTAGTACAACACAAATAATTATGCAATAGAACATAATATTTATGCTATGTAACATAATTATTATGCAGTATAGCATAAATTATGCTGTGTAGAACAAATTGTGCTAAAAATGAGCTAGCATAATTATTACGTTGTTATTTTTGTCCGTGTAGCTTATTTCCAGCATAAATTGTTCAATACAGCATAAAATGTATGCTATACTTCATAATAAATATATTTAAAAACATAAAAATAATGTTATATTGTTCTAATTTAGCATTATTTATGCTATGACATAAATACAGCATAAATTACGTAATTTATTCGTAACATAATATATTGTAACAAAGTCAGTAGATATTTGTCCTCCTAGTGTACACGGAAAACATAAATTTAAGAAATTATTCAGTTACATAGATGTAACTATTTCAGTACAAACAAATAGGTTGAAAAAAGTTAAAAGAGTCATTATATAGTATAAACGTATTTTTTTAGCGGTAAATAGTTAGCTCTGCACATCTTAAAAAACTTTTAACAAATTTATAGTAAAAAACGTCTAAATAGTAACTTTTTAGTTAATTTGGTTCGGTGTGTGTAAATACTGTGCTCTCTACCTTCTGTGTATGTTTTGTGACATTGTTATTGTACGGTTACCATGGCAACATAAAGTATACTACTTCTCTATAGACCGGAACTAACTTCATATCTCAACATCTTATACAACTTTTTTATATAGAAAAATAACTAAAAAAAAATATGATTAATAAAAAAAAAAGTATAGGGTCAAATATCAAGCTATACTTGGACTCGACTTTGGGGAATATTCACGGCTACACTGGAGAGAAAATTTACATTTTTTAGCTTTTACTTTTTTTTTTATTACGTATTATGTAGTAAAAAAAAATCTCAGATTTATACTTTTATTTTGTAAATTTTTTCTACTTTTATTATTTTAGTTTTTAATTTAAAAATTTAGAACGTTATTTTTAAAAACTATTGGACTTTAACATTTGTAATTTAATAAAAACATTAAAATTTATGATTTAAGCAATTTTTTTTTTAATATTATTAATTATTTGCCTATTTTATTTATTTAATACTTATTTACTTTTTTTTTTTTTTTTTTTTTTTTGATGATTATTATTTGGGGTAGAAATTCGAAGTACTGAAGAACAATATATACAACTTCAAATATATTAAACAAAATTGAGCCCACCATGCATAAAAGTGATCGAAATTAAAAAATAATACTTTCCAAATAAATCTCTCCTTTGCCTTTTATTAAGTTGCTTTTTTTTTCTGTATCAGTTTTTAATAAATTGTTTGATTTTAAACAATATTGAATATTGTGTTTCTTAACCGGCTAAAAAAAGTGAGTACTAAATATTATCATTGTGTTATGAGACAAATAAGTACACATGTAAGATTTTTTTTTTTTTTTTTTTTGCTGTAAATGTGTAGTAATATTTTCACAAATATCTTCAATAATACTCCTGTTATTGTATAATATAGTATTAGAGAGAGAGAGAGAGAGAGATCATTTATCTGTTTTTCCAGCTCCCCTCTGATTGCTTAAACATCCCCGCCATTAACATCCATTATTATTACAAAAAATTAAAACTTAATCATTAAAAAAAATTGACGTAAATTAATGCACTAAAATATGGACATTTAATTGTCTTGGTAGCTATCTAATTTGCATAAAATATAAACCTTACATAGTTATCTCGGCTATAGATCTTACAATGGTTATTCTCATTGCGTCCTGCCCAGGAATGTTAATTGATTAGAACGCAGTTACGTCTTATCTAAACTTAATTAATGCAGCTTATACTTAGGCTGGTGTATGATAACATATTCACACAGTTATCACAATTTTTAAGCGTTTTTCTTTTTTTTAAATCGTTAAAAACTTTTTTTATGATTTTAATTTTTTTTAATGGTTAAAACTAATTTTAATGTATATTTTTAATTTAATGACTTTTGCTTAAAAAATAGTTACGTTTTTACCCCTCTAACTCTTAGAAAGTAAATGGTTTATTATACAGACTTTATACTAAATTACATTTAATTTTTCTATCTTTTTGTGTTTTCAAATAAAATTTTAAATGTGGATTTTTAGCATTTTATATTATAGCATATAAATTTAATATTATTTAATTATTTATTAAATTTATTTATTTTTTATTTATTTATTCAATTATTTATTTAATAATTTATTTTTTAATTAAACTTTATTCAAAATGTGACATCAGAAATATTTAACTTATTAGTAAACCCTGTTCTTTGCTCGTAAAATGACGATCAGCTATGGTGAATCAAATGGAATGCGTATTTTTTGGTGCAAGAGAACAGGGTTAAAGAACAGCATTATATATTATCGTTGAGTTCGAACACAAACAGTGTATCTGCAAAAGCAGCAGTCAAAATTCCTATCTTTTTGTATACTGTTTTAAATTTTGTTTATTTTGTAGATACACGATTTGTGCTCTATATAACCCGACGTTATATAGACACATTGTTACGTATATTCAGCTTCAATTGTTATTATTATATAATTATGACCACCACTATTGCAGTGCCAATGTCATTACAATATTATATATCCCTAACCTCTCACAACCCCGCCACCAGATCACATTATGCAAATGTATGTATGTATGTCTCACACCACACAGCAAGCAAGGCGGCAGGTGCCGCGACTTTTGATTTATTTCCTACCACTAATTATTATGTTAATTAAAAATTAATATGAAAATAAATTATGTTTCCGGTATAATATCAACTTCCTATAAACTTACATTAAAAATAAATTACGTAATTTATATACTGAAGTTATCTCACTTAGTATAAGCTTGGTTTTTTATAATAATTATGCTGTACAACAGAGTTATTATTCAATATAACATAAATAAATGGAATCAATGATTTTTGTTACCTTAAAACAAGTAAAAAGTGTGCCCTGTATTCATAATTTAAATATTTCTGATTTTGGTGTTGTAGTTTTCTCAAAAAATATAAAAAATATAATAATTAAAGAAAAAAAAAAAAAAAAAAAAAAAAAAAGAGCATTGTAATATTAATGGATAGGAAATTAAAAGACCCTACTCTAATATATAAGCTTTTTCCGTGCACCTTACTTATATTTTTACTAACTTTTTAATGATAAAAAGTGACATTTTTATATATTTTCAATGCTATTTTTAGCTGACACACGGCGTCAAATCGCAAGCTTAAATGAGAATAACTATCCAATCGATAATTTGTCGTGTGCAATTATTTGATTGATCTTTACATATGGGTGATTGACAGGTGATTTTTTATGACATTTAATTGTTGTCACGGATCACGTGACGATTGTGTCGTCACATTAGCGGAACAATTAGTCAGCCAGACACGCGGTATTTTGTCATCTAATGATTTGATATGACATAACGATAAAAATGATTTTAACAAAAACTGCTTGTTCCTCATTAAATTATACAAATTTAATATCCTATATATCTGTGTATAAGCACGGAAATGATAAATTATATTTTTTATGCAACATTTAACTTATTATACAGCATAAATTATGCTAAATTAGATAAATATAAATAATTACAAATTAATTAAATATTAATAATGCTGTATGTAAAATAGTTATTATATATTCAATATAACAATAAATCACTCTGTATTGAATAAATGGTGCTGAAACTTAGCTAGCATAATTATTATACGTGTTATCATTTGTCTGTCTGTGTATAAGCACGTATCAATTACGTTATTTATGCTACATTTATGTTATTAAAGCATAATTTATGCTATATAAATAGCTACATATGCTACACAAAATAATAGTTTATTTAATGTATCATAGTTATTTATGATGTTCATAGTCGAGTTCCCTTGATCCAAAAAATGCGCAATTTCATTTAAAAAGCATGAGGTGATCGTCATTTTTTTTTGTGGTTTGGAGCACGAAAAACAGTATTTACGAACGTAATTATTATGAAGCATTTGATCATAGATTAATAATAATATTAGTTTAGTTTTTACTTTAGACCACATAAAACAACATGTGCTTTTTAATGAATAAACACGAAATGGGATCTTCAAAACTGTTTATGCAATTTGAGTGACTATTCATGTTTAGGACGTCAGAAATATGCAAAAAATTAGTAAAAAAATGTTGTGCGGGTTGCATAAATTGAAATGTTCTGATCACTGCTACGGAGCTACAATTGGGTTTTGAGACAAACTAAAGTTATTTATGTAAGTCCCATCACGTGTTTTGTGATAAATGCTTATATTTTTCTCTGGTCTAATCCTTTAAGTATGCTCTGCTGCATAATAACTATATTTTATACAGCATAATTAATTATGTTGTTCAAATTTAGCATCATTTATGCTATAATGACATAAATGTATAGCATAAATTACGTAATTTATTCTTTCCATGTGTAGATAAAAGCTGCGATTTTCTCATAAGAAAAGTATTGAAGTGTTGCAGATTGTCTTTCTCTGCCGTTCGTAAAGTTTTGTCCAGAGGTGTACTTTGATGTGTATGTATGTCTAGTGCACTGCTGACCAAGCAGAAAGATAAACATGAACATTTTGTAACTCACTGCAAAGATCTTCAATTGACTTAACTTTATTATAAATGACGTAGTAGAAAGATGTGTATGATGTTTGCGGAAGCTGCATGTTATATCTCCAAATTATACTGCGCAAATCTGAACCCACATCTCTAACTTGAGATTTTAATTGTTTAAGCTGCCAGAACTTATAACTGGCTTACTACACGGGGAAAATATACACGGAAAGAACAAATCTTGGCATTAATGTCATTTTAGAATTATGGTCTAAAAGGCAATGTACATAATCACATGGCTATCGTTAGTTTTATGTGAATTTTAGCCTGGGCTTACCATTTTAAATTGATGGTTTGAATTTCTGGCTTTAGAATTGTTAAAATACGTTAAATCACACATCATCATGCAGTAAAAAACACAATACACAAAGTATTTAGGACGTGAACGAGCCCCATAGTTGAAGAAATAAGGTGAAAAATGTGCACAAAGTTAACTCCAAATGGAGGTCTGGATTCCGCCAGAAATTTCAGTTTCTCATTGTTGACCTTTCAAATATGAAAAAAAAAAAAAAAAAAAAAAAAAGTCATATTGATCCCTACTTTAAAATTTCTGCATCGACAAATTATAATTTCTGGCGAAACTCAGACCCCAATTCCCATTATAAGTAAAAATCAAGTCAACGTCTGAAATACATGAACAGGGGACGATTTTAAAGCACAATATTTGTGTGTAGTTTGTGTGTACTTAACTGTACCATGCACAAGATACTACATACAAGATAGGGACACACACTGCTTCCATGTTAATTTTAGTGGCATTGCGATTGGTCTATTTTGATCACGTGACCTTCAACTCGGGCGATGATTGGCTTAGATACTCATTTTGAATTTCGCGGCGGCCCAAATTGGGCGAGCGTGTCCTTATGTTGTATGTAGTATCTTGCCATGCATGTAGATAATACTCACGAGAAATCCTGAGGTGTTGTCGAGCAAACATCTGAAGCGCACGGTGAAAGATCTCTCTAAGACATGACAGTTCTCTGTGAGGAGAGCCTCGGGTAGTGAACAGCTGGAGTGATCGGCAGGCAGGAAGGAGTTCCACAGTAACTGTCGTTGTAGCTCTTCTCTGTCCTCAGAGTGGACCAGTTCGTACACCGACTGATGTACGATATCGGACTGTAACATATCGGACATGGTACATATTAGTACAACATAGTATAGTACAGTTCCACAGTAACTGTCAGTATAGCTCTATTCGGAGTGAACCAGCTCGTACACCGACTGATGTACGATATCGGACTGTAACATCGGAAATAACGTCAGAAAAAAATCACAATATATTTTTTAATTTCACACGACAAAACTTTAAGAATTTATCATAATATTAACTTTTTTCTTGCAGTAAAATTTTAATAATACAGATAAAAATATATATGGCTATTTTCTATGTGGTAGAGATCCATTTTATTGGCATGCTAATAACTGTTTACGGGGTATTTAAATGGAAATGGTTGAGTTCATATTGTAGTCACTTTGAGAAATATTGAGTTAGCCATGAGTTAGAGCATCTTTTTGATACCACCAGAGTTTAATCCTATAACTTATAGAGAAGATATAGGATCCAGTTTTTTTAGAGAAGGATGAGGAGGAGAGAGAAAAGTGTGTGAGAACTTTAGTTATATTTGTTAAATGTTGCAAAGTAAATTTGCTCTACAGCTTGATAAACTCCTACTTGACTTATAGCGGTACAATCAAAGTAGTAAAAATATTTGCAAAGGCTTCTTGATGAAGGACAGATGCAAGACAGATGATAAGATGTGAGTAAGGAGGTAACACGGTGGAGCTCCCAACTTTCAAACACACCCCGCGGTGTCAAGTAAAAGCTACACTGGCAAAATAAATCTCTACTCACATACTGACAAAAACAAATAAGTAATAATTATGCTAATTCTGCATACTTTATTTAATACAGCGTAATATATCATAAAAAATATGTTATACACTGCAAAAATTGTGTCTTTGCAAAAGTCGGAATTAACAACTTTTTTCTTGAAAAGCCGTTTGTAAAGACTTGCACAACGAAAAGACAGTCCTTTAGTCTTCATTTTTAAGACGTTTGTGGGACTTAGAGCATTTTTTGAAAATGAAGAAGACGGAAGACGTTTGCAAAAGTGTCTTCCGTCTTCCGTAGGTCACGTGATCATTATTGTGACGTCATGACAAAAGAAGAACGTCAAGCGCAACTTCCTTTCCACGAGGCAATGACGCATACATTGAAGTACCGCGCCCAAATGTTGCTCCGAAATTTATTCAATTATGTTCTTTATATTGATCAATAAAGTCAGTGTGACAATAAAATATGAAATATAAGTGTTATAGTTATGTGCAAGTGATATCAGATACCGTCAAGAAGTTGAAACAAACCGAAGAATTGGATCACAAAACTATTGCCGTTGACGCCATGCAATAGTTGAAACAGTCCAACTTCTAGGACTTTTTTTTATAACGTCCACATCTAAAGGTATGTATAACAATAAGAGTTCTTGCATTTATGTAAAAAGTAATTTAGAAAATTTAGGGGTTATTATAGTTCCTGATATTTTTTTTTTGGTATATAATAACTTAAAATCAGTCACAATAATACATGAAACTGTCATGATGTTTTTATAACGAAAACTTATGCTTCCATAACGTATCATTTTCTGCACCAATATATAGTTATATAAACGAATGCAAAACAATTTGTATTTAGAACACAATATTTTTATGAATGCATTTCTTTAATAGGCGGTTGGCGCCAAGGTTGGCGGGCGCCAGCGTTGGTGTGAGAGATGCACGCATCGCGGTATGGTGACACACGCCGCAGCAGCTGGAGCACGGTCATGTGTCAAGGTCAGTCATATATGTCCTCCTCTCTCTATCTCTCTCACTCAAGCATATTTCTTTAAAATATTAGAATAATATTAATTATTTTCACATAGATCGAGTTTTAATTATATATAATATATTATTAAAAATAATCAGTTAATGGAACATAGGACTACTCTCTCTCTCTCTCTCTTTCTGTCTCTCTTTCTCTCCCTTATTCTCTTTATTTTATTTACAAGTTAAAAATCGCATGAAAATGAATGGTTAATTACTTAATTCCAAAGTATTGAAACTAATTCAGCTATATTTTTTAATATAAACATTTATAATATATTTGTTTTCTATATAACTTTTATAAATTTACATTTAATTATTAGTTTTTACACGCAATAAAATAAAAATAATATTGCAATTGCGCTGCAGAACATTCTATTATATTGCGTCCTTTTTTTTTTCTTTTTTTTTTTTCTTTTTATTCTTAAATTTGCCTCTACTGTAGTAGTGTTTTATTATTTCACATCTTTTTATATTATTGTTTTGAAAGCAGAACTTTTTAGTTTTTTTTTTATTATAGACTTATTCAAAAGTATGTATTTCTTGTATATAGCGCAACAGTTTGAGCGATAAAAGTGCATCTTATCAAGAGCCGATGACACATTGATGGGGAACAGCTGCCTGGTTTTCGAAGACAGAGTAAGTTCTTTATTAAGTATCTTCTCTCTCTCTCTCTCTCTTTCTCTCTCTCTCTCTCTCTCCTATTATTATCCTCTTTCAGTATTAAATAATTATTTTGTTTTGTTCAAACAAATGCCAATGAAATGCATGTTTAATTTTCTTTTATCCGTTTGTTTTTTTTACTTATTTTTAGGGAGTTATGCATTTTTTTCTCATATTTATCTATATGTAATTTTTTTTCCTGTTATATTCTCTCTCTCTCTCTCTCTCTCTCTCTCTCTCTCTCTTTTTGTATTTTGAAGAAGAAGTATAAAGTTCTGTAAATGCTGAATCTGTGTCAATATTTATTTTATATCATTGCTAAATTTGAACAGCATAAATTTTTAAGCATAATCATGTTTATGCTTAGTAGCATAGTTTTATGCAGTTTATATCAGGAATTAAGTTGTATTAAATATAAAACTTTATGATGCCTTAACAAATATATATATATATATATATATATATATATATATATATATATATATATATATATATATATATATATATATATATATATATATATATATATATATATATATATATATATATATATATATATATATTAAATATTTCAGTATATTGTTGATTTATTATTATTTTTATTTAAAAAAAATACGGGGACCATTTTCAAGTCTTATTTAAATCATTAATTTGGTAATAATAATAGTACTAAAATAAAACTTTATTTTTTTAGGGACTGAATGTGATGTGGTCTGCGCTCTCTCTACACCATGGTGCTCTACTCTACACCAAGCACATGCTGGGCCTTTGCGCGTGATTCCGAGTGTCAAAGGTGACCCTGAATAATGGACAATCTTATGTTATGAACTGAGGATCTCGTAACAAATCCGCATGACTTTTTATTTTTTTTTTGAATTAAAGTTAAAAAAAAAATTCTTGCTATTTTTTAAATTTAAACATTCGTTTTTCATATCTATATAAAATGTTGTAGAAGATGTGAAATGACGTAAAATAAATTTAAATCAAATTAAATCTATGTGTGACTTATGTTTGTTTTTTCCAATAATAATTATGATAATCCTGTACCATAAATAATTTTTTTTGTTACATTTTTATTGCATATTTCTATATTTAACTAATTTATAACAGCATAAAATTATATGACTAAAGTGTAGTATATTCAATAACTCCTTTCAATTTTTATTCAGTGTCAATGAATTATAATCTGGTCTTAAGGGAACGTAATTAGTTAATATTATTATAAGTTTTTAATAATTTTGATTTTGTTTCAGTTTAACTTCAGATCAAGGTAAACTTACTCAGGTCGACATTTTAGAGGTCTATCAGGTAGCATGATAGGAAATGTAATAGGTTTGGTAGTATTGTAGGGTCAGATTAGGTAGGGTTGGTTAATTTGAAGACGTTTTAATCGTCTCTGCAAGGCTAGGGGTAGTGTCTCAGATAAAGACGGTTTTAGGGTCTTCCAAAGGAAGACACTGAAAAAGACAGTTCAACTGCCTCAAATAAGGCTGACTCGTTTTGAGACTTCAGAAATGTCTTTTTACAAGACTTCTCTGTTTGCAGTGTACATAGTATTATGCTATATTAAACAAATTATGCTGAAAATGAGCAAACATAATTATTATACGTATTAATTTTTGTTCGTATGTGTGTATGTAATTGACTAATAAAGGAATGACTGTTTTGAAGCTGACTTTAAGCGATTTTGCTCACATCCGCTTTCGTTTCACCGTACTGCGCATGCGTAGTAAGTTAAAACGGAAGCGGATGTGAGTGAAATCGCTTAAAGTCAACTTTAAAACAGTTGTTCCTTTATTTGTCAATGGTCCGATCTCGTGATTTACTTATTTTTAGTTTTTATAATTTTTTTTGAAGCCATGTATTTCTTTAACGAGAACGAGTTGTGAAGTAACTAGCAGTTTATTCTGTGAGTGTATCTCGCACAGTAAGCTATATGTTTATATGTAGAAGCTATGTCTAACGTAATGTCCCGCTGATTTCTCACATTTTCCCACACTTACACTTCTCTCCCATGCAAAGAATAAATTTGTATTTTATGAAAATTTTATTATGATAAATATTTTTGCATAAAAAAATAAAATATTACATCAAAATGATTTTTATATTCAAATGAGTTTATTTTTATCATATAAAAATGTTTGTGAAGTATTGCTTTGCAAGTCACTGATCTTAACTATCTTTTAATTAAGTAAAATTAATGTCTTTCTCATTTTATATTTAGAATATACGTATATATAAGCAAGGTTAATATTATTGAGACTATAAACCTTGATAAATATTTATATTTTATAGAGACTGATGTACTGAGATTTCGTATTGAGAAGGAGTATATATACAAAAAAAATTTAGGGGTAATTTTATTTCATATTCAGAAAAAATACATTTTTTGAAATCGATTTATATGTGAATTTTTGAATGAGATATTTTAATCAATTTTTAAAATTAAAAAAATTTACATCACGGGTGGCAAATTACGCATGTGGGAATTGATGGTTGTAACTTTCAAAACTTAATTAAAAATACTTAATGAACTCAAAAATTAGAAACTCACGTATCTATCAATTCAGGACTTTATATAAAATAAAATTTACTCCTAATTTTGTCATTCTTCACGTATTTTTAGTAAAATAAAATTTGAATTCTATTGGCTTATCTTCTG
The DNA here is from genome assembly GCA_949318235.1 of Ecdyonurus torrentis. Lineage (NCBI taxonomy): Eukaryota > Metazoa > Arthropoda > Insecta > Ephemeroptera > Heptageniidae > Ecdyonurus > Ecdyonurus torrentis. The sequence continues at coordinate 23,717,600 of OX439136.1, read as the reverse complement.
GCCATACAATGCAATCAGAAGGAGATCCACGCGAAACTTTATTTAAATACATTTTATTTCAATATGCCAATAGAAATAAAAAATTTCGTAAAAAGACTGTAGCTCGTTCTGTAAAGTAAAGTAAATCTCAATAACAGTGATTGGCTGACCAACAAAATAAGACACATTCATTGGTTGATCTTGTTTTTTGAGCCGATAAAAGTGAGTCGCATATTGAGACTGGAACTTTTTTTAGGAAGTTTCTTTCATTCTTATCAAGTTCAAAGTTCTAAAAGAAGAAATAACAATGATCGACCATATGTATAAACGTAGTAAACAGGTAACGACGTCATAACCAGCTGTTTATAACAAAGGAACATTTTCGAAGCTGGCTCAATATTTGTGTGTAGTTTATAGAACGAGCTACTACATGATTTACATATCGTTGCAAATTAAAAGTTATATCCACTTCTTCATAAGGTCGATTTGCAAACTTTTCCCTGAATGAATCGTCACCTTGAATACAAGAGTATTTCAGTTGTTTTGAAATGAACGACACACACACACATATCATGAATGAACTTCAGTATATAGGTAGACTTACGTATATTATATTGTATTGTATATACGTGTGATAGTGACGTGATGCACTGATAGCAAAGTGCACGCAATTTTGTGTCACGTGACTCTCTCTCAATCACGACGTCGCGTGCATCACGTAGTGACGTCACAAACCAATATTATTTATATTTAGCACGAAATATCACAATTACAAATTATTAACCTCTGTTCTAGCTCTTTAACATGATCATACATATTGTTTACCTGTTGTCTGTCTGGCTATTTACACTTCTCCCAATACTATATAGTTCGAGCGGATACAGTGTAATTTACTATGTAAAGTCAACTGTGATTGGCTAGTAGGTTTATAACACGCTTTCTGATTGGTTTAGCACAGCGGATACAACTTTTGGCGGAATAACTTTGTTTTGCCAGAGTGTAGCTATTTATTTACCCATTTATTTATTTAGCCCCTGAAAGTATAAGATTCACGCAACCCGCGATACATAGCCGACCAAAAATTTGCCTAATCTCCAGGATATAAACTATCGTACACGGGTCACATTTTTGTCAAGCCCTGATTATGCACTTCAATTACAGTTTTTATTTATTTATTTATTTATTTATTTATTTATTTATTTATTTATTTATTTATTTATTTATTTATTTATTTATTTATTTATTTATTTATTTATTTATTTATTTATTTATTTATTTATTTATTTATTTATTTATTTATTTATTTATTTATTTACTTATTTATTTATTTATTTATTTATTTATTTATTTATTTATTTATTTATTTATTTATTTATTTATTTATTTATTCATTTGTTACATATCTTTTATTAAATACAAAATACTGAATTATTAATTGTTTATTTATTAATAATAATCCAATATTCGAGGATGCTACGTATTACATTTGCCCAGCCCTGTGAAGCTTGTATAGTATACGTAACATCAAAGACGTGTTATGATTGTAGTTTTTATCTTAGCCCTGCAATATTTAATAATTAATTATGTTATAATACTGCAGTGTGGATTATTACCTGATGAAAACCAAGGTAGCTCTCTATGCTGTGGGTGGCGAAGAACACCTCCCCCTCACACGTGAGGATCAGCAGGAACCCGTTCAGTGCCTGAAAACATCAAAACAAATTATTAAACATCGAATACATACATTGCTATAAATAACATAAATATAATATTTATGTATATTTAATATATATAGTAAACTGCTGGATTTAAAATTTGAATTTGTAACAAATAAACAAAAAAAAATTGTGCTATATGGTTATTTTACTAAAAAATGAATTTCTATTGGCATAATGGAAATACCATGTATTTAAGTATAGAGTTTTGCATCAACTGAAATCTCCATCTGATTGCATTATGGCCATAAGCCAATAGAAATATATTTTTAAGTAAAGTGTACTGTACAGCATAGTTATTCACTTGTACAACATAATATTTTGTTGTTGGACGTTTACTGCTTTACTATTATGTAAAATACAGTAACCTTGCAAAAAAAAAAAAAAAAAAAACCTGAGAAAATGGTGTTACAATTGTAGATTAGTGCGAGCACGAATGTTTTGATAGACTATAGCGTGCTACACTGGTAAGCTCTATTGCTTGCGTGCCACACTGGTAAGCTCCATTGCTTGCGTGCTGAAGCATGTGTTGTTTTGTACATTATCATCACGATGATCATAAATCTGTGTCTATGCGTGTTGTCTTTGAGAGTTTCATTGAATCAACCACTGATCAACAATATAGCTGATGTCTGTTGATTCATTGATTGCTTAGTTCATCTATTGATTGGTTGAACTGTTGATTGATTGATTATCATGATTATTATGCTTACTTACTATATTTGTAAATCTTCTTGCACTTTACGCTGTCTTTAATATATGTGTTCAGAGATAGGCAATGCTGCCCTCACTGCACTAATTGCCTATTTATTTTGCCATATAGATATTATCGATTGATTGATTGCTCCATTGATTGATTGATCTGACTGACAGACTAACTGATTGATTGATTGTAAGATTGATTGATTGATTGTTTTACTGATTGATTGATTGATTGATTGATTGATTGATTGATTGATTGATTGATTGATTGATTGATTGATTGATTGATTGATTGATTGATTGATTGATTGATTGATTGATTGATTGATTGATTGATTGATTGATTGACTGACTAATAGAAGACAATGCTGCGAGATACGACAGAACAATAAAAGTGACCGCACACTTGCAGTGAGCCATGTGCCTACATGACGTCACTAATGTGCTAATTAATCGCCAGTTAATTAACTCACAGCTACGTATGCTTGCAGGAAGACAGGTAGTGCAGTTGTTTGTAAACAACACCAGACATACCCACGGTACTGTACACTACACTACACCAAGCAGCTCGCATGTTGGCTTGCTGGACTGACTGCTTACCTACCTAATGATGTCACGCACATCAGGGGGGAGAAGGGGGAGTCCCCAAACACGAAATATCAGCTGGTTATCTTTCACACCTCTGGCTGGCTGCCTGCCTATATGGTCATAACAACACGGCAAGCTTCGCACGAATCTCTGTCTACCTCTCTCTAATTCACTTTTCTAATAACGTAAATATAAATATTATACTGTCTCGGAAAACTTAGATCAAATAAACCTATTTTTAAATTTGTATATAGACAGGTTTCATCTATTTCGTTTTTTTTTTTTTTTTTTTTTTGTTGTTGTTGTTGTTGTTGTTGTTGTAATTCATTTTTTTTTCTTTTTAAGCTCTTATATGTTTAGATTACATTTTTAAAGTACGTTTCAGTATGTAAGTTTTTCCTCAATGCCTATATTTTATTTGTTCAGATGTATTTTTTTGTTTACTGATTATTCAGGAAAAGCAAATGAAAATAAACAAATTGTTGCAATTTTGATCACACTCTTACATTTACAGCAGCTATCAAGTGTAAAAATTATATTTTTAATATTAAATTATTGTAAGAATTGGAATAGATACAAACAATACAAACTTTGCTTAGTGCTCTCTCTCTCTCTCTCTCTCTCTCTCTCTCTCTCTCTCTCTCTCTCTCTCTCTCTCTCCACATACATAAGCACGAACAAATACTCATAATAATTATGGCGTACAGCATGATAAAATTGCGATACAACAAATATCTATGCTAAGAAATACAGCAAAAAATACAGCATAATGAGTAACGACCAAAAAAAATAGGGGGTCATTTTATTTCATATTCTAAAAAAAAAAATTGTCTTGGATCGATTGATACTCAAATTTCTAATTTTTAAGTTGACCAAGTATTTTTAATAACTTTTTATAACAATCGAAAAAAATGACGTAATACATAGGAAAAAAGGTTACTGACTGTGACGTCATTTTATGATTTTCAAAAATTATTTAAAAATATTTAGTAAACTTAAAAATTAGAAATTTGCTTATATATCGATGCCAGACAAAGTCCCATTTTATAGAATATGAAATAGAATTGCACCATAAAATATTTTAGTCTTCCTCAATTATATATATATATATATATATATATATATATACATAATCTCCATATAAAAACATATTATATACAAGGTAATGATTGCTATAGTTACCATTGTATGTTTTTACTTCGATATATAGCCCAAGATATAAAAACCGAGATAAATAAATAAATAAATAAACATTACAAACAAGTAGAGGACAATTACTGATATATAGTACGTACATATATACGTACAACGTGTAATTAACGTCGCTAATTACCGCAATTGTATAATAATCTCTATTTTTTTCTATTGTATAATAATATAGGGGCGCAAGCGCGGCCACATTTGACCTTTCTCTGCATTGGTTTGTCACTGGGGTGCGGGGTGGTGGGGTGGGGTGCGAGGGGGAGATTACATCGATATCAAAGTCTCTCTCTCTCTCTCTCTCTCTCTCTCTCTCTCTCATGTAACAAAGGCGCCATCTTGTTCATACTAGCTAGCTCAGATATTTACGTATATAGTAAAAAATTATGTTACTTCTTCCATAAAATAAATTACGTAATGTATGCTGCATTGCAATATTCTTATATTGTATAGTGCATACAATATACGCTGTATGTTGTTTTGTTGCTGCATTGAACTATAGCATTATTAATACGTATTTATTTTTGACCGTGTAAATATCTATACTTTTTCTTTTTAGTAATATTTCTGCAGTACAACATAATTTATGCTATATAGTGATTGATTATTGCAAAGTGCATCGATTTTTCAACACATATTCTTCATACTATGTTTGTTTGCTTTTTTTTTATACAAAATCTTGTTTCTTTCATTCGACATTCACTGTTTCAATTCAAGCCGCCTTGCTTTTAGGCTGCATTGGAAACTCAGGCTAAACTTTTATATATATATATATATATATATATATATAAAAGCAGAAAATAACTCGGAAATTTGAAAATTTTAGCTGCTTAGGATAATGTATTGAGGCTGACGAATTAATTTAATATGGCTATTATATGGCATAGTATAATATGGCAATGATGCGTAGAGGGATCATAATTATAATAAAAAGTTAATGTGAAGATTTATTTATTTATTTATTTTTTTTGCATAGCAAAATGTAAGAATTTAGAATGAAAAAGGAAAAGAAAAAATTTGTCATATTAAAAAAATAAAATCTCCCCTTTTCTATAAAATTAAATTGCCCTGAATAATGGAACATGCCTATCAATCTTGGAATTTTTTATAATTATATACTATAATATTATATATATATATAATATTATAGTATATAATATTATATATAATATATATATATATATATATATATATATATATATATATATATATATATATATATATATATATATATATATATATATATATATATATATATATATATATATATATATATAAATGAATATTAATATAGGAAATGGAAAAAGAAATACTTAAATTCCCTGCATTTTATTTTGTAGTAATAAAATATATTTTATATCCTCTCTCTCTCTCTCTCTCTCTCTCTCTCTCTCTCTCTCTCTCTCTCTCTCTCTCTCTCTCTCTCTCAGCCATTGTAATTTATGTTGAATATTGATCGTTATAAAATACAAGCTAAGGCTAGGCTGCCTATCTCCTGGATCTCTCTCTCTCTCTCTCTCTCTCTCTCTCTCTCTCTCTCTCTCTCTCTCTCTCTCTCTCTCAGCGACAATCAATACTTCAGGCCTGTAAAAAAAACTACATTATATGCATACTGTCCCATACCAATGAGGAGGGCTAAAAAAATTAGGTGGTAACTTTTCTATATTCTAAGAGACAAGACATTGTCCTGATTTGATTAATATGCAAAAGTTGTAAATTTTGAATTCTTAAGCTATTTTTCATTGAAAAAAAAATGACGTCACTTTTGATAACATATATGCATGTGGGCATAGGAAAATGTTTACACCCGTGACGTTGTTTCGCGACTTAAATAAATAAATAAAAAATAATTAATGAGTTCAAAATTTAGTAATTCGCATATATCTATATGCATTCAGGGAATGAAGAATAAATATGAAAATAATAATAAGAGAGAGAGAGAGAGAGAATTTAAGACTAGTTATTAAGAAAAATGTAAAAAAAAATTAGATATAAGAGTCATACTCTATTTTATAATGCTGATGGTGTATCATATTTTCAAATTTAAGAATATTCTAACAATTTTTACATCTATATTATATGCATTAAAAAAGTACAGTTATGGTATATGCAGTATAAAGTAAACATAATTTGATATAATGTATTTTGTTTTGACCATGCAGAGATAGTAAGATATGCATCAGCCATACAACTTTAGTATAGAGCAAACTCTCACGCTGCAGTTATGACGTCACAGAGACAGATAATATTGTAGGCATGACAAAGAGAGCGGAACATGGGGACAATGTAGAACATAGGTTTGTATGAGAAGAAAGTTTTGTATACTAGAGGTCATCTTAGCATGCCACTTGATTATGTTAATGTTTGTCAGTTTATCATATTACATTACTACATATATTTAAACTATATTTGTATAGTATAGTATCATTTAATTTACTGTATTGTGTTAGTATGTATGTGTGTAAGTAACTAAATAAGTGAATGAGTGAGTGAGTGAATGAACGAACGAGCGAGCGAACGAACGAACGAACGAAAGAACGAACGAACGAACGAACGAACGAACGAACGAACGAACGAACGAACGAACGAACGAACGAACGAACGAACGAACGAACGAACGAACGAACGAACGAACGAACGAACGAACGAACGAACGAACGAACGAACGAACGAACGAACGAACGAACGAACGAACGAACGAACGAACGAACGAACGAACGAACGAACGAACGAACGAACGAACGAACGAACGAACGAACGAACGAACGAACGAACGAACGAACGAACGAACGAACGAACGAACGAACGAACGAACGAACGAACGAACGAACGAACGATCAAATAAATAAATAAATAAATAAATGAGTAAATAAATTAATAAATAAACGATTAAATAAACAAATAAAAAATTCTATACGCTTTGATTTTTTAAATGAAAATTACTGCCTAATTTCATTGCAATTAATTAACATTAATTATAATTATACTTCAAAGTAATAACATATATATATATATATGAAAGCAACTGTTATTATTAAGAAATGTATGGCAATTTAATTTTCAATTAAACAAATCTGAAGATAAATATTTTAATTAAAGTTCATGCTCGTGTTACTAAATGATGATTTTTTTTTATGCATCACGAGTCAGTTTGTCTGTATTGTATTTTACCTTGATTTCAATATTATTTAAATGTACGTACAGTCCACGTAAAATACAATTTTGTACCACCCTGTCTGTACATAAAGTAATAAAATGTACACTGAGAGAAGAGATGTCTACTGAGTAAGATATTGTTTAATGTCCTTGCTCCCATGCAGTTTTGTATGTTGTTATTATAGACGAGAAATATAAAATTAATTATTGTCCAAACTTTGTTTAAATACGTTGTGATTCATCACATCATATACTCTGGCCAAAATAAGGTGTTCTCGCCAAAAGCTGTATCCGCGGTGCTAAACCAATCAGAGAGCGTGTTTTAAACTTACTAGCCAATTACAGTTGACTTTACATTGTTAATTACACTGTATCCACTCGAACAAGTATTGGGAGAAGTGTATATTATGTTTCCTGCTCCAGTACTTTTTATTATTTTGAGATATTTTATTATAAGTAAAGCATTGCGTTACAGTAGTTGATTATTAGAGCTATAGAGCAAACATTGCATGTGTTTATATATAAATATATATATATATATATATTATGAAGTTTGGATATATTGGCGATTAACAAATAGTACCTGTGCAAATTGTTTCACAAAAACTTGAGTTTTTCATATTTGTTATATAGCCTGCAGCACAAGTTGTTACCAGAAGTTGTTAGTATAGCTTCAAATAATAAACCGATAAACATTTTGTCCCCTTTCCTAAAGATAAATAACAATTTATATTTCAGCTTTTTTTTCTTCAAGATTCGATTCCATTTCGTTTTATAAAAAGTTTGTAATCATAAAATATCAATCAGAACGAACTCATATACATGCTTTGGTGTCATATGAAAACTATTTTTTCAATCTATTTTTACTGTCTATAAATTTTCAGGTGTTAGATAATAAATTTAATAATTAATTTTTTTTAAAAATTTGAAGGTTCCTTGATTTTATACGTAATTTACCGTTTGAGCTAAAACAGAAAATCTCGTATAGGTTAGGTTAACAAAGAAAAGCGTTGTAATCGTGCGCCGTGGTTTTACAGGATCGGGCGTAAACTCAGCAATCATAGTTTTTCTGTTTATGTTAAAACTTCATGTCTGTGATTTAAAGATATGACAAAAAAATAATAATAAATAAATAAAAAAAAAAAAAAAAAAAAAAAAAAAAGCAAAATTCCGTTTTAACTTGGTTTTGATTTATAAGAGTGTATTTGTATAGACATTCGTTCTCTTATAGTATAGAATATTCTCTCAGTTAGATAGATTGGCCTAAGACTCTCTCTCTCTCTCATACAGTAGCAATAATATCATACACTGGTATAGTATAGATTACAAGTAGCTTAGTCACAGCCAGCTAGGCAGCTATAGCTAGGCAGGCTGGCTGGCAGCTAGGTAGGTAGGTAGGGGATGATCCACCCTTACTTGTGGTCTAATGTAGTCTTGGCACGCGACATCAGGCAGCAGCTATAGCTCTCCATGCAGAGCAAGCAAGCAAGGCAGTTCAGTGCAAGTTTATAACAAAGACGCAATATCTCATATACTGCCAACTATACCAGCAGTCTTCTCTTCTCTCTAATTTATTTTACTTTTAATTGTTTTATTTTTTTAATTTTTAATTAAAATAACTTTTTTTCTTTTCATTTCATTTTTTTTCTTCTTTCTTTCTTCCTTTTCTTTTTTTTCTTTTTTTTTTTTTTTTTTTTTTTTTTTCCTCATTGCTTTCTTTCTTTTTTTTTTAATTCTGTTTCTTCTTGCTTTTTGCAGTTTTCTCTCATATTTTTTTCTTCTCTTTATTTTTTATGTTTTTAAATACTTTATCAATAAGTACTATTTTCTTTTCATTCACTTCTCTTTCAATTTTTTTTTCTTGTATTTTTTTTTTATATAATTATTTCAATCTTTCAACTGTTCTTTTTCTAGTTTTTTTCTTCTTTCTTTTCAATATTAAAACGGAATTAAAAAAAAAAAAAGTGGACTTAAAATTGTAATTCTATATAGAAAAATTATGTAATTTACGTGAATATAGCATAAATAATGCTATGTTTTGCACAACATATTATGCTTTGTAACATAAAGTATATGTAGTATTAATTGCATATTTATAGATTATGCTAAATTGTTCTGAGAATGAACTTGCATAAAAATATCACGTTTTATTTTTTGTCCGCGTAAATATTTTTTTCTTATAAAATAATTTTGTGTGCAAAGTGTTGGTGCATATTTTAATTAATTATTTATTAATTATGACAATTACTATAGTAATTAGCCGACTAAAACCTACATAATTAATGAAGTCAGGTATAGATACCTCTGTACAGGTATATACTATAGTAGTTTTAATTAAGATTTCATTCATTCAATTTTTCTCTCATGATATATAAAGTTTCAAGACGGCACATGTGGTAACCTTCAAAACTTACTGACTTCTAAATTAAATCTTTTTAAAAAATATTCATTTCAAAATAATTAACTTAAGAAGAGAGAGAGAGAAAAAAAAACACAAAAGAATATAAATTTTTATTACCTCATAAAGTTAAGATAAACCTATAATTAAAAATATTAATCTTTCGTTAAGTTTTTGCCTCTCTCTCTCTCTCTCTCTCTCTCTCTCTCTCTCTCTCTCTCTCTCTCTCTCTCTCTCTCTCTCTCTCTCTCTCTCTCTCTCTCTCTCTCATGCTGTATTGTTGGAAAATGAAATGGTTATTTTGCTCTCACATTAATGTATATTGGGGCATATACAGCGTGTTATATAATACATATAAAAATATAATATTTCAGAACTTTTCTTTTTCCTAAGAAAATTAGGCATAAATATATAATATTTAGCTTTCCTGCCCATTTGTTCGATTTGTTTTATTTTTTGCTCCGGATCACTAAGTAAGATATAAAAAAAATTCTTTAAAAAAAAAAAATAATAATAAAAACAAATAATAATAAAAAAAAATAAAAAAAAAAACATAAAAGCATTATTATTTTTGTCATCGCAGTACTTGGAAAATAGCGGAAATGAATATTTAAAATTTGTAAAAGACTAAATAACGAAATGTGATTTCAGTTTACCGTACATTACATTATCCAAAGTTACATTGGAACGTAGCTATATTGTACGTATATGTATACGTTAAGATTGAAATATTGGGCGAACTTTTCAGTTTTATTTGTTACAAATTACTTGTGTCTTGATCTTTGAGTAGTCGATTTGTTATACTTGTGTGTGTGAGAGAGAGAAAGATAGTATAGGGAAGGAGGGAAGGAGAGAGAGATTTATCTCAATAATCTCCTATATATATAGCTACAACACCTGAGGAGTCCATACCTAATCAATCAATCAATCATGTCAAGATCAACAACTTAATATAATAATAAAATTGATTTATAACATAAAATAAGTGAATACACACATCTAGCAGTGTATTCACCGAGATTATAAAGAAGTAGACGCTATGGTAACTGTTAAACATTCGTTTTTTGAGTTGTTTTAAAAATGACTAATTTTCAATACTTAAGCAATATTTTTGAGAGCATTTATTGTTAATAGGTTGAATAAGGTTTTTAGACATGCGGAAAAAATAATAACAGAAAAAAAAAAAAGTTTGTCCTATGCTGAGCAATGTTATTTATTGCTTCATTATGGCGTCGATGCGCATTTACCATGCTTATTCATGCACATACTCTATTATATAACTGCTTCATTGTCCCATAAGAAAGCATGTTACAGCTAAAAAAGACTAGTCATCTTCATTGCTCCATAAGAAATCATGTTAAACGAAGACCGTTGATATAGGCCTCTAATTAAGTTTGTTGATTCGACTTACCTGTAAAAACATATCTCCATCTAAGACTGAGTGGTCCAGGGCGGTGAGATCACGTGACCGGAAGCTTGGGTCACCATGGAGACCATCTTCTTTGTCTCTGTGCATGACCACTGCAACAATATAAACAACAATGTAATCACATCTCACATCGTATATATATAAGCATCACGCTTTGTGAGCTAACACAAATATTTTTATTATATTTTATATCTTTAAAATAGTAGAGTTTTGTAGTGATCTCGCAAATCCTTATTTTTTTATTATTATTATTATTTTTTTTTAGTGTTCTAAAACTACGAAAAAATGACGATCACCTAATGAGTGATTTTTTTATAATTAAGAAAGAAAAAAAAAAAAAAAAAAAAAAAAACATGACCCCCCAAGATTGTTCTCAAAAAATTGCAACTTTAAGCATCATGATCCATTTTTATTTAGCATCCTATGTATAAGTCGATAACTCTAATTTTGGCAGCTTCTTAATTAAAATGGGTATAATTGTGAGCGTTGCAGCACCCATATAAAAAAGTAATAATGCTTTTTATATGGAATTTTGCATTTTTTGGATGCAAGAGAACAGGGGGGGGGGGAGGTCAATATGTATTTAAACTGGTGACCAGCAGCACTAGGTCACATGCTAAAACGTTACAATCAAGGCGAGGTGCATATGAATATATATGTGCAATTTTATAATTTATAATTAATTTTGTAGCATTGCTTTAAATGAAAACCATTGTTTTACTGCGCGAAGTTAAGAGAGAGAAAAATAAATAAATAATATGTGAATGCACTTTGAGATAAAGTTGAGTTTTTTTTTTTTTTTTAATTTTTATTTTTTTACTTTTGCACTAAGATATGAAAACAGTAAACGACGAGGGAAATACTTTTTATTACTACATGTTTTAAGACAAGAAAATATACTTTATAAAGTTTTTCTTGTTAAATATTACTTACATGCTTGCTCTTATTTTTTTAAAAGAGAATAAATATCGTAATTACGATAACAAATTTATATAATGTAAAAAATATACATTTATATGTATTTTAATTGCATAAATAAGTATTGCATCCATGGACCTATTTTGTTATCACTATAATGTAGAACATATAGCAATTATTCATTGAAGTTGTATTCAATATTGTTGTATATTAAATAAGCAAGTATACTGCTGATATAGCATAATTATTATGTATTATTTTTTGTACTTGAAAACCATAAATTAATTCCTTATAATATAAATATTGTTAAATTGAAATAACAATTATGCTTTATAACGTATTATATGCTTTGTTTACAAAAGATTTGTAATTGGATTTAGCAGTGTAGCATAAATTATGTTATATTTAATAAATTTTGCTGAAAATAAGCTAGAGAGGAGAGAGAGGAGAGAGAGAGAGAGAGAGAACAAGTAATTAAAAAAGATAATATGCAAGTAAAAATTAAATTACATAATCTGTGCTGCATTGAATAATTGCATGGAAATAGAAATAAATACGTAATATTTATGCTAGCTCATTTTCAGCACAAATTATTTAATACAGCATAATTTATGCTATACTGCATAATAACTATGTTATAAAGCATAAATATCATGTTCTACAGCATAATAATTTATGTTGTTCTAATTTAGCATAATTTATGCTATAATGACATAAATGTAGCATAAATTACGTAATTTATTCTATTCGTGTGTTTCTATTTTGTAAGTAATTACGCTGAACATCTTAACTATTATGCTATATAGTATAATCACTGTACAATATAGCATAAATTATGATATTATGCATAAACGTTGCTGCTATTTATTTCTGTCCATGTATATACATAAGTTCGATACAAAAATTGATGGCTGAGTCACTAATGACCTCTAGGTAGTATACGAACATATGTTCCTACCCCCTCCCTCCCCTCCCCCACCTCCCTAACACAAAGGTAGATAATTGAAAAAGTAAACAACATGCGTTGCTTTGCTTCCCTTATTTAATTGAATTTAGTTATTTTGAATGAAACTGCAGCTACAGTCAAATTATACATCTAAATGACCGGAAGTTAGTAAACAATACTCTGTGGTTATCATAACAATGCCTGCCAATGATCGAGATATTGTATGTATGAATGCGTGCGGCCATATATGACTAAAAATTAGAGAACAAGTCATTAATAATTATGTAAAGAAGTGATTCTGTGAGTCTTTGAACGATAATTTAAGTAGTCATTTTTATTAAAAAAATATATTAAGAAACCTATAGGCTTGTTTGTAAACCGGCATACAGAAGGAGCTATAATAGGTCCGTGGAAAAAAGAACCTCGGATAAAAGGTCCTACCTGTGCGCAACTCGCCGTGCACATCCGTCCTTTTATCCGAGGACCTTTATTCCGCGAAACTTCTTTCAGACATTCAGTAACCCTACTCCCCTAAATGTTCAAATTCATTTGATCATGCAATGAAATGATCACTTGATCATTTGTTCAAGAAATTTATTTTTTTTCTTCGTATATATTCTATGCGTGGAGCACAAAAAGCAGGGTTTGAAAACGACGAGAGATTTAAACCAGAAGCAACTCCTTTTTCTCGGATAGGAATAACACGTACGTACGTTATAACTTCAATATTACAACAATGGGTTAAAAATTTGTATTAGATGTTTATCTGATACATATGTGAGAAATTTGTTTAAAGTGTAATGACTTAAATATTTGATCATGTTGTTACATGGCTTAATTTTTAAGTAACATTTCTTCTTTAATTTGTATTAATATCATAATTCGCAACCCTCTAGTTTACGACATAACAGTCGGTCACCTACTCCCTTAAGAAAAAGGGGTATATACATTTTTTTTTTTTTTTTTTTTTTTTTAATTTTTGCAACTACAAGATTTAAAATTTAACCTTTTTTTTAAATATAAATTTGGTGACTCCAAACAAAATTTTAAATTTTACAATCCATCATTTTTGTTCTTTTAAATTTCCTCTCTTAAGAGCCTCGATGTTATTTTTGTTTGTTCCTTACGATAGTCACGGTTCTGTATCTTCTCAAAAGTTGAGATTTTCTCGAGTGTGACATGTATAGCCATTATTTATATTTAGCATCATATATTTGCCTTGCGACTGTCAATTGTTTGGTACATACACTCACAAAACAGATCTCTAATCAACAACATGTGTCAGTGCTCGAGAACAAAAGAAAGTCGAACATTTGAGGTGGATGACTTCTTTTATTTCTGAAGTTAATTAATGATTATAGATCAATTAAACGCCTGCTTGCAGAACTTAATTGTCGCAATTAGGTACACAACATTTTACTGCATGTTCAGCTATAGAGCGTATAAGGTTTTTCATCAATTTAATTGGGGTTTCACAGTAAAAAAAAAAAACTATTTTTACTGTAATTTTTTTAAATTGATATATATTAAGCTGAATGTTTTGTTTTTTTCTTTCTAAATTCTTCTAATTTGCTATTTTTTTAACATTATTTTAAGACAATAAAATGCACTTATAAATGTTAAAATTGTAGAAGCCTCTTCTCTGCATGTTTTTGAACAAATAAACTGCACTCTGAGGTATGAGAAATATTTAAATGAGGAATACTAGACACACTTTTACGTATTCGAAGACAGTAAAATGCACTAATTTAACATTGTAAAAGTCTCTTCTTAGTGAGTTTTTAAGAAAACTACTGCACTGAGGCCACAAATTTTTAAATAAAGAGTACAGCAAGACATACGTTTACGTATATTTGAAGACAGTAAAATGCACTAGTTTAACATTGTAAAGTCTCTTGTTAGTGTGTTTTTTTTTAAAATAATACAGCACAGAGGTCATAAATATTTAAATGAGAAATACTAGAAAATACTATTACGTATTGTAAGACAATAAAATATGCACAAATTTAACATTATAGAAGCCTCTTCTTAACTGATCTATGACCTTATGAGCATGTTTTTGAGAAAACAACTGCACTGAAGTCATAAATATAGGAGTATACTAAATAACATGGGCTGGTATGAGAAACTGACACATTTTGCCAGTTTAAAAATACTTGTAAGTATATTCAAGTATGCGAGAAAATAATAATGGCCAAAAAATGACTTATTTTCTAAAGAAATTAGCAAAAAAACACGTTGATCCTATGCTAAGCAATGTTATTCCTTGCTCAAATATGCGGCATCGAAGTGCATTTATTATGACGTCATGCGCACACATCCTATAGACACCCTTTTGAATGTTTGAAGACAGTATAAAAAGCACTAATTGAATTTTGCAGTTTATCTGTACTACTAATTATTGTTATTATTAGTGTGTTTTTATAAGAAAACTATAAATTCACTTTGTGTAAGATTAGGAATATTTAAATAAAGAATACAATTCTTTTGGGTGTATTTTCAGTCAGTTTAAACGACATGTTAGTAATATTTGCATGGGTGGTTGCAGTCACCGGTAAGATCCATTGTCAATAACGTGGGTGACAAAGCAGCTGACTTACTATATAAGTAACGTAACGTCACGGAGCTTGCGCACGGCTAATTATCTTTTAGCCGTCACATCTCAAAATATTATTTAAAAAAAAAAAAAAAAAAAAAAAAAAAGCTTCCGCTGCCTGCTTCGCATTACAAATTTTAATTTTTTCAATTTTTATTTTTAACATGCGGTATATACATATATATAAATATATTAGATGTTTATCATTAACTGCCTGCTTGCATATCTTGCTCTTTATCTTTCAAAATATGAGAGAAAATATATTTAACATTTTTTAGAATTAATTACCACAATGCAATCTGGTTTAGAAAAAAAAAATGTTAAAAAGCTTATAATAGTCAAACTTTTTATTTTTTATGTTTTTACTTTAGTTTTACATGTTTCAAGTGTGTTAAGAGCTTTCTCTCTCTCTCTCTCTCTCTCTCTCTCTCTCTCTCTCTCTCTCTCTCTCTCTCTCTCTCTCTCTCTCTCTCTCTCTCTCTCTTTCTCTCTCTCTCTCTCTCTACTGATTATGCCTTTGTTAGTTTCAAAGCTAATTTTTAATATTTTCTTTTCTTTTTAAGTTAAAGATTTTTATTTTTTATTTATTTTTTCATTGATATTAATATTGTTATTATTAGTTTATCTATTTAATGTTTGTGATTCTTTTTATTGATTCCTCCTCTCTCCCCTCACTTTATATTAAATTTCCTTTTCCTCAATTTTTAGTCCCAAACTCATATATCAAACATTAAATTACATATAAACAAATGTAAAAATAGAGATAGCATATTAAAATTAATTATTTTATTAAAACTATATTATATAAAAACAATAATAATAAAAAAATAATAGTTAGAAAAAAATTCTATAGTTGTTAATAAAACGGAACAAAATAAATATACGTAATAATTATTATAACTTAATTTTAGAAACATTTGTGCATAACAACATAATTTATGCTATACATACTGACTGTATATTATGTTATAATAGCATAACAGTTATGTTGGATAACATTATATAAATGTAGCAATATTTATGCTATTTAAGACATAAATTTATCAAGTAACCCTAGCACTTTAATTTTCACTCATTTATAAAGGAGAAGCAAAACACGCACTCTTTTTTTATTATTATTTTAAGAAATCTAAAAACTGCATTGAGATGGTCGGAAATATTTGAATATGGAATATTATAGACACACTTTTACGTGTCTCGGACAGTACAAATAAATAATTTTGTTCGCTGGTAACATCTATTTAATATTATAAGAGACCACGTGCGTCTTCCAGTATTGGTCTTCAATATGTTACATATTGACAGTTGCAGTCAATAACAATCAATACAGATTATTGATTTACAAAGAGTTCAATAAAGTGATGGAACAATTTTTTATATATATAAAAAATACGCAGAAATTTCAAAAAGGTTTCTAAAGAAAAATAAAAACAACTAAAAATGAGAAATATGACATTTTATTAACAGTAACTAAAATTGATTGTATGGCTTCCAAAGAATCTTTAAATTTTGATTTTGGAAATTACTAACAGACTGCAGAGTTAACTATGTTGTACAGCAAAATTACTTGTCAACACGAAACAGATTAAGGTCCACTGCAAGGTCACTTTATTTTACATCATAGTAAAGCAGTAGATGTCTAAAAACAAAACATTCTGCTGTACAAGTGAATAACTATGCTGTGATGTGCCCCCCATAAGAAAACAATGAAGACAGTAAGATAAAAGTTGATCATCCCCTTTTTTTTCAATCAGATCAAGATCATTCAAACGAATCAATTACTTTATCACTTTTATTTAAAAATGAATATCATCTGATCTCGATCACATTCAGAGTTGCTGTAATCGATCGTTTTTTAGATGCGATCACCACGTCTTAAAAGTTGAAAATTATAAAAGTATGTACTGTACATTTAGTTATTTATTTATTTATTTATTTATTTATTTATTTATTTATTTATTTATTTATTTATTTATTTATTTATTTATTTATTTATTTATTTATTTATTTATTTATTTATTTATTTATTTATTTATTTATTTATTTATTTATTTATTTATTTATTTACTTATTTATATATTCATTTATTTAATAGCTTCTATATAAGCCAAAGTCGTCTGTTAGCACTTTGTCATTATTGTTGCATGCATGGTCTCTCAGTTTGTTTATTATCTCACTAACAGCCTCTAATTCTATTACGTATAAATATAATTATTCTGTATCAATGTTTAACCAAGCAATTTCGCGGTATAAATGCAGTTAAACGCAGTAACAATGGACAATGTATAATTTTGCGGTATAAAGCGGCTACATGATATAGTTAGGGTAGAATTTGCTAGTCATGACGTAATTAGGGGTGATGAGACAGGTAAGTACAGTATACGTGTGCCACCCCCTGGTGAGGTGTGATGATACAGGGAGGGTGAGATGTGCAAAGTCATGCGGGGGTGTAAGTATAATTGAAACATATCACAGCATATAGGCAACCTGATCAGTGATATTTAAACAGACTACTTTTTTTCACTGGTGTACAAAAAAATATGTTTTATTTTGGTTTCTAACACTTTATAATGAATGCCTACTCATTTCAATAAACTATTCAGGAATCGGTGCTGTATAAAAAAAATACTCTCTATAGGGTGGTTTCATTCATGTTAAAGTCGACGTCATAAGTGAGTAACATAACATGGGCCGGTATAGGAAAATGGTACATTTTGCCAGTTTAAAAATACTTCACAATTTTTTTTGAGAGCATTGATGTTGTTAACATGTTAGTACCTCAAGTATGTAAGAAAAATAATAATGACTCTGCGACTCTGATTGGTTCTACGTCACCGCCGATATGAGCCATTGATATTATATATATTTCTGTTATTTACTTATTAATCATTAATTAATATAATCATGTTTACTGCTTTCTCTCTAAACCACATGCAGAAAGAAAACTTTATTTTTCACATCAACTTGTATAGTAACGATAATTTTGTTTATTTCACGATTTTCTGGCATAAAAGTCTGCGATAGAGAAAGAGAGAGATAATAATTACTATATACATACTTATTGCTTGACTGAGTTTTTTTTACTTTTTTACTAAAAAAAAAAAACAACTTGAGAGAGTCGATGTTTAAAATTACAGTATTTATCTTCCTCATTGTTTTCTCCTGATAGCGAGCGAGCGAGGGGGAGGGGGAGGGGCTCTAATTGCAGAGCTGTCAATCAATCTTCAACTTTAGACATTTCTAGGAACCTTGCCGCTCTCTCTCTCTCTCTCTTTGCCTCAACGTCTTCCGGTCAAAACTGAACTGATTGACAGCTTGATGGATATACCGCGGCCCACGGGACTTGCCAATGACGTCATCTATATATATATATATATATAAATAATATATATATATATATATATATATATATATGGCACCTGCATTCATATAAAAGTCAACGCCATAATAATATGTGAGCACTAAATAACATTGGGCAATTATCAGAAAATATCATATTTTGCCAGTTTAAAATTACTTAACAACTTTGTTTGAGATCATAGATGCTAGATATTGAATTAGGTTTTCAAGTATATGCGTGAAATTATAATTACGAAGCAACTATCTGATTTTGTAATAAAAATTGCCAAAAAACGATGTTTGTCCTACTATGCTATATAAGCTATGTTATTCATTGCTCCAGTATGGCTGCGAGGCGTATTCTCGCGTTTTTATGCTCTCTCTCTCTCTCTCTCTCTCTCTCTCTCTCTCTCTCTCTCTCTCTCACACACACACACACACACACACACAAGACACCCGTTGAGTATAAAGAACTATAGAAAAAGTATATCAAATAGTTGCTATATATTTATATTTAAACCCCCTTAATTTTTTATTATTTATTTCCTATAAAATTAAAAAAAAAAAAACTTGAACATAAAAAGGACCCGCGTTAATATTTATCCCATAACAAGCTTTACTCAGTAAATATTTCAATTAATAAACAATTAAATTAATTAAATTAGCATCAATTAAGTACAAATACGTATATACTATGTATATATTGCAATAAAGAAATATACCAATTATATTTACAATTATATTTTGTTTATATATTTTTGTATATAAGTTATAATAATATAAAGAATTGATGAAATTTAAATAAATTTATTAAAAAAATGTCTAAAGTTTAAAATTTATCGAGTCTACAGTTTGGTACCTGGTCGGGAGAAACTGACTGCTTGCCCTAGCTATAAATTTACTGCGGTTCTAGTAGAGAGAGAGAGAGAGAGAGAGAGAGAGAGAGAGAGAGAGAGAGAGAGAGAGAGAGAGAGAGAGAGAGACCAACGACGGTGTGAGCTGTGAGGTAATGATCTCTCTCTCTCTTCATATTTTTAATTTTATTTTAGCTTTATAATATTGTTTTTAACGAAAGAGAAAGAGAGAAACTCATATTCTCTCTCTCTCTCTCTCTCTCTCTCTTTCTCTCTCTCTCTCTCTCTCTCTGAGCACATGGTCTATGCAGTCAAAAAAGCTGTACGTTATTTATGACAATAAATAATATTTCTCTCTCATTCTCTCTCTTTCTTACTTTCGCTTTCGTTAAAAAATTTTATATATATATATATATATATAATATAAATATAAAGTTAAAATAAAATTAAAAAAAGTGTTAGCGCCTTAAAAACGATTATGATCAAAATAAAAATATTATTTATTAATCTCAATTCATAACTTTGGAATTTATTTTATTTATGTTTCATTTTCTTCAGTACAACTTTTGAATGATAAATTATTTCAATTATTTTGCTGCACTCAGTATAATATTAAATTGACCCTTATATTTAAATTGACATTTTTTTTTATGATTAATTCATATAGACTTTCTGCATGAAATTCAATTAAAAAGTTTGTGCGTGCAGTATTGTATATATTGATCGAGTTTGAATAAGATCTAAATATAACTCGTCACAGTTTGGTGTATAGTTAAATAGTTAGAGAGAGAATAAGGCATCACTTTAATAGACACAATGTGGAGGGCAATACAAAAATAGGGGATAATTTTATTGTATATTCTAAAAGAGGACATCGTCCTGAATCGATGGAGAGGCGAATTTCTAAGTTTTTAAATCATTAAAGCCATAGACCTTATAAAACAACATGTGATTTTTAATGAATAAACATGAAATGGGATCTTCAAAATTGATGACAATTTTTACCAGAATGTTAATGTAGCCCCACGAGAGAGCGTGAAAATACTGTGAAGTATGCAATTTGTGTGACTATTCATGTATATGACGTCAGAAACATGCAAAAGTTAGTATGAAAATGTTGTGCTGGTTGCATAAATTGAAATTTCTGATCACTGCTACGGAGCTACTGTTGGGTTTTGAGACAAACTAAAGTAATTTATGTAAATCCCATCAAGTGTTTTGTGATATAAATGCTTATGTTTTTCTCTGGTCTATTCATTTAAGTATTTTTAATTAATTTTTCAAAATCGAAAAGTGGCATCACGGTCGGTAACTTATGCATGTTGGCATAGGAAAAAGTAGTAGCACATGACGTCATTTCACGAATTTAAAAAATTAATTAAAAATAATGAATAAATTCAAAATTTTGGAATTCACATACCAATCGATTCAGGACATTGTCCTCATTTAAATTTGCTATAAATCCCCCCCCCCCCCGTTTTTGCCTTCCTCTTTATAAATATATAATAATTAAATTATGCTAGCTCAATGCGCAGCAACATTTATGCATAAAAACATAATTTATACTATATTTAGTGATTGCATAGTAGTTATAAGATGTTCAGCATAATTACAAATGTTATTATAAATTAACAACATTTGTACTCTACAATGTAGCATATTATGCTATATGCTATAATTGCAATTATTAAATGCGTAACTAAGTTACGTTTTTTTTTTTTTTTTTTTTTCCCCTCTGTTCTGTAATAATTAAATTATAGCCAAAATATGGTTTTGTATAGCATAATTATTTATGCTGTTTCAATATATATAGTAAAATATATGCTATATGATATGAATACAGCATAAATTACGTATTGTTTAATCTTCCATGAAGTGATAGAGAAAGAGAGAGAGAACTCGAAGGTGGCAGCAAACACCGTGGTTGCCATGACGACAGACCACGCCCACTTCTATCTATCTATATTATCCTCTGTCTCTCTCTCTCTATATAGTGCACATTAATATGCAAGCATGCGCCGCGATGTCATGCATACAAAGCTGTGACGTCACAGCCACACTAACTGCATCCACTTCACCGTTGAGATCGATGTGTGCAGCCATTTTATCTTAACTTAGGCTGCGTGTATGACAATCAAAGTTATCAATTAAAGTGACTCTCTATAGACTAGATAACATGCCCTTTTATTTCATTAAACACTTAGGTTGATTTCTAAAAATACAATTATTTTGTCCAAGAACCAAATCGTGATGTTTCAGTTTCCTTATAGGTTTTATTATAAAAAAACAAAACACATGCCTTAAACTCATATAAGAAATTTTTCAACGTTATGCAACCTGCAAAACTTTTTCAATTGAACATCACAAGTGATAGCACAGTAGATTTTTTTATAAGGTGCCAAAATCAAGGGGCTTTTGTAACAATACGCGTTCGGGATGACATTTTTTCAAGTATGCGCCAAATAATTTCAGACATTATAGAGCACCCTCGATGGATATTGTATAATATGCACATAAACACAGCAAGAAGAAGTACATAAAATCTCTCTCTCTCTCTCTCTCTCTCTCTCTCTCTCTCTCTCTCTCTCTCTCTCTCTCTCTCTACACACTAAAAAAATAAACGTTAAAAAGCTTGTATATATATACACAGTTTAGCAATGCTTTAAGTATTGTGTAATCAACGGTTATGACGTCACTAAACGTTGATATTTCAACAATAAAAACGTTAGTGACGTCACAAGCGTTAAGATTAAATATAGAAAAATCGTAGATTTGTAACGGCCAAGTTTGACGTTTATTCCATTGTGATTCTAACGCTTGTGACGTCATTTACGTTTTTATCGTTAGATTGTCAACGTTTAGTGACGTCATAACCGTTGATTCCACAATACTTAAAGCATTGCAAAACTGTGTACAAGCTTTTCAACGTTTCTTTTTTATAGTGTGATACATTATTATACAACAGCAAGAAAAGTACATAAATTGACATGTGTAAATATGTTACATACAAAAACCACAAGTATATATGTAAAGTTACATAATATTATATAAAGAAGCAATATATATATGACAATAAAATTGACTTTAAACTATACATATGTATTCACTTAAAAGTGCACTCAAATATACATTCTGTTTTTGTAAGTTTTCATTTGAGAAACTAAAACTGCAAGCATTCGTGTTTGTTATTCATAGGTGCAAGTAAAGAATTTATTTATTTATTATATTAGACATATTATAGTTTGCCATATTGATGTATATTGTATTATATTGACTATATTGCATAATAGCTTTTCATATTGATTTAGTATTGCGCCTTGATATTATATAATGGAGCATTAAATAACATTGATCAAAATAGGATTTTTTCATTAAAAAAAAATGTACAATTTTATTGCGGTTTTTTCTTGGTTAGAATAAGTTGAGAAAAATAATAAAGTTATTATATTATAAACAAAAATTTATTAATAAAAAGAGACCACAGAATTGACGTTTGTTCTATGCTGGCCAATTAGCAGGCATGGTGCTGCGGCGCGCAGTTTTATGCAACCACCCTATACATACAGTATACTGTATAAATATTATTATGCGGATATCATATATCATGTTATTAGGCATACTTATATATTATAGTCCAATGTTGCATTTGTCTGTCTTCTACTTTAATTATATCAAAACACAACAAAATGATCTCTCTCTCTCTCTCTCTAACGTGTTTGCTACACAAAGATCAAATCCCATATATATATATAAGTTCCGTAAATTACGACATTATGTTATATAGTGTCTCTGAGTATAATTATAACCGTAGGTTTATGTATAGGGTGGTTTCATTCATGTTTATGTCAACGCCATAAGTGAGTACTAAATAACATGGGGCAGTATGAGAAAAAAAATGATAATGACCAAAAAATTACTTATTTTTCAAAGAAAATAGCGAAAACCCTCGTCTGTCGTATGCTGAACAATGTTATTCGTTGCTAAATTATGGCTTCAAAGCGCATTTATTATGACGTCATGCGCACACACCCTATTATTATGAACAGTACTTGGGTTAACATAATAGACATTGCAAAACCAAAACATTGTACTGTCATATATCACTGTATTGATTTAGTGTGACTTATTGGGTCTCTCTCTCTCTCTCTCTCTCTCTCTCTCTCTCTCTCTCTCTCTCTCTCTCTCTCTCTCGCTAAAAGTCAATAAGTTTTAGCAGTTTGAAGTGTTGATTGTTTTCACAAGCCTATGGACGCAAGAACCATATTCTAAACGACAAACTTGATCGTATATAATAGCAAAGCTAAATATTTAACATTTAGGTCTTATATAAGTGACGTCATTTACGTTTTTATTTTTATCGTTATATTGTAAAGGTATATAGTAACGTCATAACCGTTATTTTTGTACAATATTTAAAATATTACAAAAGTGAGTTCAAATTTTTCAAATATTATTTTACTAATATTTTTTTTTTGTATTTGTATTAAAACATTAATTTTCTTCTTCTTTATATTATTTTTTGTTTTTAAATGAGAAAACTACTGACACTGAAGCTGAAAATTTTTAAATCAGGAATAATATACACACATATATGTAATAAAAACAATGATTTTTGATTTTCGATGATATTATTATAAAAATGTTGGCAATAGGGTGTACGCATGACGTCATTCTGAGTGCTTTTCGATGCTCTTCTTGAGCAATGAATAACATTGCTCAGAATAGGACAAACGTAGTTTTTGGCTATTTTCGTTGGAAAATTAGCTATTTTTTGGTCATTTTAATTTTCTTGCATACTTGAGGCACTAGTTCAACCTGCTAACAGCATCAATGCTCTCAAAAAAATTGCAAAGTATTTTTAAACTGGCAAAATGTGCTATTTTCCTATACCGGCCAATGTTATTTAGTACTCACTTATGACGTCGACTTTAACATGAATGAAACCACCCTATATATATATATATATATATATATATATATATATATATATATATATATATATATATATATATATATACTGTATATAAATACACACACACAAAAAGAATTATATTATTTAATGAACAGTATGACGTCATATTTAGTACACGTGGACGCCATACTGAAGTAATGAATAACATTGCCCAACATATAGAACAAACGTCGTTTTTTGGCTATATTCTTTGAAAAAGCAATAATTTTTTTTTAATTATTATTTTGCTCACATACTTGAGATACTTATTCAACCTATTACCAGCATCATTAGCATCAATGCTATTGAAAATATTGCTAGTATAACTATTTTTAAAAATTTACAAAATGAGTTATTTTCCTATGTGGCCTATATTATTGAGTGATCTAACATGTCGACGACATGAATGCATACACCCTTATAGTGACCATAAGAGATTCAGTTACAAGGCGAGTTTGTTACATTTGCAAAATTATAGCTATTAGCATAATGTATTATGGCTTCTCATTAACCTCTCTCTCTCTCTCTCTCTCTCTCTCTCTCTCTCTCCGTTCTTACCTAGCTAACATCTCTATATTATACTTATTATATACATCAAACAAACATATACCTATAATAACATAAGGGAGAATAAATGATATTTCTCCCCTTTATTTTTAATTAACAAAAATATAAAAATTGAGCTCCTATACTTTTTTAATATTTCATGTTAGCTGCACACAGATAAAACTTAAATATGCAAGCAGACCTTGCACATAAATTTACATTCATTATACTGTTGAAATAAATAAATTGTATACCAACAATTTCTGAAATAAAAGCTTCATCAATTGACATTAAAATCAAACTTTGGTGCAGGAAACAGCTGGTCTCTGACATATAAACAATTTATCATTTGCCTCGGCCTATATTGTATACATATTCACGTCGTGGGGGAGAGAGGGTGGGAGGTAGGGAGGGAGGGGGTGTAAATTAGGGAGGGAATCACGTAGCGTGACCTTGAGTTTATCTATAATATCTGTCTGTCTGTCTGACTGTCTGTCTGTCTGTCTGTCTGTCTGTCTGTCTGTCTGTCTGTCTGTCTGTCTGTCTGTCTGTCTGTCTGTCTGTCTGTCTGTCTGTCTGTCTGTCTGTCTGTCTGTCTGTCTGTTAGTTGTTTGATTAACTTATTGGTTGATTGACAGATTGATTGTTGATTGGCTGATTATTGATTATTGATTGATTGATTGATTGATTGATTGATTGATTGATTGATTGATTGATTGATTGATTGATTGATTGATTGATTGATTGATTGATTGATTGATTGATTGATTGATTGATTGATTGATTGATTGATTGATTGATTGATTGATTGATTGATTGATTGATTGATTGATTGATTGATTGATTCGTTGATTAATTAACTCATTGGTTAATGTATTGATGTATTGACAGGTAGCGCGAGCTGTGGTGACACGTCGCTCGATACTCCACATATACACAGAAGCTGTACAAATGTATATATTAAACATTGTGGCTCACATACACACACACACATGTAAGGCCTGCCTGCCTGGCTGTATGCAAACAAACGACTTCATCATTGACATCAGCCCACATACATGCACTTCACTTATGTTAAATAACTGCAGATAACTCATATATAATAACAATACATGCATATTGATGTCTCAACTGTCAATACAATGACAAATATCTAATATAGATTGACTTCTGTCACTTTACACATACTTGCAGGGCTATTTATTTATTTTTACTTTTTTTTTTATTACAAACGAGATGAAATAACTAACGTAATTTGTGAACAATTACTATATTAGAGCACAAATGTTGCTATTTTGTAATAACATAAGTAATCATGTTGAATATCTTAAGCTTAAAGCTACAGACCACATAAAACATCATCTGCTTTTGAATGAATAAACCCGAAATGGGATCTTCAAAACTGATGACAATTTTTACTAGAATGTATCCCTACGAGAGAGCGTGAATATACTGTAAAGTATGCAATTTGCGTGAGTATTCATGTTTATGACGTCAGAAACATGCAAAAATTAGTAAAAAAAATGTTGTGCAGGTTGCATAAATTGAAATTTCCTGATCACTATGCTACCATTTGTTTAAAAAAAAAATAAAATGCTTTGAAATTTGAGCTACAAGTTATTTATGTTAAGTCCCATAAAGTGTTTTGTGATATAAATGGTATATTTCTTTAACTATTATGCTACGTATAGTATAATCACTGTACAATATAGCATACATTATAATGTTAAGCATATTTGTGGCTTTTTTTTTTCACTGTCCGTACTGCGTCTTATTAAAAGTCTAAATATTTGTTGTATTTATATTTGATTACTTTATTCGTGCAATATATCAACTATATATTTGACGGTGTTGTTCTTGACTATACTGTACAGCCAGCCTGCCTGCTTGACTATAAACTTGACGTACGATATCGATTTACATGGCAAAACTTTACATACCGGCTTAACAAAGCAAATCAAAACACAAAGAAACCTCATCGCAACGTTTATCAACATACAAACTGGAAATTTAACTCAAGCTTTTTTTGTTTAATGCATTTTTATTTATTTATTGGGTACATCAGGCATAACATAACCTCTCATTTTAACTCTGTAAAAAATTTATATATTGATAGCGTTAAACATAAAATAACGTTACAATTTATTTTTGAATAATTCTTGTAATTGATCATTAATTAATTCATTGATCGATTCCTTTCATTTAACATTTATGAGTGAAAGAGAGATAAAAAAAAGTGATGGTTTACTTACATTAATGGGTATACTTGAGAATTTTGACAAAACAATAGCGAAATTAAGATAAATAATTTTTAGACGGTATATAAAGCAGTCACGAGACCATAGAGTTTAGCTTATGTGATTTATAATAGCTTTGTTAGTAATTTGAACCATTCATAATTTTATATTGTATATTTATTTATTTATTTATTTATTTATTTATTTATTTATTTATTTATTTATTTATTTATTTATTTAAATATTTATTTATTTATTTATTTATTTATTTATTTATTTATTTATTTATTTATTTATTTATTTATTTATTTATTTATTTATTTATTTATTTATTTATTTATTTATTTATTTATCTATTTATGTATTTATTTATTTATTTATTTACTTATTTATTTCCACCATAATATACATACATAATAATAAGACAAAAATGTTACAAAAAATTACCGTACATGAAAAAAATAAATTATCTAATTTATGCTGTATTTATGTCATAATAGCATAAATGATGATAAATTAAAACAATATAAATAATTATGCTGTACAACGTAATATTTATGCTATGATTAGTTATTATGCAGTAGAGCATAAATTATGCTGTATTGAACAAATTTGATGTTAAAAATGAGCCAGAATAATTATTGCGTATTTATTTTTGTTCGTGTGTATATAAAAAAACAACAACAAATGTTTGTTTGGTGAAAACAGTGCAAGAAAGTCATAAATACCACTACCACATATAGGGTGTATGCGGATGACGTCACATTTATTGCGCTTGGAGGCCATACTGGAGTAGTGCATAACATTGCTCAGCATAGAACAAACTTCATTAAAGCCAATTTTCTTTCGGAAATTGCTTAATTTTTTTATTATTGTTATTTTTCGCACATACTTGAGATACTAATTCAACATATTTACAGCATCAATGCTCTCAAAAATATTTTATTGTGTTTTTAAACTGGCAAAATGATTTTTTGTCCTATGCTACCCATGTTATTGAGTTATCCAACATGGCGTCGACTTTAACATGAATGCATAGACTCTATTAGATTATACTTGCGTCCTAAAATACAGCTAAGCCATATAAATAGTTTTAATATGTGTGACTTGGACTTGGACTATATATGATTTGTACGTAGTTAGCTTTGCAAGTGATTTTGACTTTAAGATAAGTCCAGTAGCTGTGACTTGATATTTAGGAGTTGATGTATGGTGACATGGTCACCTCTCTCTCTCTCTCTCTCTCTCTCTCTCTCTCTCTCTCTCTCTCTCTCTCTCTCTCTCTCTCTCTCTCTCTCTCCACTGTATATACCACTTTGCCCAAAGATCAAATTTCAGACACAAAAACTGCTTTCAAAAACCAGATTTTTCTAAGATAATAATTTTTTTTTATCCATCAATATATATTTCTCTTCAAGACGTACAAAAATTTGTTACTTAAAACCAGACTTCACTATACAGAGCCATGTGTTGAAAATATTGTCAAAACTAATAGCTGTTATCGGGGAAATTATTTCTTTGTTGTATGTATATATTTCTGTCTTAAAAACACACTATAACTATAAGAAGAGGCTTCTACTCTACAGTGCTAAATTTCTGCATTTTAATGTCTTAAAACACGTAAAAGTGCATGTGTCTCTTATTTCACATTTAAATATTTGTGACAGGGCAAAAGTTTTTTTTTTTTTTTTTTTTTTTTACAAACACGATACAAAGAGACTTCTATATAATATTAATAGCAAATTACAAGTCCCTTTTTTTGCACACCACCTGTTAGCTGGCGCGGGTAACAGCTATTGAATATTGGCCTCTTATTCTTAAAGTGATTAATTTTTGATAATATAAAATTTGAAATTTTTATTGGCTTCTAAAATCAATAAAATTCATCATTATGGACACACAAAAATACGTAATTGTTTAATTACGTAAAATTTCAGCATTATTTGCTTATAAAACTATAACTGATTTCACATAGTAGTTATGCTATACAGCATAACAATTAAAAATATATTTGTACTGAATTTGAATAGTCAAATATATTATCACAATTGTATATATGTGCTACCTGGATAGCTATTTCACCTGCGTAGTTATCATTTAATTAAATATTATAATATCACATTCCAGTGGTATACGTACAGTACTACCTGGATAGCTACTTCACCTGTAAATATAATTATTATAAAATTTACCTTTGTAATACTTGAATAGCTACTGCACTTATAGTTATCATTTTTATATATGATTTACCTTTGTACTACCTGAATAGCTACTTCACCTGTAGTTATCATTTTTATATAAGATTAATCTTTATACTACCTAGCTAGCTACTTCACCTGTAGTTATCATTTTTGTACAAGAATTACCTTTGTAATACCTGGTTATCTACTTCACTTTTATGTATAATTTTTATAAGATTTTATTTTTATTTTTATTTTATTTATTTCACATAGGTTATACATATTTCGAGTACAATTGGTCGCTATAATTTCTTGCGATCAGCGAGCTAGGCTCATACGAAGGCAAAGTAAAGAAAGATAATATTTCAAAGAAAGAAAATGTTTAACTGTATTCATGGATATACTTTTATGTTATGTACATATATGTCTCACATACCCATATATGGATATATAGGACTTTTTTTTTTTTTTTTTTTTTTTTTTTTTTTTTTTTTTTTTTTTTTTTTTATATACATATTACATTATATTTTTTGTATAATACTTACAATATTCAAGCTTACATATTTGAAGCTTAAAATTAATTAAAATTAAGAAACTGTATAAGAAAACAAACTTAGAGACTTAGTCAAAGAATTATCAAGAAAAATCGACAATCTATTAAATGAAAAACAAGAACAATATAATATAATGTTATTTTGCAAATTTTCAAAATTATATCAACATACATATTATACATATATATACATGTATATATACATGTATATACATATATATATATATTTTTTTTTTATTTATTTATTATTTTTTTTTTTTTTTTATTTATTTATTTATTATTATTATTTTTTATTATTATTATTATTATTATTATTTTTTTTTACTCCATATTTCACAGAAAAGACTCAGACATAGAATTTTAAGTATAACTGTCATAGAATCACTATGACAAATAATGTGAGAAATATTAATAACAATATTATTGCAGTATTATTACCTTTATAATACCTGGCTAGATCATCTTTATTGCAATTTTTATATAAAATTTCCCTTTGAATTACACCTGGCTAGCTACTTCACCTGTAGTTATTATTGTTATATAAGAATTATCTATGTACTGAAAACTTATAGTGACTGCTATATATGGTTATGATTTACATGGTCACTACATATATATTTTGTGAGTGTATTGTATTGTCACTACACGTATACGTTTTCTCAGTGTAATCAGAGCTAATATTGGTCACAGCACAGTATAGACATAGGCCTTACACACACACACACACACAAGCACGCAGCACATATAAGTGATTCTCTGACTAATTGTTTGATTTATTTGACACGTCACGCTCACACATGCAGCAGACCGATCACGTGATCGACTGTATGTGACGTCACAATGTCACTTGATCAGTATGTTGGCACGCACGAATTCTCTTCACACAATTGCACTCATGTGTCATGTCTTATACGTAAGGCCTCAAACATATATAGGGGGCTTTGATTGTTTGTTTACATAACAAAACAACGTTATAAGCCATGTTCACATTTGGCTTTTGTATTAGTGAAAAGTCCAAATATTTCCTCCGGCTGATGACAAACTGAACAGTCGTGAAATATAAAATTAACATCAAGTAATACATGAAATGTTACTTAACATTTTAGTTATGTCAAACACATGCAAATATGATCAAATATTGAAGTTATCGTACTTTTAAGATAACATATATAAATGCAAAAATTTCAAATTTTAGCTTCAACTTTTAAGTCAAATTAGAAACTTGTTTCAAATTAAAAATATTATCAGATTTTTTTTTTTTTTCACCCAATTTTATTTAAAAATTTTAGTATTTGTTTTGCTGCATATGAATAACTTGGAAAGAATTACTTTTTAAGGAATAGTAAAGAATAGGTTCTTCTTTTGATTATTTACGCACCAAGTCAGTCGCCTTCTACGTTAAGAAGTTTGCAATGGCGTTCACAATTAAACTGATTTTTACATTTAAAAAAAAAAAAAAAAAAATTGTTTCATCCTTACTTTCTTTTTATTATTATTATTTTTTTTGCGTAACAGTCAAATTTAGGACTGTAAAAAAAAAATCAATGTCAATTTTTTTCACAATATTTAATGTTTTAATGTTTGTTTTACTGAGCCTTTAATTTTTTGTTTCACTGAATTTCAAAAAATTTGAGTTTAGAGATTTTTTTTTTTTTTTTTTTTTTTTTTTTTTTTTGCAATTGAAATTTTAGTAAAAATACAGTAAAAAGCTATAGTAAAAATTTCAGTATTGAGGAAATTTTCTACAAGTTATAGCTTCATTGCTCCATATAAGAATGTTAGTCGTCTACTAGCACTATGTTATAGTATTGTTGCATGGCCTCTCAGTTTGGTTATTTCCTCACTAAACTATATTACAAGTCTTAATATTATTAGTAAATTTGTTCTCAAACCATTGTTCATAATACGCACCTTGCAATGTAATGCATGATACAATACAAAAAATGTGAAACTCAAACGATAAATTTTCTCTATTATCCACAAAAAATTAAAAACCGTTAATTTGAAATCAGAATAAATTTGAAAAATAAAATTATAGCTTTGAAAAGCAATGATAAAAAATGGATTTTGTTATCTCTGTTTAATTGGTATTGTAATTAATACAATTAAAATTAAAAAACAATTATGATTTTTATGAAATTTAAAATATGTATCTCTGTCGGTATGTGTGATTGTACTGCAAGCCGTTTCTAATAAATTATTGTGTTTTTATGTGGAGTTTTAATCTTTTCAACTTTTTTTTTTAATTATTTATGTTTCCGTAACTTTATGTTTGTGCGCTATCGCAGCGAAGGAGTTATAATTATTAATTTTAATTTTATTTGGATTCGTATATATTAATATGTATAGGTGAAATTGCTAAAAACTTTAATATTATGTGCATTGAATTAATACTATATAGATTATATAAATATGTATGAGAGAGAGAGAGAGAGAGAGAGAGAGAGAGAGAGAGAGAGAGAGATAGAGAGAGAGAGAGAGAGAGAAATATAGAGAAAAAATATATATATTTTTTAAAAATTATTTCAATATAATTATTTTTGTTTTTTAATTTTGTTTTTATTGTGATCCAAAAAACATGCAAAATATAATTCCATTTTATTCTTTTAATTTTATTTATTTTATTACTTTTATGCCCCAATGTTGGGTAAAAAAAATACACTAATATATAGTCATATTATAAGTTTAATTTTAAATAGTTTAAATTACACTAATTGTCAATACAATTTTCATTTATTATTAAAAACTATATAATTGGTGACAAAATTGTAAAGATGAAGCAAGATGACAAAAAAAAAATGCACTTTTATTTTTATGTGGAAAAGGCATTTAAAAGACCCAAACTGTTAAATGGACCATATAAATAAATGTTAATTTTAATATTATAATTTTCATTGTTTTTTATGCATTTTATATTTTATTTTATCAAATGTTTATCAAATTTCATAGTTTTACCACCGTATTTTCTTCGTAAAAAATAGCTAGTTCGCCTGCAATTTTCATAAGTAGGATTTTTACTGCACATTCTACTGCATATTTATAAAATATGACTCTGCCTTACTGTTACCTGAGGCTACAAGTAGAAGTACAATATCTAGCAAACTGACAGTAAAGTGTGAAGCAAAAAGCCTAACTACATAACTTGCAGGCGCTCTCACCATTTTATCGAAGAAAAAAGAATCTACAGACTTGAACTTTAAAAAATCGTAACTCATGAACGAAACTTTGGAGTAAAAAAACAAAAACATATTCTGAATTGTTAAAGTTGTGTAACTTGCTCAAAAGTCTTAAAAAAAATCAAAAAAATTTAATATAAATGCGAATGAAATATTTTATTCATATTTCAGAAAATTTTATTATTTATTGCTATACTAATTTTATGAAACAATTAAAATGTATCACTTTGACGTATGTTATGTTTTTTCTAAGTATCCACTATGTTTTTAATAATGTCACTATATATAGCTACACTTTTTTATTGTTTTTTTTTGTATGAACTCCAAATTTGATATATTATTTAAGAATTTGTCATATAATCTCTCTCTCTCTCTCTCTCTCTCTCTCTCTCTCTCTCTCTCTCTCTCTCTCTCTCTCTCTCTCTCTCTCTCAGAACTGTCATTTGTATGCTTTATTACTTATACTACCCCTGACTTATATGAATAATAATAATAATATATACACTTTCAATCCATCATAATTATCACATTAGAAAAATATTTAAAATGTGACCGTTAAAGAGATTTGAGATAAGGGCTGTATGACGTCATTACGTCTTGAGCTGCTATATAACAACTAGGTAAGGTAAAGTATATATATACAAGTAGCTATAGGGGGTTCTATATCGATCTAATATTCAGCTCTCTATAGCCTAGCACAGTGGCTATATACCCATACCTTCGTGCAGCCCTAGCTCTCTCTCTCTCTCTCTCTCTCTCTCTCTCTCTACTCCATATACATACACAATGGTAGATGAAGATCATTCACTTCAACTTAATAGGAGTTCTATAATCCATGTTCAATACAAGTTACCAGCTACAACTTAATATTTATATTTCTATATCATTTTTAACAACGTTAATGTTTGTCTTTGGTAGTTTTCTCTCTTACAATCACGCATAATTTTTGGCAATGCTGAAAGATAGTAAATTTGAATTTCCCGCGCTGGCTGTGGTTGGCTACCATTGCATGGTACGTTATCTTGAGTTATGATATCTAGTAATAGAATTTGAACAAAAATAAATATATATCTAATAGAAAATATTTATACTAGCTTAATGCAGCAACATTTGCATAACATAATAAATTATATACCATATTGTAAATTGTAATAATATATTTTACATATATAATCGATATGTAATATATAAATAATAAATAATTAATAAAAGTAATAATTTATTGTTATGCATAAGAATGCATAATAAAACTATTGTTTTTCTATAATTATATGGACTATATATACATTGATAAATTTATTCTGTAAAAATATAAACGATGAATACTATAATAGCATACTTAACGTGTTTTATTAAGCCATTTACCTTAAAAAACAAAAAAGACAGATGATATTTATGTATGAGGTTTCTCTCTGATGGTGCTGACGTCACAAAAATAGTACCGGACGACGCTTATCTCTCTCTCTCTCTCTCATTGACCAAGGCATCTACACACGGTCTAGCACAGCCAAAACCGCCATACATATGCATTGTAATCAATTTACGTATAATATTAACAATTATATACATTGTATTTTAATACCGCTCATTAACAATTCACTAATTAACTATTTAAACATCTTGATAAAAAATAATTTTTTTTTTTTTTACTTTGTGCGCGAACAATTTTTTTTTTTTGAGCTTTACTTCCTTACACTTAAAAAATAAATGTCTACTAAGAACGCACAAATGTAAAGAGAGTCCCTGAAATTTTACGTTTATTATTTTTCATGCATATATACTTATCATAATGCATAATTATCAATGCATGCTCTCAAAAATATTGCTAAGTATTTTTAAACTGGCAAAATGAGTCATTTTTCCTATATTGACCCATATTATTTAGTGCTCACTTATGGCATTGACTTGCATATGAATGCAACCACCCTATAGACTGATTGCACTCATATTTAAGAGCTGCCATTTTGTTGGTCAGGAATACATAGGCCAGCCTAGGAAAAACGTCATTTTTTTTAATAGCAAAAGAAGCTTCAAACCTCAATCAAAGCCTAATTTCTAACTCCTAATAAGCTCGAAAAATTAGAGAAAATTTTGTTTAGTTGAAATAAACTCTTTTGTGTGAAAAATTAGAAGAATTGATGTTTCCCCTATGCTGGATAATGCATTATAGGCACCACAAACATGGCGACAAAGCGCAAGGATGTGCAAGGGCTCTATAGAGAGTACACATTTTAAATTTTGTATAATTTTAGTTATACTCTCTAAATTCAAAATTCTTTATTCATTTCTTTCATCTGCATTATTCAAGGTTATTACTTAATTAAAAACAGTAATTAGAAATTATAATCAACATATAAACATAATTTTAAAAAATTTTAAACGACAATTGACTTTTCCATTTTTTTTCTTTTTTAATCAAAAAATCTTGTTTTTACCGTAAGATATTTTACTGTGTAATTTTTTAGTCAGTAGCAGTTCGTTTTGACAGTGTACATTAGATGACACATTAGATTTTGACTCGCTCTCGTGTTTGAGACTATAAGCTAGGCGTGAGGCTTTAAAATAATTAACAAAATGAATTTTCAACTAAAATATGAATTAAAACTAAATTACACATTTCTCTCTGTATATATTATGTTCAAGATAAAAATATTAAAGCCTCACTTCCGGTGTAGTATAAGGCTGATTTAAGGAGGATTTAAATTGTAAAACATTTTATTGTTTTGCCTGCAAACATTAATACTGTTCGTAAACCATGTTTTCTGTTACTAAAATGACGATCAACTTTGGTTATTCAAATGTAATGCGCATTTTTTGGTGCAAGATAACAAGGTTTGCGAACAACACTATTATACGCTACGAGTGTAAAATGTTTTAGACTCAATATTTAAAAAGATAATTTGTTTCCTTTTCCTTTCATAAACTTCAACTTTTTTTTTTTTTTTTTTTTTTTTTTTTTTTTTTTTTGCCATTGCAGCCTTATACTCTATTTGAACTAATTTTGATGTATTAAATTTAAGATAGTTAACTATATAGTGAATGTGGTCGTATTTATTTTATGCCCAGTTGTTTAACATTGTAAAAAAGGTAGGAACTGGGTATAGGACATTACCCTGAGTTTAAAAAATAACCTGAAGTTAGCTAGTGGTAAAGTTAAGGGGTATAAAATCTCTATTTTGTAAGTTTTTTTAAAATTTATTATTATTATTTTTCTTTTGGTTTATTGCAATTATTTTTTTAAGGTGGGAAATCAGCTACTACGGGATTTAACTAAGAAATAAAAATCTGAAATTTTGCACAGTGAAACTTTACGATAATTAATCTTCAAATAAGAAAAATTAGAGGGGTATCACCTATAGATTTTAAATATGATTTGTTTAAATTTTAGTCCCATAAGAACCCATGATAATTTCTATAATTATTTTCTCTCTTATCTAATACGAGTTCTAAAAATGTTATCAAAGATAGCTCTTACTATATTATGGCATCATAAAGTTTTTGAAAGTTTTCTTTTTTATAGATTTGCAGATACAAGCCATCTAAATACAACTCTTAAGTTTTTATTTTGAATGGGAATTTTTTTTTGTCAATAAAAAAGTGATTTGAAATCAAATATCAAAACATTGTATAATTTTCTATAGTAACTCTATGCTATTATTTGCAAGAGAAGAGAGAGAGAGAGAGAGAGAGAGAGAGAGAGAGAGAGAGAGAGAGAGAGAGAGAGAGAGAGAGAGAGAGAGAGAGAGAGAGAGAGAGAAATGGTGGCTATATAGAGAGGTAGCTACTTGAAACACAAATGACACATCATATTGTCATGCGCAAGTCCAACCCTCCTATAGATGTTAACTTTGATATCAAACCTCCACACACACACACAGACAGACAGACAGACAGATTGTCATTGGACAAGATTGCTAACGTCAGATCAATACTGTGTTCTCTCTCTATGCTTATGTACACAAATCTTCAATACTTCATTTTGTCGTCACCTTTATACTACATGCAAGGACAATACATTATGTATTTACACGGAAATAATAAATTACGTAATTAATGCTACATTTATGTCATTATAGCATAAATTATGCTAAAGTTAGAACAACATAAATAATTATGCTGTACAACATAATATTTATGCTATATGTAACATAACTCTTGTGCAATATAGCATACATTATGATTTATTGCTCAAATTCTTTATTTTTGTCCGTGTAAGGTAGCTCATTATAGCACAATGTTTTCAATATATACTAGTAATATAAGTATGTAACTATACTTTATTTTAAGTTGTTTTGAGTTATTTTAAGTTATTTTAAAATTGCTATTGTTGATGCTTTCCAAAAATGCATTTTTTTAATCTGCAGCTCAAAAATGTTAATCTCAAATACGATAGGATTCGTAAAGTTTTTTTTTTCTTCAGAATGCATAAATATTAAGTATACAGTATAATTATTTATGCTTTTCTCTAATTTAGCAGCATTTATCATGGTATTTTTTAATAACATAATTACTGCATTACTCTATTTAGACGTTTTTATAATAAATTTCTTATACAAAGTATTTTAAGATGTGAAGAGCTATAACTATTTACCGCTGAAGAAATTATGTTTATACTAACATTAAATTACCATTCAATTTTTTTTCAATTCAGTTTATTTGTTTGGTTTAAACTGAAGAGTTACATCTATGTAACTGAACAAATTATCACATTTATATTTTCCGTGCAGCATAATTATTATACTTTATTTGTGTACCGTAATTACACTAATTATCAATTAAAATTTATATTATCAATTAAAATTTATCAAAAAGTTTAAGATTTAAAATATGAATAATTATATATAAAAAAGTGTTTAAGTATTTTTTATACTGAGTTAAACCATTTTATAAAAATTAAAAATTATAAATATGGATTATTTAAAAAACATTTATTTATAAGCAAAAAAACAAAAAAAAAACACTAACATTATGAATTTTGTGTCTATACTAATTTAAAATTGTAACTGACTGTACTGTTAAACAGTTGGGTTAAATTGAGAGGTTCTGTAGCCTGATTTTGCCCAATAAAAGCCGTTAATTATTATTATTAGTGTACAGATAGCAGTTCGATTTCTGAGTGTATTTTAACTGTATTGATTAGTCTCCCATAAGTCACGTGATCAACAATCAATCGATCAACGACTTAATTAAAACAATTGACGTTCACTAATTACTATAAGATATTTAATATGCATTTTAATTATCATATTTAAAACTGTAATAATTAAAACAATCCATTCTCAGCCAGCCATATGTGCAAGGATGTGAAGATTTCTGATCGATGTTTATAACATTAAGTTCTTAATTAATTTTCGATACTTTAATTAGTAAAGCAGGTAGTAACCTACTCTCTCAAATATGGACTTAATATTTATTACACCAAATAAAATTAACGTATATGAAATATATAAGCATATAATATACTGTATTTAAAAAAAAAGTATAAGAGAAAAAATATGTTTTGAAAATAGTTTTTTTTTTTTTTTTTTTTTTTTTGTAGCTTGCATTATACTTAAAGGAATAGGCCAGAAGAAAATATAAGCATTTATATCACAAAACACTTCATGAGACTTACATAAATAACTTTAGTTTGTCTCAAACCCCAACTGTAGCTCCGTAGCAGTGATCAGAAAATTTCAATTTATGCAACCCGCACATTTTTATTTATTTTTACTAATTTTTGCATGTTTTTGACGTCAGAAACATGAACCGTAGAAGAGACAATTATTATATACAATGACCAAGTAGAACGTACAAAAAATAAAAATAATACTTTTTGTTAATTATTCATTTATTATGTGTATTTTTATATTACGTGGAAAAAAGGAAGGAAGGAAGTAAGGAGAAAAAGTTGTTTTATTTTAGTATAGAGAGAGAGAGAGAGAGAGAGAGAGAGAGAGAGAGAGAGAGAGAGAGAGAGAGAGTCAAATCGATATGGCCAGGTCTATATATATAATTAGTTTTTTTTTTGTAATTATTAGCTTGACAAAGTTTTCAGTTTAGAAATATTATCAGTGATAATAAAAACAAAGGTGAGTAAGTAGGTGGGGTGGTATCACACAGCTGTTATTATATACTGTATATCTTGCCAGGTGTGAGTGAGTGAGTATATAGACCCTAGCTATAGCTGTCTATATAGCATTGTGCCTTCTGACCTAGCTCTCTCTCTCTCTCTCTCTCTAACATAGACATAAATACTTAATAATTATTCTAGCGTAATTCAAGCAACATTTATACCTAGAAAAACTTAATATATGCTATAATATTTCTATAGGTCAAAAATAAATATTATGCTTTCATCTAATTTAACATAATATGCTATAATGACAAAAGTTATGTTGTTTTTTTTCTATACGTTGTTCACGTAAAAAATCAATTACATATTTTACGCTGCAATTGAATATTTGTTGTATTGTAGAGCACAAATGTTGATATTTTGTTATAACATAAGTAATATATAATGCTAAACATCGTGACTAAATTATGATATTATAATTACTATACAATATAGCATAAATTTTGATGTTGGTGCATAAATGTTGCTGCATTGAGCTAGCATAAATATCAGGTATTAATTTTTGTAAGTTCACTATATATAGTACTTTTTCGATATATTTTTTTCTCCGAGAAATAGTAAATTTAAATATATTTCATTTTAAATTACGTATTTTTCCGTCTCTCTCTCTCTCTCTCTCTCTCTCTCTCTCCCTCTCTCCCTCTCTCCTTCTCTCCCTCCCACACATCAGATAACCGACAGCTAAAATATTATCATACATCACAAATAGGGTAGTTATATTTTTTTTTCTCCCCACATTTATATAATATGTTATCGCTCGGTACAATTTCATTAGTTTTTATATTTCCCTAATCTGCGTACTAATCAGTGTAATAGACATAATTATATGCTTGTGTTTTACCTGGCTGACTTGACGGAGCCGGCTGCTACCTTGCCGCCCGCCCGCCTGCCTTGCATACAGTTTACAACGAAAACTGTTTTTATATAAAAAATATCCGCGTACATACTTTTTATTACATAATGTACGATAATATATTTATGTATGTAACGTTTTATCATTATACTCGACAATTAAATACCATATAGGTTTTTAATATTTATCTAATCAATTGCAATTAAATATAGTATATACAAGCTTTTCATTTTTACTAAAGAAAAAAATGTACATATTATAGTTGTTGTTTTTTCTGAATATATTTTTATATTTGAATACATTTATAACTGAAAAATATTTTATTTAAATTGATTTGTTAATGGAGCACTTGCAATATATATTTTTTAATGTTGTAATTTATTGTAAAAAGTTGACAAGATCGCAATGTTTGCTGTACATTATGTTACTATATGAACTAAATTATGAATTACATTATGAACTACCTGGGTCAATAAATAAATAAATATTATATTTATGATAACAATTTTAATATATTAAATTTATCATGGATGTTTCAATTTATTTTAAATATTACTTTTATTGCACACAGAAAATATATATTTAAGAATTTATTGAGTTACTTATACATGTAACTCTTCAGTATACAAAACAATAACTTGGTTGACAAAAGTTTAAAAAGTAACTCGTTATAGTATATAAAAACGCAATTTTTTCAGCGGTAAATGATTAGCTCTTTAGATCTCAAAAAACTTTGTATATATCTAACAAATTTATTATAAAAAAAGGTCTATTTAGTAACTCTTTAGAGAATTTTTTCGTTGCATGGAAAGAATAACTTACGTAATTTATTCTGAATTTATATCATTAAAGCATAAACGATGCTAAGTTATATAATAACACAAATAATTATGCTGTATAACATAATATTTGTGCTTTTTAACATAATTATTATGCAGTATAGCATATAGATTATGCTGCATTGAACAAATTGTGCTAAAAATGAGCCAGCATAATTATTACGCAATTATTTTTTTCGGTGTACATAGGATTTTGAACGTTTGGAGTGCTCGTGATAATTTCACTTCAAACATTTTGATGCAATTGAGACAATATTATGAATAATTTTGTCAAAAAAATAATAATAATAAAAAGTACATA
Source organism: Ecdyonurus torrentis (assembly GCA_949318235.1). Lineage (NCBI taxonomy): Eukaryota > Metazoa > Arthropoda > Insecta > Ephemeroptera > Heptageniidae > Ecdyonurus > Ecdyonurus torrentis. The sequence goes on along the minus strand of OX439136.1, from coordinate 23,676,029 downwards.
ATTTGGAAAGTCCACTCAGATTGTATAAGATGTTAAACCTGCGATAAAGCACCTCACTTGTAGTGTTAATTAACATGGTGTGTGCATGGCGGGTGTTCCCCAGCCAGCTACACGGAAACAACAATACAATTGTGCTGCTGTAACATAGTTATTGTGCTGTACAACATAATATTGTACTGATTTACTATGCTGTAATATAATATAGTCACTTTTCAGTGGAGCTTAGTGTTGCAAAGTTACTTTGCTGTACAGTATAGCTAATTTTGCAGTATGTTCTTTACGTGTAACTACCTCTAATTTACATTACAATGATTTTCATACATTTTTTATTTATGCTAATTTTTATCACTTTTCTTTGATCTACGCCAAGTTTAACTTTTTTTTTTTTTCGTTGTTGATTTATATATTTTTTTTAAAGTCCTAATTTTATTTTTTATTTCATTATACACGCACCGTAGTTGAATTCCATTCAAGTGACCTCACAATAAAAATAAATATTGATTTTTTTATTACATCTATTTATTTATTTATTTATTTATTTATTTATTTATTTATTTATTTATTTATTTATTTATTTATTTATTTATTTATTTATTTATTTATTTATTTATTTATTTATTTATTTATTTATTTATTTATTTATTTATTTATTTATTTATTTATTTATTTATTTATTTATTTATTTATTTATTTATTCATTTACTCATTTACTCATTTACTTATTTATTTACTTACTTACTTACTTACTTACTTACTTACTTACTTACTTACTTACTTACTTACTTACTTACTTACTTACTTACTTACTTACTTAATAACTAACTAACTAACTAACTAACTAACTAACTAACTAACTAACTAACTAACTAACTAACTAACTAACTAACTAACTAACTTACTAACTAACTAACTAACTAACTAACTAACTAACTAACTAACTAACTAACTAACTAACTAACTAACTAACTAACTAACTAACTAACTAACTAACTAACTAACTAACTAACTAACTAACTAACTAACTAACTAACTAACTAACTAACTAACTAACTAACTAACTAACTAACTAACTTATTAACTTATCTACTTATTTATTTACTAATTTATTCCGTCATACATTCGTACAATTCAATTCAATTCAAAACAGGCTTTATTGCAAAAAACACATTACAAAGTACCCTGTGCCCCTGAAAGTACAAAATACACGCAACCCGCAGTACACAGCCGACCAAAAACTTGCCTAACCTACAGGATACCAAGTTCTAAAACGTAGAGTACAATAATATTTAAGGGAGAAACAGTATCATAGCGTAGGTTTGCACATTAGTAAGGGTGAGTCAACCAAGCTATATAGGGTTAGTGAACATAAATATACAGATGAAATAATAATGTATTGTAGTATCGCGTGACTAGATAGGGTGGCACACGCTCTAGTATACTAGCAGTGCACGATGCAAGTCTACTGTTCCGTGGCGGAAGTAAAGACAAGATATTAAAGTGACGGTCAATATAGTTCACATGGACACTTAAATCTCTGTATAGTTACAGTTTAACTGGACTGTCACTTCCGGTCAATGTGCATTGATTGACTTCAGTTTTCTTTGTGGTGATACATTGTATGTGAGGGGGGGGGGGGAGAAGTAAATGACCTATGTTTTGGTTTGCTATAGTCAGAAAGACTTATAGTGGTTAATTTTATTTCATATTCTAAAAGTGGACATTGTTCTGAATCGATATGTGAATTTCTAATTTTCGAGTTAATTAAGAATTTTTAATTATTTTTGAAAGTCATGAAATGACGTCAAGGGCGTCAACTTTTTCCTATACCAACATGCATAAGTGATGTCAGTTTTCGATGTTTACATTTTTTTGAAAATTTTTTAATGAACTCAAAAATTAAAAATTTGAGTATCAATGAACATTTTTCTCTTGCAGAAAAAAAAAATACTATCACCTTTTTTTTCTTCTTTTTTGAAGACTTTTTCATTGATGTTAAAATTATAGAGTTTAAATAATACAGCTAATTATGTAATAATTATGCTACCTTATTTTCAGATATTTTGTTCATTACACAGCATCTATTCTGCATAATAACTTTGTTACATATAACATAAATATTATGCTCTTTTAATTCAGCAAAATTTATGCTATTATGACGTAAAAATTACGTGATTTATTCTTTCCGTGTACACACTAAAATTAAAAACACGTGGTTCTGCTATAGTCGGCAAGTCAATTGAAATACTACATTGATGATTGTTACTTTCTATATAACCCTAACTTGCACTGCGCCGTGCTCACTCAGGTAACATTTATCTACCTGGACAATGTTTTACCTGTCACTGATCGCTTTTTAATCACGTTCATCTTTGCCTGCCCCCTCAGGGGGAGAGAGAGAGAGGGTAGAGTTAACAGCTGACTATAGAGATACCACTAATATTAAACAAGGGAGAGCATTTTTATATCATACAATAACTGCTTACGTTAGAAAATTAAAATAACAAATCATAATATTACCATTAGTCTTTTTTTTTCATTAATTAAATTGATTTTTCGTATTTACTAAATTTAAGTTCAAAATTGGTAATTTTATTTACTTCTCCTATAAGCAGTATACAAAATAATGCATCTGCTATAAGCTAAACCTCTAAAAAACTATTTCAATATATCTTTTTAAGTTTATTTTATAGCTTCCCCTTCCCCTATTATTTAAATTAATTTTCACATTTTTAGAATTTTTTCTATTTTTGCGTGTATATTTTAAATATTATTATTGTATTTTATATTGTGGTGAGCTTTTTTTTATTATTATTAATTTTTTTTTTGAGAATAATTTTTTTATTATTATAATATTTTATAAAGATCTTTTTTTTTTTTTTTTTTTTTTTTTTTTAGATTTTTGTATTATTTTTATAAAATTTCTTTGCACAAAGGGATAATATTTTGGACGTGCTAATTGACTCTATGATAGAAGTATCTGTATTTTATAAAATAAGTGTTAACAGCACATCACTATATCACCTCTTGTGGGAACTTTACATAATAACAAGTTAAAATAATTATAATTACATTGCCAAAAAAAAAAACTAAAATATATTTAAAATTAAATTCTTTCATTTCCTCCCCTAGCACCTACATATAATTTTATAATTTTAGTATGTGAGCTAAAAATTCAGTCAGTACAAAAATGTTGGTAAAATTTACATATTAGCCCCCGCGAGATATTGTGCGAAAGTGAAATATATTTGAAATAACGGTCATGGTCATGGCATGTTATCAGCAATCACAGCTGATACCTACACCTGGGGGTTGGAGGTATAGACATCTGCATATATATATATACATCTGCAATATTTACCTGTACAGTAAGTTATCTAACAATCATAGGTGTAACGTACTGTAGTATATACGTCTAATTAACATCAACAATAGACCCCTTTCACATCCTTGCGCTTTGTCGCCATGTTTGTGGTGCCTAATGCATTGTCCAGCATAGGGAAAACATCATTTCTCCTAATTTTTCACATAAAAAGAGTTTATTTCAACTGAACGAGTTTTCTTATATTCTTCAAAGTTATTAGGAACTAGAAATAAGGCTTTGATTGAGGTTTGAAGCTTCTTTTGCTAATAAAATAATAAAAATGATGTTTTTCCTATGCTGGCCTATGTATTCCTGGCCAACAATATGGCGGCTCTTAAATATGAGTGCAACCGGTCTATAGTATAAATATTATGTTGTGCAGCATAATTACCTATAAACAATATTTATGCTGTGACATAAATGTAGCATAAATTACGTACGATGTTTATGCGTGTTGAAACAATATAGATTAAATTTTTATTATTTAATTTTTATTTCTTAAAAAAAAAAAATGACCACAAAGCGCTCTATAATCAAGATTTAATCCTAGCTTCAAATTAATTGCTAAAAAAAATTATTGTAGTATCAAGAAAGTCTATTTTAATATAAAATAAAGTTAAATGTAACCTCTATGTACATGCACGCGCTATGATATACAATAAAATTAATGTATTTTTAAGTACCTTGAGTGTACCTTGAAAAATGCATTTTTGAGATGAATCATATATTTGAAATGACGATCGCTCCGCGTGAGTGTTCTTGGAAGTAACGACAAGATTTCAGTTAATATTTCGAATGTTTGATATATTAAGTTTTTTTTGTTGTGTATGCTACTGCTGTTATTGTTTTTGTTTTTTTGTCGCACTTAAGTGTTCGCGAAGCCTTGTGATGAAGCAAGAAGCAAGGTCATTGATGGCCTGTCATACATTAGACTACCTGTGTATGTGTACACTCACTGCACTACAAAATATCAACAAAATAAATCTATTGTATATTTTTTTTCTACTAACAAAAATTTTAAGTATATTCTCATTGCAACTATATAAATTTAGGTGAAAGGAATTTGGACTTAAATTTAAAATTCTAGTTATTAAATTAACAACTTTAATTAAAAATTGTGAAAAAGTTATTAATATAATTTTCATGCTATATATGTTGGTATATGTTTCATGCTATATGTATACAGTTGGGTTAAATTGGCCCAATAAAATGCCGTTAATTATTATTATATTGAAATACATGAAAAATTCTAATGTTAAGCTATTACACAATATTTAAAATTATTTACACTTGTATCACAATTTGAATATATTAAGAATTTGTATTAAATTTGTAACTGTTAAAAAGTTGGGTTGAATTGAGAGGTCTGTAGCCTGATTTTGCCCAATAAAAAGACGTTAATAATAATAATAAAATGTCTTAAGGAGTACAGTCCAGTCTCAATAATCAGTGTTTCTAAAAATCAAAAATTCTTCTGACTTTATTATTGTTTTTTATAGGATAAAGATTCAGTTTATTATAACTTTTTTAGTTCTAGTGTGTTATAGTATACGACATTATGAGTGTCCTGGAATTCAAATACTGCTAAATTTACAATTGGCTTTTCGAATCGAAAATGCTAATTAGTTCCAATTAATGTGGGGCATTTTGACTGCAGGATGTGACGAAATAGTTGTAAAGAATTAAAAAAAAAAATACATTTTGCAGTGATATACATTAGGATAAAGTATTATCTTCAAATCAAAAGTGTAAAAAAAAATAATAAAATAAAAATAATTCAACCTATATTAAAGATCTCTAATACATTGCTAAGTATATTTAAACTGGTAAAATGTGTCATTTTTGCATATCGGGCCATGTTTTTTAGTGGTGCTCACATATGGCGTTGAATTTTGTATGAATGCAAACACCCTATACACAAGAGAGAGCAAGAGAGAGGTTGATAAAATATTGAATTAGTAAATAAACAAACAAACCTATACACTACAGTATATAATATGTGTTTTAAAAAGAACTGCAAATTAAAGCAGCAGTTGATTTTGTTGACACAAAATAAATGACTTGTATTGATTTTGACGTCCAGTACTACAGTACGTATAACTGAGGAGTGACACGCCCACTATTGTTCCTGCATTAGTTGGACTGATATAAGGCTCAATGTGACGTGTGTTTTGATAGCAATATGGACGTTATGTACAAGGACCGCGCCCTGTATTCAAAGTTAGCATGAGTATATGTGAGAGATGTTGACAAGTCGCACGTGGCTCTCTCTCTCTCTCTCTCTCTCTCTCTCTCTCTCTCTCTCTCTCTCTCTCTCTCTCTCTCTCTCTCTCTCTCTCTCTCTCTCTCTCCTATCTAGGACTGACGAGAGAGAGAGAGAGAGAGAGAAAGAGAGAGAAAGAGTCAGCAGGTATAATATGTCATATCTCAGGGGGGGGGTAACTACACATAGGGGTAACTAATCTTTAATCACAGTAAATAAAAGTTGCACCCTTTCAATAAAATAATACAATTTGTATCATTTGCTTTCTTTAAAACAAACACCATGATTGCGGTTATTTAAATATATTTAACCAGCAAAAAATAAATAATAAATTGATTTGATTTACTACTGTGAAAGTAATGTACTTGATTTTGTGATTATATTTATTCCTTGAATCATTTACATTAATGAATCATGATAAAGGTATTGACCAAGGCAGTTCATAGTTACAATAAGCGTTGGTCTAGACGGAAATTATTCAAGAAATTAGATATATCAATCAATCAATCAATCAATCAATCAATCAATCAATCAATCAATCAATCAATCAATCAATCAATCAATCAATCAACTAATACATGTAAATAAATAAATCAACCAATAAATAAATAAATCTCTAAAGCATAGCCCCCACCTCCACATAGAGCACATAGTATAATATCAATGACTTGAGAAGTAGATGAAGCAACGCTAGACAGAAATAGGTAGCAGGCAGGCAGGCAAGCAATATTACCACTAAACTACATCAGATTAAACTACTAATTGTCCTTCCTACAGTTTGGCCTATAGCTGCTATATGTATGTTGCAGCTGCAACTCACTATTACATGTATACATATATTATATAATAGGCATAGCATAATATAGGAAACATGGCATGGGTGCCTCCTATATCGTGTAATACACTAATAGCAACATCAATTATGTTATACTGCAAAGTAACTATACTTCTCATCTTGTACAGCACAATTATTTATTGGGTGTAAACAGAAATATTTATGTTATATAATATGACATTTATTTATTATTTATTGAGCCTGTAACATAGAATCCCCTGCTCACAGACTCCCTGGATCATAGGATCTACAATACGCACATTGATTTATTGATTAATTGATTGATTGATTGATTGATTGATTGATTGATTGATTGATTGATTGATTGATTGATTGATTGATTGATTGATTGATTGATTGATTGATTGATTGATTGATTGATTGATTGATTGATTGATTCTTTATTTATTTCTTTATTCATTCATTATTCACTTATAATTCATTCATTTATTGACGTATTTATCAAAATATTTAAATTTTATTGCACCCTGCCGTATGCGTGTATTTAATAGTTCTCAAAATATTTACAAATATATATAAATGTCCCCCCCCCTCCTCCTGTAGACTGTCTTGGTGCTAATTGTTGTGAGTAGTGTCATTAAGTCTATCGACACCTGCCTTACCTCCCCCCCCCCCCCCTCTCTCTCTCTCAATGCCACAGCAGTGCATATCAATGACTCGAGATCATGTTTGTAAATATCAAAATGTTTTGTGTGAACGTCGCTCTCTTAGTTCTCCTTGTCTAAAGACCCGCGCAGCCGTCTTATTTTATTTAATATTAAATTAATTTAAGAAAATAAGCCACTGTGAATGGCTGAGAGTCGACTCTACGCCAATCACAGTGGCTTATTTTCTTAAATTAATTTGATATGAAATAAAATAAGATGGACTATTAAACATCAATAATTGAATTTAAGTTTTTAATTTTAAACAAATTTAAATAAGATTTTCAAAAAAAAAAAAAATTTTTAATACCTATACAGTATATTATACTTACTTACATACGCTTATTTTGAGTTTTTACAATAACAACAAAAATCATATGATGAAATTAATTTATAAATTGTAATTAGAAAATTACTCTCTGCTATAAAATGCCATGTTTTTCAGACTGCTAAAAAACAATACTGCACACAAATATTGTAATAAGGAATACTAATATAGACACACTATATTACGTGTTTTAAGACAATAACAACTTTACAGTATATTGCCTGTATCATCCATTGATATAAACTACAATCACTGATGATAACTATTGATAAAACTATCACGGTTTATATTAAAAAAAACCTTGTTTATAATACTATAATAGAGCCCATGCGTTGTAAATCTAATAAAATAACAAAAATTTGCATGTGTATTGTATTGATTTGAATTTACTTAGGGAATGAATGAAATATTCTTTTGCGTTCATAATTCAATGTGATTTCAACACTTCAATATACTCATATATATATATATATATATATATATATATATATATATATATATATATATATATATATATATATATATATATATATATATATATATATATATATATATATATATATATATATATATATATATATATATATAATATATATATGAGTATATATATATATATATATATAGTGGTTTGCCATTACCATTCAACATCTCAATAGCTAACTCTGATTTATAGCACAAGGTGGGAGAGAGAGAGAGAGAGAGAGAGAGAGAGAGAGAGAGAGAGAGAGAATTTATAACTTTATTTATAATATCACAATAAATTATTTTTTATTTTATTTTAATTTTTTTTGTAGGAATTTTTCTTGTTTAATATTTTTATTTTTTCCAAAGTAAATTATTCGAAGTTCAATTATTTTTAAACAAACTTCATTTGCATTCTTGTCAAGAGAGTTTATTTCATCGAATTGAGAGAGAGAGAGAGAGAGAGAGAGAGAGAGAGAGAGAGAGAGAGAGAGAGAGAGAGAGAGAGAGAGAGACTGGTTTGAGTAATAAATCGTATGCCTCCCTAAGCAATTTAATGCTGTTTACAGATATATAAAAAAGAAATAATATTATTGTATTTTAAAAATATTGTAAAGTAAAATAATAAAAATGTTGTTAACATGATCAAAACTGAGTACAAATATTGTATGGTTGATTTTTAATTTTTATTGATCTTATACAATATGTAAATATATTTACACATCATTTATATTTTATATAATCATCACTTTATATTGTATCATCGTTTGTTTATGTTCTTAATTCCATGTTAAAAGTTAAACTTTACATTTATTTTTCCCACTAAAATTTTGTGATAATTTAATCAATAAATTTTTTATCTGTATTTCATATAGTTCATAGTTCGTTCTATAAAGTACACACAAAATTGAGTCAGTTTCCGGAACTTTTTTCTTTGTTAATATAACATATGATCGTGACGTAACTATCTGTTCACGACGTGAATTTGATTTTTACTTACCATTTATTCAACAAATAAATTTTCTTAAGTACTTTTAAATATTTGAAAATTTTTTTTATATTTTTCTGCATGTAAATATGTATCAAATATGCTTATGATTTGAGAAAAAAATTATGTGTTTTGCTTGTGTATGAATTTGACTTACGAATAAAATGAGAAGGCGCCTCATGTCATTCGGACACTCTCGCCAGGCATGTACCGAGCTACAAGACGAGCCGTCTCACCTGTCGAGCATTTGCAACGGAAGTCAAGTTTATTCACAAGCAAAAAAAAAATGTGATTTTTTCTTGAATTAAACATTTTTGATACATTTTTACTCGTTGAAAAATAATTATAATAATATTCATCTAATAAAACGTATGAAGGGAAATTTATTACTTAAAGAAATCGTAAGTAAAAGTCAAATACACGTTTCGAATATGCAGTGACGTCGTGATCATATGTTAATAACAAAGGAAAAAGTTCTAAGCACTGGCTCAATTGTGTGTGTAGTTTACAGAACAAGCTTTTGTTTCTTATTTGCGATAAAATTTTAAAATAATTTTTTATTTGCTTAAAACATGTTTAAGTGTGCCTTATTCCTTATTATTTTTGAAATCAATGCAGTTTATATAGTGTTCTTAAAAACAACAACAACAACAACTAAAAAGTAAGTAAAGTATCAGTATAGAAACCAATAACTTAGTAGACAAAAATTTGCAGTATATAACTTGTTAGTATAAACGTACGTTATTTCTTCAGTGGTAAATAGTTAGCTCTGCACATCTTAAAAAACTGTGTATATATAATATAATAATATCTAACAATTTTATTATAAAAAAAGTCTTAACAGTTACTTTTTTTTCGCGTACTAATAATTATGCTGCACGTAAATAATAAATTACATAATTTATGCTACATTTATATCATAATTTTATTTATCTTAATTTATGCTACATTATGTCATTATAGCATAAATGCTAAATCAGAACAACATAATTATTTATGCTGAAGAATATAATATTTATGTTATTGTAGCCTATAGAAATTGTGCAATATAGCATAAATTATGCTGTATTGAACAATTTATGCTGATAATAAGCTATAGCATAATTATTATTTATTGCCGTGAGTTTGGTTGACTCCCAGACTGGGAGGTTTGACTGCACAACTCAGTGTGTGGGCCAGGCAGGCAGGCAGGCAGCCAGCCAGTACGCAGGTAAATAATTAACAATTTCAATTAACGATAATAATCAAAAGAACTACACAGGTCAAATCCAATGCACCAACTAAAATCAACCGGTTTTTGTGAATTGTTATTTATTTATTTATTTATTAACTATATAAGCCCGGCCAGCCATCAGATTAGCTCTCAGTTTTAATTGATTTTTTTTTATCGATCTCTCTATTAAGATATTTAAGTATAATATACACTCAAAAAACAAATTATTAAAATATTTAAGTAGTATACACTAAAAAAACAAATGGTTAATGTTAATACAAATCTTGATCAAAGTATACAGTATATAGGGTCTATTTATTCATGTTAAAGTCTACGCCATGTTGGATAACTCAATAACATGGGTGGAATAGGAAAATAACTCATTTTTCCAGTTGAAAAACACTATATACAATATTCTTGAGAGCATTGATGTTGTATGAATTAGTATCTTAAGTAAGTGAGAAAAATAACATTAACAAAAAAGTTAATCGATTTCCCAAAGAAAATAGCCAAAAAAGAAGTTTATCCTATGCTGAGCAATGTTATTCACTACTCCAGTATGGCCTCCAAGCGCATTAAATATGACGTCACGAGCATACACCCTATAGTCACAAAGTATAGTCGGTACAGGTGAAGTAGCTAGCCAGGTAGTATACCATTTTAAGTCAGTATTTAATTGGTTAACAAATATGACGCTACGCATTTGTTTTTTAGTGTATCAGTATGACTTTTTTTTTTTTTTTTTTAATTGAAGTTATTTTTAGTTGTAATTTTGAATAATTCAGTGCGGTGATAATTTTCTACGTTTGATATTATTTGTAACATGGCATGCAATCCTTTGCTATTTCAATGAACTTGAGGATGGGAGGGATCAAATCAATAATAAAATATAATGCGTCACTGTCAAAGCGACGCATAAAAAGAAAACATTGCAAATTTATCTCTGATTTTTTAATGATATATAATAAATTTTCATAAACGTATACCGCACGTAAATTAACCACGTCAATTTCACCCAGCAGATTTGTTATTTATTGGTGATGTTTTTGTAACGTGAAAGTGTACACAAAAAAGGGGTAAATCTTGTTGTTTAGTGGCGATGTTTTTGTAACGTGCAAGTGTACACAAAAAAGAGACAAATCTTGTTATTTATTGGTGATGTTTCTGTTACGTGAAAGTGTACACACAAAATTTATCGCTGCTTTTTGAATGGTTAAAATAAATTACTGCACAAATGTATATAACCGCATGTAAATAAATCACGTTAATTTCACTCAGCACATGTTTAGATTTGTTATTTAGTGGTGATGTTTTTATAACCTGCAAGTGTACACAAAAAAGTGGCAAATCTTATTATTTAGTGGCGATGTTTCTGTTACATGCGAGTGTACGTAAAAAAAGTAGCAGATCTTGTTAATTAAAACATCTCAAGCGAGTGATGATGCATTAAATTTCAACTGCATGGATATCGCGTGCAAATTTGACATAAGATCTACGTTACCTTGTTATCATATATCATTTTAGACCTTATCACCTTATAGTTATCACGTCAGTGTTATTAAGACTCGTATTTCTGTGTTATTAGATGTAATTATGGACTTTATTGACTGTGAGAGATATATAAGTATATTATGATGGACTATGGGAACCTATACCAGTGTTAACTGACAACACAAAAATGATGCATCTTGTTTACTCGTACTATATACACCCAAAAATCTATTATCTACCATCTCTAAATTTCTTAATATTATGTTTAATTTAAGGCTGCAGCTATAGGGTGGTTTCATTCATGTTAAAGTCGTCGTCATAAGTGAGTACTAAATAATAACATTGGCCGGTATAGGAAAATGACACATTTTGCCAGTTAAAAAATACTTGGCAATTTTCTTTGAGAGCATTGATGCTGTTAACAGGTTGAATTAGTATATACCTCAAGTATGCAAGGAAAATAATAATGACCAAAAAATATCTAATTTTCCAAAGAAAATAGCCAAAAACTACGTTTGTCTTATGCTGAGTAATGTTATTCATTGCTCAAGATGAGCATCGAAAAGCACTCAGAATGACGTCATGCGTACACACCCTGCGGGATTTAACTCTAAAAAGTTGTTAAGAAAGAATAAGAAATAAGAAATTTTATCGATCCAGGCATATTCAGTTCATAGTGTATTATTCACGCGTGTTACAAAGTTGGAACAAATGGAGCTGTTCACATTGTTTTTGAAATCATATGTGAACGTCTCCATTTGTTTACATTGTTCCAGCTTATTTGTAACGCGCGTCGACGTGCGTCAATATGAACAATAATAATAATAATAAATTTATCTACATTAATTTAAGTTCATTTAAAAACGTCTTGTCTAAATTAACAATGCTTAAAACAGAGTTAAAATTTTTTAAAAATAAAATGAAATGAAAGTTACAATAAAAAATATTTTCTTTGATAATTTATAAATATTCAATAATTTTTGTTCTTATTATATGATCATATTCTCTCTAATTTGAAAATAACTTTGCGTGTATTTGTGTTAATACTTTTTATTTGTTTGGAAATATTAACTAAATTTATGAGTAATTTAGTAGTAATTTAATTATTAAGACATTCTGTGCAAAAATATAATAAATCAACCAATAAGGCTATGCCTTGGTTGGATTTTGTAAAATTATGTGTTTAAAAAATAATAATAAAAAATGTCACAATTTAGTCAGTAAAATGTTCCAAATTTGTGTACCAAATGTGTGCGGTAAACATAAGTACTGTACATCAATTTTATCAATTTTAAAGTTAGGATCAAAGTATTTGGATAAAGTATAATATTATTTATATTAAAAGTATATCAATAGATTTTTAAATAATGTATTATTATTTAAATTTCTAAGTATTGATGGCATAGACTATCATATATTTTAGCTATAATGTAATATAGGCTCCTTTTGTATAAAATTTATATTTATGTTTTGGGATCGTAACAAAAAATGAGATACACATTTGGTTTCATACGGCAAAAAAAACGAGATACACGTATTGTTCACCGTGACAAAAAACGAGATACAAACTTTGCTTCTCTTAACAAAAAAAAAAAAAAAAAAAAAAAAAAAAAAAAAACGAGATTCACAATTTCTGCGTTACAACATTGATATTTTCCTACATAAAACGTCTTGGCAGTACTATATGGTAAAGCTAGAAGACAATATAACAGTAACTTACCGTGGAAGTAACTCTTGGTGCGCAGGTAACTGACTGACAGCCTGAGGATGGAGAGACGGTCCAGCTTGCTCAAGATGTTCTGCTCGAAAGGTAGCAGACTGGCCAAGGTGTCCAGTTCAGCATTGAGACGCTCACGATGTCGCTTGCTAGGGTTGCTCTTTGCCACACCGTCTTTAGGAGGAGGCTTCAGACTGGAACATTGATAGAGCATGGTTAGTTATTTTTAAACATCAACCATTTTTATTAATATTATTCTTTTAGACATTTACTGCATTGAGACAATAACAACATTGATATAGAAATTCTGGGGAAACACGAATCAAAAAGAAGGAAATTATCGTGTATAATTTATACTGTATTTATGTGTATAGCATAAGTAATGCTAAATTATAAAAACGCAAATAAATATACCACGTATATAACATAATATTAATGCTGGTTTGTAACATGAATCAATTGTGCTGAAAATAAATATATGCTAGCATATTTATTAGTTTTATGCACCTTTAACGTGCAATCGAATAAATAATTTGTAATTAATTTTTTGGTTAAATTTAAGATTTTTTTAAAGTATTTTTAACTATTTTTTTTAGTTAAATTTCGAAATTAAAGCTTGTTTTTCTTGAAATAGAAACCGAAAATAAAAATATATAAATAATAATAAATTTATCATATAGTATTTTATAATTATTGGATGAAATTGAAATAAATAAATATATTTTGAATTTGAATTAGGAACATAAAAATCGTTTACATTTTTTTTTGGTTTTTAAGTCATAAATTTTCAGTTCGGTTTTTTATTTCCGATTTCTCAAATTTACCGAAACTGATTAAAAACGTAATTTATATAAACCGGTTTCAAATAAACCAAACATTTTTCATGACACACGAAAAAGAAAACACAGAGAGAATAAATTACATAATTTATGCTGTATTTATGTCATTATATAGCATAAATTCTGCTAAATTAGAACAACATAAATAATTATGCTGTACAACATAATATTTATGCTATATGTATATGCACTGTAGCATAAATTATGTTGTATTGAACAAATTATGCTGAAAATGAGCTAGCATAATTATTACGTATGTATTTTTGTCGGTACCCGAGTGAAATTTTAACAATGACACAATTAAGAAATAAGAATGACAAATAAATGCGACAGAAAGATGAAATATAGAAACGTATCCCATTTCATCGTTAACCCGATGCTATTTAAATGGAATTAAAAAATAGAAATAATATCAAAATAGAAATAACCCATGTATTTGTAATCCTTAGCTATGCAATATATGAGCCAGTTGCAATTATTATACGACGATCTTAGTGCTGATTATACTGTGTTTTGATAGACATAGCTACACAAGCTGCAGGCGATGTTAATATGCAAATTATCAAACATCAAATGTAACCAACATTATCAAAAATAATTTCTCAAAACTAATTATTATACAACAGAATAAAAACACAAGTATGTATATGCTATAATATATAATTACATCTAAGTATTTCTGTAGCAGAGAGAGAGAGAGAGAGAGAGAGAGAGAGAGTTCTAATGGAAATCTAATTCTTTAGTGAGAGAGAGAGAGAGAGAGAGAGAGAGAGAGAGAGAGAGAGAGAGAGAGAGAGAGAGAGAGAGAGAGAGTGAGAGAGAGAGAGTCGATTAGTGAGGAAGGCACATCAACAGAACTACATACAAATTATAAAGATATTTAGTTGGTATATATATATATATATATATATATATATATATATATATATATATATATATATATATATAGTTAGGGTGCAGACTAAGTCTGTCTCCTCTATAACATACTGTAGAGTCACTTAACGATCATTTGGCGCCTGGTCATATAGTTTGCTGTACCTATTCTATATAACCTATAGTATACGGTCATTTTATTAAAAAATTAATTTCTATAATATAATATATACTTTTATGGAATTTTGATTCAACTACAAAATCTGCATCTGTTTGCATTGAATGGCGATAAGCCAATAGAAATTCCTTTTGAAGTAAAATGACTCGCAGCGAAAGCTTATAGGGTCCCCTAATTTAACATTAAGGTTATGAGGAAAAACACTTTTTTTTTTCCTTCAATTTTTTGAGAAAATTACCGATTCTGGAGAAATTTTAGTGAGAAATACTAGACATACTTCTACGTGTTTTGAGCCATAGATTTTTTTTGTTTTTGTTTGTTTTTTTGTTTTAATTAACCGATATCTTCCAATGAAATATTACCTTCATATTTGTGTTACAATTTTAGCTGTGAATGTATGGGCTTATATTATGTATGTAGATATAAGTTGAGGACACTGAAAGAACCTTCCATAGGTAAACATTAACATCAAGTACACATTGCAGCTATATACGCATGCGCAATGTCACCTATGACTGTCACTCACAGTTCAAAGTTAAACTAACTGTGACGTCACGCCTGGCCGAGTGTCACCCTAGCTAGAGCACAATAATTATACCTATCACATAACGTACAATTTACAATGATTATCTATATAATATTGAACCTTATCAACTTATACAATATAATATAAAGTCGTTTTTCTTATCTTGGTTAAAGTAAATTTGAGCTTTCTTGTGTTGTGTTTTGATTGTATCTTGGAAATAATAATTAGGTCTTTTTACGTAAAATTGCTTTGTATATGTGGATTTGATAACGTCAGTTGAGAGAGAGAGAGAGAAATCAACCCTTCCTCTCTTTGTCCACTCTAATTGAGTGTGTGTGTGTGAGAGAGAGAGAGAGAGAGAGAGAGAGAGAGAGAGAGAGAGAGAGAGAGAGAGAGAGAGAGAGAGAGAGAGAGAGAGAGAGAGAGAGAGAGAGAGAGAGAGAGAGACGACAATTTCCACAAAGCCTTATAGCTATAACTCAAATACATCAAATAAGCTTCACGACAAAGACGGCCCCTAAATCACAAAAACTAATTAAATTAACATTGCACGTAAAAGAAAGTACGCAATTGATGCTACATTGAACACTTGCTACATTGTAGAGTACAAATATTGTTAGTTTGTAATAACATATAAGTAATTAAGCTGAACATCCTAACTATTATGTTATGTTTTTATTTACGTTTTTTATCGCAAGAATTTCAATAATAAGTGACGTTATAAACGTTAAATTTGAAAATTTTATGCTTTACAACATTTATGCTTCAAAATTATGTACAAAATTTATGCTTCAGTTGTTATTCAAATTCAGTAAAAAAAAAAAAAAAACTTATTTTTTACGTGCTCATTTTTATCACACTATTTTTTCATAAGGCATACATATGATATTTTTTATAGCTTATAATTATTGATTTAGCACTATTTTTTTATGCTTAAAAGCAGCATAGATTAGGTTCTTTACTTTATGCAGCATATATAGATTTTATGTAGTATTGAAAAAAAAATTGATGAAAATAAGCTAGCATAATTATTACGTATTTATTTTTGTCGGTATAAATATTTAATAAACCTCTCTCTCTCTCTCTCTCTCTCTCTCTCTCTCTCTCTCTCTCTCTCTCACTTACTAATCTTACTATATAGATATAGCTAGATGACCCATGACTGGCTATGAGCTCATACTCGCGGTCCATGCACGTTCACCAACCTGCGATATATATTATTTATGTGACTCAGTGACGCCTTGCTAATCATAAATTTTAAACCAAAAAATAAAACACAAATTGCCATTATAACACTTCTTGATATTTATATTGAACACTGAGAAAACTAACTGCTAATCGATCATATATATATATATATATATATATATATATATATATATATATATATATATATATATATATATATATATATATATATATATATATATGACGATCAGGTTGATGGTTGATATTCAACATATAATATATGGACAGGACCGAAACTGCTTTTATTTCATATTTACATCAATAAAAATATAATGATAACAACGAGTAATTGATATTAAAACTTTTTTTTTCAATATTAATCGTTTCAGTGTTTGAAATTCGAAAATTCATCATTCAAAAAGATATTCGTGTGCATGAACCAGTCTTGGGTTAGATACTGAAAATTTCTATTAACGATTAAATATTAATTAAATTAAATATTAAATATTTAAGAATATAATATTCCTTATTATTGATGACTGAAACTATTATGAAACATATTCTTGTGTAAATATTTTTGTAATCAATATGTACCAATAAAAGACTTGCAAAAGTAGGTTTAGTGATAAAATAAACAAACTCACAGCCCAACAATACTAACAAAGTGCTAGCAGGCGACTTTGTGTTCCTGTCTACATTTAACATGCTTTCTTATGAGGCAATGAAGCAGCTATAACTTGAGTTAGAATTATTTTTCAGAGCTGAAATTTTTATTGTAGCTTAGTGAGCCTCAAAGTTTTTGTTTTCCTGAATTTGAAGTTAATTGGTTGAAATAAATAATTTTTAACCAAATCACTTAAAATCCAGGAAAACAAAAGCTTATAGGCTCAGTAAACTACAGTGAAAATTTCAGCTCTGAAAAATAATTCTAACTTGAGTTATAGCTGCTTCATTGCCCCATAAGAAAGCATGTTAAATGTAGACAGGAACATCACGGGTAAAAAGTTTTGCTTCATTTTTCAATATTTAAAGCGAAATTATTGCTAGTGTACAGGTCCTCAAGGTCGTAACACCCTCTAGGGAGGCCACATAATCGGGCTTAACACCCTGTTGACACCCCTTTTAGGGCCTTATGGAACTTCAAATAAGGAGGGATACATCCGCTATCGCGGACTTACTCTTAAGGGTTGTATATAGATGGCTAAAATCTCCAAATCCAAAAACGTCATCCGCATACACCATATACACCCTATATATGTATATACATAGTAACAATTTTAGCTAAATTTAATTAGTATTTTGTACAGCCTAAATGTTGTATATTTATAAAATATATAAAAATCGAAGCCAGCTAGGCAGGCAGGCAGGGAGACTCAGCGTGATTTTAAGCGCTTCGTTATTATAAACACACGCTGAGAGAGAGAAATAAATAAAATATGGCTTTGAATATACGTAACTCATAACTCTTTTTCTCAAAACACAAATTTAATTTTAAATTACATCAAGGCTCAAAGTATTATATTAAAACATTATACTTTGAACCTTATTAATATTTAAGCTGGTACCAACTTTAATAATATTAATTTTTAATTGTTAACAAGGGTCATAATACTATTATATTAATATGTAAACATGAACTTTATTATGATTAACGCGGGTAAATTCTTTTTATATTAATTTTGATTGTATTTAAGGTTGAAAATATTATGATTTAGTATGTGATTTTGATCTTTATTGATATTGGTTGTTGTAAAGCCTTGTTTTTGAGCTGGGATATGAGATGTGATATTACCCCTTTATATTAGGATTTCTGACATTGGTTACAACAATGAGTATTATGTTATTACATTGTTGTCTGTAAGCTACTGTTGAAGTTGTCATTGCAGTTTAGTAATTTTATTTGGAATCTTTGTCACTAATAGCTACTTTTATTTGATTGATTTGTCACTTGTCTGTTTAATTATTTACTTATTTCCGTTTTTACATTTTTTTTTTTTAATTTTCCCACTAAAATTTAAATACACTAAAATTTTTGATTTTGTCATGTACTATGTATAGGAAAATTAAAAAAAAATGTAAAAACGGAAATATATATATATATATATATATATATATATATATATATATATATATATATATATATATATATATATATATATATATATATATACAGAGAGAGAGAGAGAGAGAGAGAGAGAGAGAGAGAGAGGCTGTGTAATTCAAAACTTGTGGTATTTACATTAAGTCTAAAAAGTTCCAAAATATATGAACATGGACAAAAACAAATACGTAATAATTATGCTAGCTTATTTTGAGCACAATTTGTTAAATTCAGCATAATGTATGTTATTTAATGAATAATAACTATGTTATATAGCATAAATAATAAATATGTTGTACAGTATAATTATTTATGTTGTTCTATAGTTTAGCTTTATTTATGCTATAACAACATAACTGCAGCATAAATTACGTGATTTATTCTTCCCGTGTATTTTTTTTGTATATTTATACTTATTTATTAAATTTTTTGTCACCACGCCTAAATTTCATTTTTTTTTTTTCGCTCCCTTAAACCTAACTTTTCTCTCGTAATGGTCATGGACCCTTGTATTTTCATCATGAATGAATTATGCTATATAGGGTGTATGCGAATGACATCATTTTTAATGCACTTAGAGGCCATACTGGAGTAGTGCATATATAACATTGCTCAGCATAGGACGAACTTTATTTTTCTTTGGGAAATCAGATAATTTTTTGTTATTGTTATTTTTCTCACGTACTTGAGATAATAATTCAACATATTTACAGCATTAATGCTCTCAAAAATATTGTATAGTGGTTTTAAACTGGCAAAATTATTTTTTCCCTATGCCGCCCATGTTATTGAGTTATCCAACATGGCGTTGACTTTAACATGAATGCATACACCCTATATAATATAATCACCTTATGCATTAATGTTGCTGCATTGAGATATAGCTTCTTATTTACGTTTGTTCGTGCTTAAATTAAAATGTGACACAAAACTTTTGTATTTTCTTGAATCGTCGTACGTAATTCCTCTTGTACTTGCAGTTCATTATATATCTAATATAGCCATAAATACAGGCTATATTTTCCATATTGCTGTACAATTATATTATAATTATGTTTAAGACAGACAGACAGAGAGATATATAAACGGCAGACCTGATATACAAAATTATCTGAATGTTTATATTAAATGTTAATTCCAACCTCCTGCACTGGCTACTTTGCCTTGAAACTTATATATATATATATACATATATATTATATATATATACATGTATGTATATGTTATGCTTGCTCACTCAAATATGTAATTTGACTTCTGGATTGAGCCGCACTACACGGTAAGAACATCATAATATCTTTACGTTACATACGTATACGTGAGAGTGAAAAATATTAGTTAAAGGTTAAAGGCGTAGAACATCTTGAACAAAAAAGTTGCGTAATATCCTAACAAACCTGAAAATCAGCGTTGATTTGGTCGGAGTCATTGATTTCTAATTTATTTTCCATTCACAAAATGCCACTGGCGGTCACTGACGTCACAGCTCGCCCGGTTTACTTGCGCGTGGACCAGGCGAGCTGTGACGTCAGTGACCGGCAGTGGCATTTTGTGAATGGAAAATAAATTAGAAATCAATGACTCCAGCCAAATTAACGTTGATTTTCAGGTTTATTAGGATATTACGCAACTTTTTTGTTCAAGGTGTTCTACGCCTTTAAGTAAGTGAGAGAGATGACTTTTGGTGCATCGGCTTAATATACGTATTTGTATGTGGTTAAATATTTGTGACCTCAGTGCAGTAGCAGAATCACGTGGTGATGTTAGAGAGAGAGGGAGAGAGAGAGAGAGAGAGAGAGAGAGAGAGAGAGAGAGAGAGAGAGAGAGAGAGAGAGAGAGAGAGAGAGAGAGAGAGAGATTAGTTTTTCTGATTAGTTTTTCTTTTCTTTTTTTTTTCATCACAAATTTGTGTACAGAATTTTTTTTTACAATTTCACTTTTAATGTATAAGTACAGTATACATAATATTTATATAATACATAATTATAGCTATAACGTTAATGAGTCCTCCTGAGTAAATTTTGGAGACGATCTCACAAATTGTTTTATTATTATTAATTATTATTATTAAATATTATTTGTAAATTTTATCACATATATTTGGTTTTGTATATTTTAAATGTATACTCATTTATTTATGTACTTATTTATACACTTATTAAAGAAATTGTTAATATATATTAATGTTAGAATAGCTATAGAGGTATTGTACAGGATATCTATGAAAATGTGTTGTAATTAATTATAATTATGAAGATAACTCCTAAGTTATCAAAAGTAATTCCTACTCAAAAGTAACTTCTAAGTTTTTGTTTAGATTTAAATATTTATATAAATATCTCATTCAAGTTATAATATATTATTAGTAGTGATGTTCGTAATCTCTATTTTTCGTGCCCCAAAACACACACACAAAAAATGACGATCACCTACATGCTTTTTAAATGGAATTGGGCATTTTTTTTTTGGAGCAAGGAAACAAGGTTTGCGAGCATTTCAATGTTGTTCATAAATCCGGTTTTCTTGCAATAAAAATGCGCATTCCATTTGATTAACCATAGCCGATAGTCATTTTAGAAACAGAAAACAGGGTTTACGTACAGCATTAGTGTTGTTCATAAAGCCAGTTTTCGTGCAACAAAAAATGCGCTTTACATTTGAATAACCAAAGTTGATCTTCATTTGAGTAGAAGAGAATAGAATTTACGAACAGCATTATTACGTTTTATATATTTAAAGTTATATGTTTAGCATATAGTTTCAAAAATTGACTAGTCGCATATGGTATACTAGCATATTATTAAATGATAGATTGTTACTGTATACCAAATGTATTTTTTTTAAATCAAAGTAATTTTTTTTCTCCGTGTAAACCATACATACGGTAGCTAAAAGTAAGTTTTATAAGGGGCAGGACGGTACTTAGGCGTACTATATATTTTGCTATAGCAGATTTGAAACACAAAAGTAAGTAAGTAAGTAAAGTATATATAATATAGTTTAGTAAGGTATAAGAGATAAAGAGAAGTTAAGTATATGGTATAGAACAACCGAGCCAAGGTCCTTCTCTCTCTCTCTCCGGAGTATTTTTTTGTGTTGTTTCTCTGCTAAATGATAGTAATAAAGTGAGCCAGACTGCCTGATGATTAGCCATGCAGCCAGGTATAGAAGTATATGAATATCAAATTAATATCTGGAGCAAGGAATGTTGTTATATATATATATGAGAACTCCTTATAATAGTTCTTACTGGTCTTTAAGTTTATACTTAAATACGTAAAAATATGTCTAGTATTCCACATTTAAATATTTGTGATCTCACTGTCAGTGCAGTATTTTACTCACAAACACACTAAAAAGAGGTTTCTAATGTTAAATTAGTACATTTTACTGTCTTTAAACACGTAAAAAGTGTGTGTAGTATTCCTCATTTAAATATTTGGATCTCAGTGTATAGTAGTGGTCTTACAAACACGCTAAGAAGAGGCTTCTAAAATGTTATATTAGTACATTTTACGGTTTTAAAACACATAAAAAATATGTCTATAGCATTTCTCATTTAAATATATTTCTGACCTCACAGTACAGTATTTTTCTTACAAACACACTTAGAAGAGGCTTCTACAATTAAAACACGTAAAAGTGTGTCTAGTATCCCTCATTTAAATAATTATGGTCTCAATGCAATAGAGTATGTGTGCATGAAAAAGCGCGATAATGTGTTTCGACGCCATACTGGAGCAATGAATAACACTGCTCAGCATAGAAAAAACGCTGTTTTTGATTATATTCTTTGGGCAGTCGGGTAATTTTTTAGATATTATTTTTCTTGTATACTTGAAAATGCAATTCAAGCTATATTAACAGCATCAATGCTCTCAAAAATATTGGAAAGTATTTTAAAACTGGCAAAATGTGTCATTTTCCTATACCAGCCCATATTATTTAGTGCTCACTTATGGCGTTGACTTTTATAAATGAATGCAACCATCCTCTATATAGTTTTCTCAAAAACACGCTAAGAAAAGTCTTCTATACAGTGCACTTTACTGTCTTAAAACACGGAAAAGTATGCCTCATGGTATTCCTCATTTAAGTTTTTTCTGCCCCTGGTGCAGTATAAATCACAAAAACACGCTAAGAAGGTGCATCTACAATGTCAAATTAGTAGATTTTACTGTCTTAAAACACGTAAAAGTATGTCTATAGTATTCCTCATTTAAATATTTCTGACCTCAGTGCAGTAAATTTATCACAAAAACACGCTAAGAAGAGGCTTCCACAATGTTAAATCAGTGCATTTTGTCTTAAATCACGTAAAAGTGTATTTACATATTTGCCAAATCAGTGCAATAGTTTTCTCATATACAAACACGCTAAGAAGAGCCTATTCTAAAATGCATGGTAAATATAGTGCATTTTACTGTCTTAAAACACGTAAAAGTGTATTTGCAGTATAGTTTTCTCATACAAGCACGCTATAAAAAAGAGACTATATTCTACAATGCATATTAAATTAGTGCGTATATTTATAGGTGACCTGCGAGTATAGCGTGCTATACCAGTAACCTCTATTGTTATTCAATAAATAATAATAGTTTGTATTGATAAAGTAATGAATTGTCGAGAAACACGCAGTAAACATACACACGTTATATAGCTCAATCATTTTGTGTGGCTAAGATTAATATATTGGGAATATCACTGACCTTCCTTACAGAACACGGTAAGTAAGCAGGTAGGCAAGCAAACATGCAAGCTGCCTGTGTGTGTGTGGATCACGGCTATACACAAGTCACGCGTCATCGCGTTCTCACACGTAACTGCCGCCGCAGTGTATGTATGTATTGTCATTGATATCTAACTATTAGTCTTATAGGGGGTGGTGGCATTCATATAAATGTATACATTTAATATGCATTGGCTGGTATTGGGTTTATGACACAATTTTGTCAGTTTTAAAAATACTTATAGCTTTTTTTTTTTTTTTTTCTGCTTTTTTAGAGTTTTTTTTGTTTTGTTTTTTTTTGAGAACGATGCTGTTTGATTGAATTATAAGTTTCAAGTATGCGAGAAAAATACTAGAATTAACTAATTTCCGAGGTAAATATCTAAAAATCACGTTTGTCCTATGCTTAGCAATGTTATTCATTGCTACAGTATTGCGTTGAAGCGCATTCTTTTCATTCATTCATTTCAATTTAACATCAGTTCTCCGTGTTTTAAGACACTTAAATTATTACCACCGATATATAGAGTGTTTGCATGAAAAAGCACTGTAATGCGCTTTGACGCCATACTGGAGTAATAAATAAATTACAATAAATAACATTGCTCAGCATAGGACAAACGTCGTTTTTGCATGGCTATTTTCTTTGTAATTTTTTTTATTTTTTATTTTTTTTATTTTTCTTGCATACTTTAAAACCTAATCCAAACCTATAGTAACAGCATTAATGCTCTCAAAAGTATTGCTAATTATTTTTAAACTGTCAAATTGAGTCATATATTCCTATATACCAGCCCCATGCTTACATATGGCTTCGACTTTTACATGAATGCTAACACTCTGCGTAGATGGATTACAATACCACATTTTTAATTATATACTTAATTACAAATTTAGTTTTAAGTGGTCAAAATGTAGCTGAGTTTTGAATTTTTTTTTAAAATTGTGCCCGACTTGTTGCCTAACTTACTGGCGCTTCGGAGACTTTAACGCACGATCTCATACGAGGTGACACTTTTTAGTATAACAACTGAATTTGTGTTGTATTCAATAATAATTATGCTGCGTGGTATGTAATATATGGTCTAAATCATCTTTATTTTATGATACTAAAAAAAGCAACATTTATGCTATATCGCTACAGATAAATTAGTTAATTTATCCGCGAAAAAAAATTGCAATTAAATAATAAAATTATCTTTATTCAAAAATACAGAAGAAAAATCATTTTTTAAGGTTTAAGGTCTGATAATATTTCTGACCCAATCTTAACCCCCCCCCCTTCCCCCCAATAAATAAAAAATATAGTATCAATAAATACGCAAAAAAAAAAAAAAAAAAAAAAAAAAATGCCGCATTGAATAATTGCTATATTGTAGATCACAAATTTTGCTATTTTGTAATAATAATAACATAAGTAATTATGCTGAACATCTTAAATATTATGCTATGTAGTATCATCACTATAGCATAAATTATGTTGTTATGCATAAATATTACTGTATTGAGTTAGCATAATTATTACGTATTTATTTTTGTATACGTAAATATAAAACAAATAAATATAACAATCAAACAGACAGACAGATTATTTTTGTATAAAGTCTATTTTTATATTTCATTTAATTTTCCTGGAAAAAAAGGTGCATTGACCCTGAGAAAAAAAAAAAAAAAAAAAAAAAAAAAAAGCAGGCAGGCAGGCAGGCAGGTGTCAAATCCCCAAAAATTACTTTAAGAAAATAAAAATGATAAAGTGTAATTTAAACAAGTATAAATTAGAAAATTACTTTAAGAAAAGTATTTTTTAATTAAATTAATTAATTTTTAATCCTCTCAAATATCATACTATATATTTCAAATTACACTATACTTTTTTTCTTCTTCTTTCTATTTATTTATTTTATTTTTTTAATAACATACTACTTTATAAATAATAATATAAAAATATTAAATTAACTTTTGTTATTATCAGTTTATGGCATCATTGAAGAAAATTAAACGGTATGAGAGAAGAGAAGAGAGGGGGCGTGGTCGATATCAGGGTAATAGAGTCGGTAGTGAGCAACAAAGCGTTGTAAATCAAATACTATATATTTATGTCAGAGAACATTATAGAGTTGTACAACTAAGCTTCTTAACACTAAAATAATTTTTATTTCTTTATTGAGCCAAGCAGTTCATAGTAACATAGTGTTACAACAATTAAGCGTTGGTCTTGTAAAACTATTTTCAATCAATTATATAATAAAATATAAAAATTCATATAGACCCCTTGCACATCCTTGCGCTTTGTCGCCATGTTTGTGGTGCCTAATGCATTGTCCAGCATAGGGGAAACATCAATTCTCCTAATTTTTCATATAAAAAGAGTTTATTTCAACTGAACGAATTTTTCTCATATTCTTCAAACTTATTAGGAGCTATAAATAAGTCTTTGATTGAGGTTTGAAACTTCTTTTGCTATTAAAAAAAATAGTAATGACGTTTTTCCTATGCTGGCCTATGTATTCCTGACCAACAAAATGGCGGCTCTTAAATATGAGTGCATATATAGCAGTGGATACTTCAATATTGCTATATGAGGTTTGATTTATAATTCCAATTCCTATACTTTGTATAAGTAACCCATCATAACCTATAGCACGGAACACTTTACAAGTCTTCCAACTGCTATAATATTTACAAAAACTTGGAAGTTCCAACACCATTATGTAAATGAGATAATTAGGGAGGCGTACATAAAGAAGTATTAAGTGACTTACTCTATTACTTGGCTCGCCGGTTATGTCGGCAAAATTTACATCAAGTAAACAACCTTGAAATTTGACTGCCCTTTAGAGAAAAATAATACGTGAGTATTTGCCTGTGTTTGGCGAAGACACATTCATTAAACTGTTATCATTTGCACAACTTAATATTTTGTGTTATACTATACATACTGATATGGGCCTATAAAAATTGAAAGAAATATGTTCTTCTTTCAAATATTTAGAGATTTAGGAAATAATAATGCATTAAAATTAAAGAAAATTTATGAAATTTGTGTTTTTCTAAAGAATGTGATTTGATTTGATTTTTTTTTTTTTTTTTTTTTTTTTTGAATTTTCAGCAAGAGTTTGTATTGTTTTCAGTATAGCATTTGTACCAAATTTCAAATAAATTCGTCTATCAATTATGTGGAAAAAATAACATGGTGACCATTAGGAAGTCCTATACTTTCTATGTTATTTTTCTCCACATCGTAACTGATGGAGAAATTAATTTGAAATTTGATACAAATATGCTATTGAAGGCAATATAAACTTATGCTGAAAATTAAAAAAAAAAAAAAAAAAAAAAAAAAAAAAAAAAAAAACTAACAAGTTAAAAAAAGAAAAAGAAAAAAAACAACAACTTACAAGATAACAAAAAATCCTTTACGAGGTCAATAGTTAAATAATTCATAAATTTTCCAAACCTTCAGCCCATATACAACATTACAAGAAATTTGAATATTGAAAGTGTTCAATTAGTTTTGTCCGTGGTTAGTACCACAGTACAGATATGCATGCAGATACTGCAGTTATATACAATTAGTATGCATGTTATACTACCTGGCATACCCAGATTTACCTTACTTTACCATTCACAGATAATTACAATAATCACAAACTTACTGCGTTTATAACTTTTTTTTTTTTTTTTTTTTTTTTTTTTTGGTGAGAAATCTTTACATTTTTTCCCCGTCTGCTGTGTAAATGTTAATAAGTGTAAAATATATAGCTTTGAATTTAGAGATGCATAATTTGTGGTTACGTTCGAGATTTACGAAACTGCAAGCGTGTAATCTTATAAGATATGGAGTGAATTAAGAGAGAGAGAGAGAGAGAGAGAGAGAGATTTGAGATGTTTTATTATTATTATTATTTTTAATTGCTCGCGCACATTAATGCTGTTTTTAAACTCCGTCTGTTCTCTGCTCCTAAAAAGACGATCAACTTTGGTTATTCAAATGTAATGCGCATATTTTGGAGTTAGAAAACAAGGTTTACGAACAACAGTAATTTTCTTACAGAAGTGAATGAGCTATCAAGGAATATACTGTAAAAATACAAAAATACTAAGAATCCTTAAAATAATAATAATAACAGGATCAATGAATAACATATACATACCATACACGGAAAAAATTATCTAAAGAGTTAATATTTAGAATTTTTTCATAATAAATTCTTTAGATACATACTAAATTTTTTAGAATCTAAAGAGTTAACTATTTTCTCGCTAAAGAAATTACGTTTCTACTAACGAGTTACTCTTTAAACTTTGTGCAAGAGAGCTATTGTTTAGTACTAAAGAGTTATTTATATGTATCTGAAAAATTTATTAAATTTATGCTTTCCGTGTATAGGGCCAACTTCGTTTTCGGTTATTTTCTGTGGAAAATCAGTTAATTTTGGTTGTTATTATTATTTTTCTGGCTTATACTTATGAAACCTACATGGGAAACATAAATTTAAGAAATTGTTCAGTTACATAGATGTAACTCTTCAGTACAAACCAATAACTTGGTGGACAAAAGTTTAAACAGTAAGTCGTTAGTATAAACGTAATTTCTTCAGTGGTAAATAGTTAGCATTTTAGATCTTAAAAAACTTTGTATATATCTAACAATTTTATTATAAAAAAAGTCTAAAATAGTAACTTTTTGGTTACTTTTGTGTGTATTAACTTTAATAATTACATTAATCACTCACGGACAAAAATAAATACGTAATAATTATGCTAGCTCATTTTAGCAACAATGCGTTCAGTACAGCATAATCTATGCTATACTGCATAGTACCTGTGTTAAAATAGCATAAATATTATGTTGCACCACATAATTATTTATGTTGTTTTAATTTACCATTATTTATGCTATAATGACATAAATACAACATAAATGACATATTATAATATATTTTTTCCTTGCTATAGTGAAATTTTAGTGTTTGTAAAAGGAAAATTGTTTTAGAAAAAAAAATGTTATCTTGTTTTGACCAAATAATTACTTAATTAGACCCAATTAGCAGATCTTGGCAGCATAATCGAAAGATTTTGCCAACGACAGAACAGAACGGAATCTAGATACAGAATCCTGTTCGTTTTGTCAACCCAGAACAGAGCATAATAGTTTAATTTGACTAAAATTTGGATTTCCACATTGCCATGTTATCTTTAAAGTGAAATAAATTAAATATTTGGTCGTGTTTTCACATGTTTGACGTAACTTAACTTTTAAGTACCATTTCTTCTTTATTTTGTGTTTATATTATAATTCGCAACCGTCTAGTTTGCGAGATATCAATCGGTCACCTACACCCTTAAAAAAACGGTGGTTGTCAAAAAAAAAAAAAAAAATTTGTTGTTTTGATCAGGGTGTAAATATAATGTACAGTATATAGGTTAGTTATATAACGATTGCAAGTATATTATTGTGTGTGAATTAAGTTTGCATGTAACGACCGCTATAGTAGGCACGCCAACACGACATAAGACCGGAAGAAGACAGTCACACGACATACGCACTGTAGTGTACTTTAGTGTGACGTCACCACTGCTTGATTGTTGCACGCAGTGGTCAGTGTTGTTATATATATACAATACGTAAAGTCTGCACGCAAAACTGAAATGTTATATATATACAATGTCTATCTCACTCACGTGTGTTTTATACCTGCATGATATTTACTTGTCTATGATTTAAGAGTTTATTATGAAAAGTTCGAACGATAGAAATGCAACCAAAAGTGTTGCCACACACGCCTAATTAAAGAACTTGCAAAATTTAGCATTTAGAATACTAGATTGATAATTACCATACCTTATTATCCATGAATTAGATACCGCTACGTTGATTTTGTATTTATTTTCATTTTGATGATTGAAATAACACGTATCTGACGTCACAATGTACCAATGGGGTAGGAAAGTAATGGAAATGAGTTATCAGTGGTTATACTGGTGACTGTGATTAGTTGACTGCATTGTGACGTCAGATACGTGTTATTTCAACTGTCAAAATGAAAATAAATACAAAATCAACGTGTTGGTGTCTAATTCATGGATAATAAGGTATGGTAATTATCAATCTAGTATTCTAAATGAAAAAAAAAGTGAGCATAATTTGAGTATATATAGCGAGTACGTTTTTCTTTATGATTTGAGATTTATAATTTTGTTTTTTTGCGTTTAATTGCTTGAGTATGATTTAGTGATTATTCTATATTGATATTGTTGTATTTTGTGTCTCTACCTTATAGCCTATTATCCTTCTTTGATGTTTAAATTAAGCGTCATAATTAAGGCGAAAAAATGTGGGGTCAATTTGTTTCATTTCTATATCGTTCAAGCTATTTAAAAAACTCATCACTGATTTACAGGGCTTTAGTGAAGCTCATAGTACACTAGTATTTGCTACATCAGCAAATAATAACAATACTATTATTAAAAAAAAAGTAGGGGGCGTAATCGACCCAAAAGTGCGTAAAACAGTGACGTAACTGCTCTTCAAAGGGTACAAAATCCCAAAAGGCCAGTATAGGATGTATCCGCA
This sequence comes from Ecdyonurus torrentis, assembly GCA_949318235.1. Classification (NCBI taxonomy): domain Eukaryota; kingdom Metazoa; phylum Arthropoda; class Insecta; order Ephemeroptera; family Heptageniidae; genus Ecdyonurus; species Ecdyonurus torrentis. The sequence goes on along the minus strand of OX439136.1, from coordinate 23,645,695 downwards.
TGACGTCATACTAAATGCGCTTCAACGCCATAATGACTCAATAAACAACTTTGCTCAGCATAGGATAAACGTAGTTTTTGGCTATTTTCTTAGTGCGATTAATTAATATTATTATGTTTCTCACATATACTTTGATACTAATTCAACCTATAAACGCAAAAAAATATTGCTTAGTATTTTTAAACTGTCAAAATTAGTCATTTTTCTATACCAGCCCTTGTTATTGAGAGGTCCAACATGGAGTCTACTTCAACATGAATACATACACCCTATATACAGTAATCCTATCATGTGCCATGATATAGATTCCGTGTTTGCAGACAATAAGATAGATATATAATTGTATGTATGTACTCCCCTAGCTGGCTGCTTGCATGTGTATGCAGTTTTGACGTGCCATGTCGTGCAAACTAAAGTGCAAGGCTTGCCTCCTGGTGCAATATATTATTTAATTAGTCCTCAACTTCGCATGTCCTCCCCGCTATATAATACTATAGTCACGCTATATCTCATATATACAATGTATAGTCGTACACACGCATGCATGTAGCTACTTGGTAGTCACACTGTATATATATCACTCACGTGGTCAAGCATCTCACGCATGGTATGACATAATGTCTGCTATAACAATAGAGGTTGTCGGTGTGGCACGCTACAATAGTCGTTATCAGAGTTGTGTGGAACATGTCAGCATTTAGCATTGCAAGAACTAACTTATTATTTTTTTTTTTAATTTTTATTATTATTATTATTATTTTTACATGAAAACTGCACTGTGATCAGAAATACTTTCATGTGAAATTCTATAAATATGCACACTTTTATACGTGTTTTAAGACAATTTTCTGAAAATAAAAGTCGTTTTGAGCTTTTTTTGTTTGTTTTTTCCTTGCATACTTTAAAATCAACTTCAATCTATTAACAGCATTGATACTCTCAAAAATATTTCTAAGTATTTTTAAACTGGCAAAATGTGTTATTTCCCTAACGGCCCATGTTATTTAGTGCTTACATATGGCGTGGACTTTTATATGAATGAAACCACCTTAGAAGAGAGAGAGAGAGAGAGAGAGAGAGAGAGAGAGAGAGAGAGAGAGAGAGAGAGAGAGAGCTTTTACATAGTTGTTGTTGCTGTTATCATTTTTGTAGAGAAACCAAAATATTGATATTGATAATTATAATTATACCGCGTATCGTAACTTTTTAAAATTTTTATTTTCAACACATTAAAGAGAGAGAGAGATTGCATCATCTGCTGTTTTCTCATGCTTTTCTCTCTCTCTCTCTCTCTCTCTCTCTCTCTCTCTCTCTCTCTCTCTCTCTCTCTCTCTCTCTCTCTCTCTCTCTCTCTCTCTCTCTTTCTCTCTTAACATTAAATATGTTCAAAATACAAATTTAAAAGAGTAACGATACGCGGCATAATTATAATTATCAATATTTTGGTTTCTCTATAAAAGTGATAACAGCAGCAACAACAATGTACAAGCTGAAAGTAAAAGCGACAACTGATAATACGACCGACTACAGAGCGACTATGTGTCTGTCTGTCGCTATCTTACTTTAAACTTCAAGTTAAATTAAATGTTTAAATGTGCGGGTGGGTGAACACCATACATACTTAATATTTAAAAACTATTATTTAAAAATATAAGATAACAGCTCCCCCCCCCCCTCTCTCTCACCATTACATTGATAACAACAAGCGAGCAGGTATCATTTTTAGGTCTCATTAACGCAGGCTATATGTATGTTGTTTATAGTGTAGCATACACTGCAATAACAAATGTTTACTGATATAGTCCTAAATTATATACATTGTACATTTTAGTTATATAATAGAGTCTATGAATTCATGTTAAAGTCAATGTTATGTTGGATCACTCAATAACATGTGCAGCATAGGAAAATGACACATTTTGGTAGTTTAAAAATACTATATTCAAAAAAAGGGTTCATTTCTGCAGTTACAAATCCTAACTTATTTGAGATAAAAACTTTTGATTTATTATGAGCAGCTAAAATAATGCATTTTAGCAAATTATTAACAATAGCTAATTTAACTTAAAATAGCCTAAAATAACTGAAAACAACTGAAAACAATATTTTCATTATTTTAGCTGCTCTTAATAACTCAAAAGTGTTTATCTCAAATAAGTTAGGATTCGTAACTAAAGTAATGCATCCTTATTTTAGTGTAATCAATAGTTTTGAGAGCATTGATGCTGTTAATAGGTTGCATTATAGTATCTCATGTATGTGAGAAAAATAATAAGAATAAAAAAATGGACCGATTTCCCAAGAAAATGACCAAAAACAAAGTTTGTTCTATGCTGAGCAATTACTACGTCACGTTTTTAAACTTTACATTGCACCAATCCCTAGATTTAACATTTACTTTATAATGTAATAATATTTGGTAAATTAAATTTTGTAAATGTCAACTTTCTTCTAACCTCTCCTAAAGTTCAAATCATAAGGTATAGGGTATTTGCATTCATATTAAAGTCGACGCCATGTTGGATCACTAAATAACATGGGCAACATAGACAAATTACACATTTAGCCAGTTTAAAAATATTAAGCAATATTTTTGATGTTGTTAATAAATTGAATATCAAGCATGTGAGAAAAATAATAATTAACAGATTTCTCAAAGAAAAACAAAGTTTGTCCTATGCTGAGCAATGTTATTTATTACTACAGTATGGCGTCCAAGTGCATTAAATATGACGTCATGCGCTTTCACCCTATAAAGACAATGTATATATTATAGTATAAGTAACCTAGTAGTAGTTAGTTTTATTAGTGTATATATATCACACAATACAATACAGTATAGAGTATATAGTAGAGCAGTGATCTAGATAAACTACACGGAGAACATAAATTTAAGAAATTATTCAGTTACATAGATGTAACTCTTCAGTACAATCTAATAGCGTATATGCGGATGACGTCATATTTATTGCGCTTGGAGGCCATACTGGAGTAGTGCATAACATTGCTCAGCATAGGACAAACTTCATTTAAGCCAATTTTCTTTGGGAAATTGGTTAATTTTTTGTTATTGCTATTTTTCTCACATATTTGAGATACTAATTCAACATATTTACAGCATAAATACTCTCAAAAATATTGCATAGTGGTTTTAAACTGGCAAATTTATTTTTTGTCCTATGCCACCCATGTTATTGAGTTATCCAACATGGCGTCGACTTTAACATGAATGCATAGACCATTATAACTTGGTTGAAAAAAGTTTAAACAGTAACTTGTTAGTGTATAATTGTAATTTATTCAGCGGTAAATAGTTAGCTCTTTATCTTAAAAAAATATGTTATGCTAAAAAAATTATTATAAAAAAAAGTCTAAATAGTAACTTTTTAGTAACTTTTTTCCATGTAGCAGTTAGTTTAGTGAGTGTAGCAAAGTTAACACAGTTCAGTATAAAGTATATATTATAGAGCAGAGAGCTATATTTATATAAAGTAGCAGTTAGTTTTGTTAGTGTATATATCACAGTATATTAGTACAACACAGTTCAGTATAAAGTATATTATAGAGCAGAGAGCTATTTAGATAAGTTGGAAGTCGCTCACAATCTTATCTACATGTTCGCTTTACTGAAATATTGTCGTGCTTTTGTATATAGGAATATTGAGGTGAATTCCAACTGCCTGAAATATCAAGTATCAACTCATTTATATTATCAAGTAGCAACGAAAATAAGAAAAGTAAAATTAATATTTTTTTTTTTTTTTAAGTGCACTTCATGCTGATAGCATTTACATCACAAAACACATGATGGGACTTACATAAATACACAGTATAGACCGGTTGCACTCATATTTAAGAGCCGCCATTTTGCTGGTTAGGAATACATAGGTCAGCATAGGGAAAACGTCATTTTTATTTTTTTTAATAGCAAAAGAAGCTTCAAAGCTCAACCAAAGACTTATTTCTAGCTTCTAATAAGCTCTAACAATATGAGAAAAATTCGTTCAGTTGAAATAAACTCTTTTTATGTGAAAAATTAGGAGAAATGATGTTTTCCCTATGCTGGACAATGCATTAGGCACCACAAACATGGCGACAAAGCGCAAGGATGTGAAAGGGGTCTATAGGGATATGCATAAATAGCATTACTTTGTCTCAAAACCCAACTGTAGCGCCGTAGTAGTGATCAGAAAATTTAGCTTTACGCAACCCGCACTACAAATGACTGTTTTTGACGTTATAAACAGAAATATCAGAAGATCACAGTTTTTTCACGCTCTCTTGTGGTGTGGCCACATTAACATTCTGGTATAAAAATTGTCATAAGTTTTGTAGACCACATTTTGTATTTAATCAGAATTAGAATTAGAGTATAAAACTAGAATATCAAAGCTATATAGTATTTGTTCGTATACGTATGTGTAAACCCCGCTTTTTTGTTCTCCACAAACCAGGAAAAAGGTGACAATCATCTAATGCTCTTTAAATGTAATTGCGCATTTTTATAGCAGAAAGAAACAAAGTTTACGAACAAAGTTTAATAGAGTAGGTTTTTAAATAGAATGACTTATGCAATCCAGAGAGGAATCCCACTGAAAAGTATAGTGGTCAGCTGGAGACGTGTATTGCGGGTCAAAATTACATTGATCAGATGCAACAAAATATCACTTAAAGGGTAAAATAAATTAAATAGTAACAAAAAAATTGAATAACGATATAGTCTCTTTGGTATACCTAAGCTATTTACTTATCTTATCGTATAGCTGTATGTATGGTAAGTTATGTATTAAGACATGCAAGCTGTAGTGTTGATTGGGACCTGCATGCGTGTGAGCGTGCCAAATCTCTGTCTGTCTATGGTGTCTTTCAAGTGCGAGACTATAATATAATATAATATGGTACACGCTCGCACTTATCAATTTATATCACGCTTTAGTATAGATTTAACATTGTCATATTAGTTCATGACATGGTCAAACCAATGGAACTGTAGATAATGTAAAGGTATAGTTACTGCGTATTTTGTGCGTCTTCTGCAAGATGTAATTCTCTATTTCCGGTATTTTTCACGTTTTGATGGCAGGAAAATGTCATTTTTTCTTTTTGTTTTCTTTTTGAAAGTTGAACTTGTACCGGAAATAAATCTTTGTGATCGGTAAAATTTGGAAAATACGAACGAAATGCGCAGTACCTACCTTACATTACCTATACAGTTTCATTGGGTCAATTCACTTTACACACACACCTCTTGCATTATGGCATGCACTTTACTGTCACGTATTTTTCTAACTATATATTGTGTTGTGTTGCAGCCAGGCATTATGTCCTAACTGCAAGCATCACAACATGTGACAAGTGTCCTAACTGCTCCAGAGGTAAGTACTGTCCATTACTTCAACACTTGCATATTATATTTATGTTGTTATATTAGTGCTGCACTTGCATAATTATTTTGTTGTTGGGCGTCTATATACTATATAGTGGAGCTTTATTACAGTATTGACAAGTAACTTTGCTGTACAGAATAATTAAACACTTGTATAGCAGTGTTGGACATTTATATACTGCATTACTGTATGCTGTAAAATATAGAATGAACTTGCAATGGAGTTTTTTTTTTTTGCAATGGAGCAATGCAGTGCCAAGTGCAAATTTTCTGATGTAAAATATAATGACACGATTAAGATTTAATAGTTAACCTTATATATTCAAATATTCGTGCCTATATAACTGTCAAATTTACTCTATAATGATAAATCTCCGCGGAGTAAAAGATAAGTAGGTATATAAAAAGAAAATATCGTTATTTTTTATTATTATTATATTTTTTTTTAATTATTATTATTATTTTTTTTTACTTTTTGATTTATTTTATACTGGAAGTTATATTTTGTTGCATATTTGATCAATATAACTTTGACCCGCAATACACGCGTCTCCAGCTGACCAGTACAACGATTCTATAGGTACGATAGGACACGCTAATATCGATTGTCAATTTTTTGGCGAAATTTCCTATCTTTTAACATTGAACAAATGACACGCGAAATTTCAAAAAGTCATTCGTGTCCTATCGTGTCTGTAGAATCGTTGGACCAGTATACTTTACAGCTGGAATTCTCTTTGAATTACATCTTACATGACTTAAAAAAAAGGGATGCATCAGTACTTCAGTTTCGAATCCTAAATCATTTGAGATAAACACCCTGCTTATGACTGAATTATTAAAAGCAGCTAAAATAATGCATTTTAGGATATTATTAACAATAGCTTATTTAACTTAAATTAACCAAAAATAACTGCAAATAACTTTAAAAAAGCTAATGTTAATAACTTGCTAAAATACATTATTTTAGCTACTCATAATAACTCATAAGTGCTCTCAAATAGGTAAGGTTACATAACTGAAGTAATGCACCATTTTTTTTAATGTTAATTGCTATTAAAGATTATCATATATTATATAAGATGGTTTATGACGTCAGTATGTTTGTTTACAAGAAAGATAAAAGCAGTGGTATAATAGGTAAAGTATAGATTACAAAGTATATTAATGATGTATTTCAGTTTCGTCGTATATATAGCATGACTATGTAATATTGAGTGACGTCACGAGAGGTATATATACAGACAGATAGACTGTCGTGCATATTATACCAAACTATGGTCATTCACTAACTAACTTATATAATATAGCAGACGTACTGCGTGCCAAAATACTTGCATGACAGATAGAGAGAAAGAAAAGTGCACGCGTTTTTTTACGTCATATAAGTGGGGGTGATACATGCAAGAAGTGTTTTTGAAGCTTGCATGCTATATAGTTAACATTCTATATATTGGCACTTTAATATTGTATGTGTGTATATATGAACAGAGGAAATATATACAATAGTAATTGAAGATTTTTTTACTATCTTAAAATACCTAAAAGTGAGTAAAAAAAAAAAAAAGTTATAAGAAAAAGTTTCTACAATGTTAAATTAATGCATTTTATTGTGTTTGTCTTAAAACACGTAAAAGTGAGTCTTGTATTCCTCATTTAAATATTTCTGATCTCAGTGCAGAAGTTTTCTCCAAAATAAATAAATAAAAAATAAATGCTTAAGAAGAGGCTTCTACAATGTTAAATTATAGTATAGATTTTATTTTTTAATAACTTTTAAAGTGTGTCTATTAATTTTTTAAGAGTAACTATCCAAATAAAAGTTTTTTGTTGTACGAGTATAGTTATTACTTATTAATTTTTGATAAAGAAAATACTTAAGTGTACCAGAATTTGGTATGTTAATTTTGAAAAAAATAGTGTATGAGAAAAGTTATAAGTACAGTAAATTGGTATTTTTCTCTACTTAAAGTAATTCTATATAGTATACGTACCAAAGCAAAGTTTTTCGTTGCATATTTATTATTTTTTGGTATATAAAATATCTATTTTTATAAGAGTACCAGAAAAAAGCATTTAATTTTTTAATTGGTAAGCTAAAAATCATATAAAGGTCCACTAAATTTGTAGTTTCTCTACTTAAAGTATTTTTAAGAACGTATAAAACTAAAGTTTTGCGTTGTATATTTATATACTAATTTTTGGTAAAGAAAACACTTAAGTGTATACCAGAAATTGGTATGTTATTGGTTATCGTGAATTAAGAATGATGCAACACAGATTGGTGTGATATAGATTTGAACCCTACGTATATATAAATATATATATATATATATATATATATTTATATATATATATATATATATATAATACTGTATATAAGAGGAAGTGATTCAGCAAGTAAGCAAACTATAGCAAGCAACCAAGTATACGCTAAATTAAATCCCTAGTTAACTTCACGCCTAATAAATTTGCAATCAATCTACTTCAACTTCATCAAAACTTAATTGTCTTAATTAATTTTATTAACAGCAACAGTTTGGGGTTTTTTACTATAAATCATTTACTTGTTTTAAACTGCGCTTTTTGTTGTAATTATTTTTTTTTTATAACTTCTAATTTAATATACTATATACTATAATATAGTATTATAGTCATTAACATTGTTATAATGTAAAGTCGAGCATGCTCTCTCTCTCTCTCTCTCTCTCTCTCTCTCTCTCTCTCTCTCTCTCTCTCTCTCTCTCTCTCTCTCTCTCTCTACACATCTCATGTTAGTAAAGAACATTATTTAATAAATTTGCAAATTTATTTGAATAAATTAAAAAAAAATTTGAAGTAATTTGAAACTACCTTCCTTCTCTTAAACCAATCCAAGTATTTCAAATTTGCAACAATCATAATATGATTATATTATATAAAGTAGTTTTATTTAATTATAATATCAATTTCTCGCACTTCTTTGAAATATATATATTTAAATTCTATATTTGTAATTTTAAAACGCTAAATGGAGGTTATCGATACTGAAAAATTCTTTAAAAATTTCTATGCCTTAAAACACGTCTAGTATTCCTCATTTATTTATCCCCGGAATCGGTGTTGTATAGTTTTCTCATAAATAGCCAAAAATCGCCAAAATCGCAAAAAAAAAAAAAAAAGAAAAAAAAAAAAGAAAAAAAAAAAAAAAGAAAAGAAAAAAAAAAAGAAAAAAAGAAAGAAAGAAAACTCCATAAGCACAATGTTAAATTAATGAACCCTTCCCCCCGCGCTATTCCGATAAACTCCGTTGTTTGTTTGTTTTTTTATCTATAATATTTACAAATATCTGCTATTCATAATGTTATATAAATGTGAGAATATATTATATACAGATACAATTTATATTAAGTAGTAACAACATGATTAACTATATTGCTATATTGAATAATAATTATGCTGTTCAGATAGAATTTGTTATTATTACAATATATGTCATGATTGATCTATGACATAAATGCAGCATAAATTACGATATATATTTTATTATATTTAATACGTATAAATATAACATAAAGCTGTTATAAAATACAATATAATGCTTTTTAAAGTCATATGGACTTTATTTACATGATACCAGAAATAGTTCAATATTTTATTTGTTTACAAACAAAACATTTTGTAAGATACACTGAAAAAATAAAAACTAGCAAAAACGTAACATAACGTGTTTTCATTTTGTTAACTATAATATACGAAGTAAATTGACTAATATAAAGAAACAACTGCTTTGAGGCTGACTTTCGAATTCGCTTAAATCCGCTTCCGTTTTGACGTACTGCGCATGCGTGGTAAGGCAAAAAGAAGGCGGTTGTGAGCGAAATCGCTTAAAGTCAGCCTCAAAAAAGTTGTTCCTTTATCACAGCCAGTACTCCATAAATTCTATTTATTATTATTAATTGTGAATGCTTAGAATTTCGAGTGTATTTAGTGACATATTAGCTATAGATTTTGCACCTTTAAAACTCAAACAGTGGCAATGCAACCCTTTTAAACCCCTTAAATAAGATGGAAGTGGGCAAATTCAGAGGTTGAAAACGTCAGAAATTAAAAGGGCAAGAGTTTTACTCTAGACCCTGCAAGTTTCATGACCCTGGCTTAATTTAAACCAGGTCAAAAAAAGAGGTCCTTCAGGTCATAATCCACATGCCTTGTATTGCTACAGACTTCTCGTCACTATTTAAGATTTTAGTTGAAGAAGGTCGTGTTGGAGTTGAAAAGGCCCATGTGAGTAGCGGTATTTTTTCACAGTGTAGCTTCTAGTTCTGACTGTTTCTCTGTTAGTTTGCTAAGTTTGTTCTCTCTCTCCCTCACTATATATATACAGCCGTGATGTATACACCGTACTATGCTGTACCAGTGTACGGGGTGCTATATGCAATACAACCCCTGTGCGCTACTGCCTACCTGCCTCCCTGCTTATACTTGGCCCGTCTGTTCAGTTTTTTTTACCGAGGATGAACAGCATACGCAACTGTTATAATTTACTTTCAAACTTCATTAATAAAAAAAAAAAACTAAAAAAAAAAACTAAAAAAAAAAAAAAACTAAATTAGTATACAAAATAAATTACGTTATTTATGCTAAATTTCTGTCTTTATATATAGCATAAATAACGCTAAATTAGAAAAACATAATATGCGATGTAAAAATTAACATTTATGCTATTATTACAGTAATTTCAATTTATATAGCATAAATTATGCAGTACTAAACAAATTATGCTGGAAATGAGCTATAGCATAATTATTACGTATTTATTTTTATCCGTGCACATAATGCTACACAGAGAAAAAACATAATAATTATGCTATAGCTCGCATTTTCAGCACAATTTGTTCAATACGGCATAAATTACGCTATGTTGCATTAAAATTACGTTATATTACATAAATATTATGTTGTACAGCATAATTATTTATGTTGTTGTAATTTAGCATCATTTATGCTATAATGCCATAAATGTAGCATAAATTACACAATTTATTCTTTCCGTGTATAATACAAATGTTTTTAGATGTAATTCATAGATATGCAGAACACATTATTAGATATTATTTTGTTTCTATTGTTGGACAACATTTTTTTTTTTTTTTTTTTTTTTTTTTTTTTTGAAATTAACGAGCATATTTTGTTGTCTATTTGTCGAAATGTTTATCATTATGTTTACAACAATATACGACGTGATCACGTGATACGTATTATTGTTAGCTGACCTGGCTCTCACCTACATTGTTATCATACACAAACAGTCAACAATCAATGACCCCATTGACAACAATAAAATTATTATATTTTACACAAATAAGGAAAAGTTGTGCTTCGTTATCAACGTTTTTCGCGGGACATGATTTTTTTTTTTTAACACGCAAAATTATGTATAATATTTTTTACGGAAAACATAAATTTGAGAAATTATTCAGTTACATAGATGTAACTCTTCAGTACAAACCAATAACTTGGTATAAATAAGTTTAAACAGTAACTTGTTAGTATAAACATAATTTCTTTAGCGGTAAATAGTTAGCTCTTTAGATCTCAAAAAACGTTTTATATCTCACAAATTTATTATAAAAAAGTCTAAATAGGAACTCTGTAGTTATGTTTTTTCGTGTTCAGTTAAATATTCCAATAAACCGCAGCGCAGTAGTTTTCTTAATTAGCTTTGGTTTGCAATGCTTAAGTAAACGGACAAAAATAATAATTATACTATAGCTCATTTTCAGCACAAATTATTCATTACAGCATAATCTACACTCAAAAGAATGGTGCATTACTCCAGTTACGAATCCTAACTTATTTGAGATAAACACTTTTGAAGTATTATTAGCAGCTAAAACAATGCATTTTAGCAAGTTATTAAAAATAGCTCATTTAAGTTTAAATGGTTAAAAATAACTGAAAACAACTTAAATTAGCTATACCTTTGTACTATCTGGCTAGCTACTTCACCTGTAGTTATCATTTATATATAAGATTTAACTTTGTACTACCTGGCTAGCTACTTCACCTGTAGTTATCATTTACCTTTACACTACCTGGCTAGCTACTTCTCCTGTAGTTATCATTTTTATAAGATTTAGCTTTATACTACCTGGCTACCTACTTCACCTGCAGTTATCATTTAATTAAATATTATGGTACTGGCATGTAGTAGTGTACTACCTGGCTAGCTGCTTTACCTGTAATTATCATTTCCCTTTGTACTGACTGCTTTGGTCATGATTTAATGTCACTACAAATTTGATTTTACAGTGTATAACTCTAATATTGATCCGCGCAGTGCACCTAGCTCTCTCTCTCTCTCTCTCTCTCTCTCTCTCTCTCTCTCTCTCTCTCTCTCTCTCTCTCTCTCTCTCTCTCTCTCTCCGATGCCCACTGCTGATACGCTCGAGCACAAAGGTAAAATTATATTTCTATGACTAATGCAAGCAGTGAAGAAAAAAAATATAATAATTTAAAAAAATACTAAATTAAATATAAAAAAGAGGGTGCCATGATATGAACAAAAAAGATAACATCGTTCTCTGTTTATGACTTCACAGACCTCGCATATTGGCAGTCAAATTTTATAAATAATTGACTTGATAATAAATATTTAATTGCCATTTAATATCACTTTTATTTTAGTTTTATATTTATTCAGAATTTTGATATATTGAAGTACTATGTGGTGCTTGCTTTTTTGACATAATTATTAATTACGATTTTTGTTGATGTTGATATCTGCACTGTTTGAGTTTGAGTCAATTCAACCATAGTTTATGCTTGTATAATACTGTTACACTTTATTTATTTATTTATTTATTTATTTATTTATTTATTTATTTATTTATTTATTTATTTATTTATTTATTTATTTATTTATTTATTTATTTATTTATTTATTTATTTATTTATTTATTTATTTATTTATTTATTTATTTATTATATAGTTCTTTTGGTAACCATGCCAAATTTTTAATTTTAAAAATGTCCCTCCTAATAAACCCTGATGTTTTCTCCCTTATCTATCACAGGTCTCATATTTTTCCATTTTTTACTAAACCGAAACACGTAAAAATGTTTCTATGGCATATTGCTCTTTTGTGACCTAAGTACAAACGATATAGTGATAATTGATTATATATTTTCCATTCAAATTTACCGCTTACTTTTCTCGTAAAAAAAAAAAATAATAATAAAAGCATTGCAAACGCACGAGTTTTTGAATGTAAAAAAAATATTATCACAACCGAGATGAGAGACATACAGAGAGAGAGAGACAGAGAGAGAGAGAGAGAGAGAGAGAGACTTGGATATTAAATTAATGTTTTAATGTACACCTCCCACTCCAATTTAGCTTATTTTAATAATTTTAATATAGCTGAAATGAAGACAAATCATTGTTGTTGCTTTTTTCTGTATTTATTTTGTTGAATTAAATGCTTATTTACCTATTATTGTTTGTTTGTTTTCTCTTTTTATTCAATTTTGGCCAGACCAATGCTTGTTGTAACATGTAAATGTTGCTAATATGAACTGCCTAAAATATGTTTAATTTCACAGTTAGGTGTGTCTAAACAAGTCCAAGACACAGGCAAACTAGTTAATTACTTTA